>CM077153.1:8163575-8211075 GCA_039583875.1 Platanthera guangdongensis | reverse complement strand
TTGCATAAATGAAATCGAATTCGGAAATCGACCAACGACGCATTTTAATAAGGAGGGGTGGAGTAATATTATGAAGAAATTTGAAGAGTCAACTGAAAAGAAATACGACAAGGTCCAATTCAAAAATAAATGGGATCATCTGAAGAAGGAATGAAAACTATGGATGGAGTTGAAACGAGGTGAGACCGGGCTAGGTTGGAATACGTCAAGGAAAACTATCGACGCCTCCGACGAGTGGTGGGATGAGTGATTGAATGTATTTTTTTAATAGTCATTAATTTCTTAAAATAAATTTTTCTTAATTCATGTTTACCAAAATGTATAATTTTTCAGGTTGTCCCGGTCGCCAAGAAATTTTGGTATTCAGGCATCCATCCAGAGTTAGAGGAGAAACTCACCCAGATGTTCAGTGTTGTTGTCGCTACAGGACATCATCAATGATCCACCAGAGTCTTTTGATGAAAGAGTGATGTCCGATGGTGAACATGTAGACGTTGAGGTCAACAAGGGTCCTGCGACTCATGATGGTACATCAGCAGTTTCTAAAAAAGAAGGAAATGTAAAAACAAACCTGTTAGCTCTGTATTAGAAGATTTGGCAGAGTCTTCTAAGACCATCAGCAGATGCATCCAAGAGCCACCACCAAAAGCTTCTTCTGAGTTTAGCATTCAGCGAGCATTAGACAAATTAGTCATGTACCCGGAAGTGGTAGCTGATGAAGACTTCAATGACTTCGCCATCACATATTTTATGGATAAAAGTCATAGAGAGACTTTTCTGTGCCTTCCAGATTCCCAGAACGTCAAGTGGCTGCGTAACCGTTTCCTTCGTGGGGGATAATAGAGAGCCTATGATACTATCTTAGCTGTTCTGTTTTTAGATTTTGTTATCTGTTAGCTTATATTACCTGTTCCTTGTACTCATGGTGGTGTTTATCTGTGGCTTATATTTTGTTATCTGTTAGCTTATATTATCTGTTGCTTCAACTCATGTTATCTTATTTGTTATGTGTTGTTTATCTATTATATGTTGTGGATATCATTATGCTAGTATTCATGGTTGTGTTAATATCTTGTTTGCATTATCTGTAATTATTCCTCGTGTATATTAACAGGAAATGTCTATTGATGATTCCGAATACTCGACGGAAGAGCAGGAGACTAGGAGAAGAAATTATGCTATTGCAAGTCATCAAAATATGGTAGCAGCAGTATGTTTGGTATCAGAATATATTGGTCTGTTAACCGGTCCAGTTCCTCGAATGACATCAAATAAACAGGCGACAAATGGGTTGGTGAGCTTCTTTGTGTGCCTCGAGTTCGATTTCATGACTCTTTTATGATGAGTCAAGAAATTTTTATGGATTTATTACTGTCTCTGGAGGAGAAATGTGGCTTCCAAGGATCTCGAAGAACTGCATCAAGGGAAATCTTAGCATTGACGGTATACATATTGTCACATAATGAATCAATGAGAAAATCGTGCGAGCGATTTCAGCATTCAACAGAGACAATTAGCAGATTTTTTTCTCGTGGTCTTCGCGCATTGATGCAGTTATCGAAGGAAGTGATACAACCATCAGATAGAAATTTCAGTGGAACACCACCAGAAATTCTATATGACAGACGTTACATGCCTTTTTTTAGAAATTGCATTGGAGCGATAGATGGGACACATGTTCACGCATGTGTGCCAGTTGGAAGTCAAGTACCGTACATTGGGAGACGTGGTAGTACAATTCAAAATGTCATGGCAGCTTGTGATTTTAATATGTGTTTTACTTTTGTTATGACTGGTTGAGAAGGATCAGCACACGATAGCCGTATATTCAATTTTGCCCTAAGTGATCCACGTTATAATTTCCCTCATCCACCTCTGGGTAACTATTAAATTTGTTTTATCTATTTATTCCTAATAATATTTGGGCAACTAAATAATTATTATTAATGTGCAGGAAAATATTACTTGGTTGACTCTGGCTATCCACTGCAAAAGGGTTACCTAAAACCTTATCAGGACACGCAATATCATCTACCAGACTTTGCTCGTGGTGGTCGTCGAGCAGAAGGACGTTGGGAGATGTTCAATCATGCACACTCATCGCTTAAAAATGTGATAGAGCGCTCATTCGGTGTTTGGAAGAAGAAGTGGGTCATACTACGGGACATGCCAAGCTATAGCTTCGACAAACAAGCACGTATAGTGATCGCCACGATGACACTGCATAATTTCATTCGTCATCACCCTTCGCGTGTAAATATAGATTTCACTGACTCTGAGCAAAGGGATCCATATCTTGGGATGACCTCTCAAAGGCGGCAAGAAGATTGCTCTGACACTGCGGCTGGTGTAGAGGAGATGATCGCACTGCGTGATATTATAGCAGATCAGGTGTTTGAAGCTAGAGCATAGACCTAAAAATGTATGAATTGAATTTTATTTTGTGTTATGTTTGTAAAAAAAAAATTTATTCAAAACTCCATTTTGTATCCAAACAACTTTTTGAAAACTCCGTTTTGTAAACTCTGTTTCACTCAAACAGTTTTTTAACAAAACTCTGTTTTCCAGAATCAGCACTTTTTCTATCAGCAACAGTTCATCAGCAGCTTTCCATCAGCAACAGCCCAACCAAACAGAGCCTAAGTCTCTCCTAACTCATAAAATTTTCTGTAGGAATGTTTATAAACTTTGAGTCTAGCATAATCATTAGATTGCCACAGCTTAACCAAACCTTAAAAACTCAACCAAAATCTATCGGAACTAGTAAGTTTTTTGACATTGTTTAATTTTTCAATTCAGTGATTCTGAGTTAAGCCACTAAGTATTTGAATTAAGCATTTAGACCGTCTTAAACAAATCTCCCCGGACAGAGTCATGATAATTATTTTAGCCTCATATTTCCTTTTGAAACTCTAATATGCTGAAGTTAAAGGAAAGTAATAGTATTTGGATCTGATGATTATTTTTTTATTCTCCATTCATCAATTGAGAAGATTACTTCTTGGAGTCTTAAATAAACTATATTACTTTGACAGGTTGATACAACAGTCACTGAAAGGGAGCGTCTCCTGCTTGCTAAAATCTCAGAGCTTCAAGCCATGTAAGTAAAAGATATTTTCTCAGGTCTCACTTTATTTCCTTATGGGGCCAAAATTTATAATGCTCAAATGGTAATATATGTTTTATCAACATTCTCTAAAGCAATGCTATTCTTTGCTTAGAATTTTATTTTATTTATAAGAGGGATGGAGTTTTGCACCGTTTTGAAACATAAATCATTTACAAATAGGGGAGGGATAGGGTTTACAATTAAAAGAAGAATTACAACTTTGATGTGTGTGTGTATTGGGTGTGTGTAAGATTGGCCAAACCAATCAAAGCACATCAGAGGTGAGAAGTAAAGATTCTTATGTAAACTATGGAATTGTGGTCATTACGTGAAACAGGGTGGAGTTTCTCTGAAATTTGTCATGATTGTTTATCATTCCCAACCTCTGATCTTTACTAAAGAAGACAACCTTGGTATTTTGTAAATTAAAACTAAAAAATGTAACCTTGTGCAAGTAATCCTTGAGAAAAATAGCAATTTTCTTGAAATTTTACATTATAATCCTCATAATTAGAATTAATATTGCATGTTATTATAAGGAAGAGATAAAATTACATGAAATTTCTATGTTCAGTATGTTAAAAACAAGAAACTAAAGTATTTGCACACACACTAACCAGTATTTTTTGGCCGAAACAGGCATCAAAGTACTAAACAAACATCTAAAAAACTCTTGAAGATTGCTACAACCTCAGCAATTTTTTTTCTAAATTTGAATAATGAGATGTGAGAGGGAGAGCTATGGAACTACATCCAATGGAGGATGCTTCTAAAATTTTCTAGTTGTTGTGATTCTTTTCCTTGAGAAATGATGTATATTCTTGTTAGTCTCACATTATAGATGTAGAAGGCTCTCCCCCTCTTTCTCTATATATAAGTGTATGTACTCTTGTATTTAGTGACATAATAAAATTCTGGGTTATTTTTTCTCTCCTGCTTCTCTCTCTCTACATGGTATCAAAGTCATCGGACTTGCTCTAGGTGGTTAGTGTTTTTGCTAACCACGGTCCCTCTTCCCTAACCGCTCTTGCGGTGTCCGCTTTCTATTGCGTTTTCCTGTTCTCTACCGGCTTCTCTCCTTTTCTCTACATCCTCCCCATCTCTCTCCATTTATAGAGATTCCTCTGGTCCCCACTTCTCTTCTGACCGGTTCGGCCTCTTCTCGTTGCTCCCAGCAGTCTCCGCTTCACGCTCCCAACGATCTCAGCTTCTCTTGTCGCGCGGACCAATCGGTTGAGCTCTCAAGCGAACTGCCCTGGCCGACCTTCCCTTATTACACAGAGTTTTCTTATCGTTGCTTGTCGCGCGGTCTGCCCGTTGCGACCTTCTCTTCCTTGCCGCTGCTTGTCGCGCGGTCTGCCTGCTGCTTGTCGTGCGGTCTGCCCGCTGCGACCTTCTCTTCCTTGTTGCTGCTTGTCGCGCGGTCTGCCAGCTGCGACCTCCTCTTCCTTGTCGCTGCTTGTCGTGCAGGTCTGCTTGCTGCTTGTTGCGCGGTCTGCTCGTTGCGACCTCTTCTTCCTTGTCGATGCTTGTCGCGCGGTCTGCCCGCTCCTTGTCCAAACATTCCTTGTTGCCCGACCTTCTTACTGTTCATCGTGGGTTGTCAGGTCTCTGTTGTTGTATTGTCGTCGCGGCCCGCTTCTCCTCTAGCCACTGCGAGCTCTCCTAGCCGCCTTTTCTCGGTCTGCTTCTCTTCTCTGCGGCTTGCCCTCCTCTAGTCACCAAGCCGTCGTCTGCTGTTCGCTTTCTTCTAGCCGCCCGGCCTTTTTCTTCTAGTCGCCAGATCGCTCTTCTTTTGCTGCTATGGGCTCTACGGCACCTGACTCCCTTCCCGCACGTGTTGTTGCCCCGCCTTCTGAAGTTCGTGATGAGCTTCGCATAACCTCCATCTCTCTCCGCGGGAAGACCAATTTTGTCGAACGAGTCCATTCGGTCCATCGTATTCGACAGACCAAAGGTCTTCTCCATCATCTCACTCAGGCCAAACCTGCTGACCCTACTGATGACTGGTTCTGTGATGACGACCGAGTCCAATCTTGAATGCTTAATTCCATGGACACCGAGACATACCGAATGGCCATGTACTATGAAACGACCAAGAAATTGTGGGATGAGCTGCATTCCCTCTACTCAGGCAAGGACATCTTACAACACTGTTTGACATTATCTTTGCCCTTCAATCACCGGACCCTGGAGCCACGGACGACTTGACTTCCTTTGTTGCGAAGGCTAAAACTCTGGTGGAAGCTTGAATACAACATCAGCCCCCTCCACAGATTTTGCTACTCAACGGACTCAGAAGGAAGTTGTTGGGATCGCTATGATGATGGCTCCGTGTTCCCAGGCATCTTCACAGCGTCAGTGCTCAGATTCTTTCCTCTTCCACTACGCCCTTCTTATCTGATGTTTGCTCCATGCTGCCCAAGGTTACACCACCATCCGAGGTTCCTGTCAGCTTCTCTCCGGCTCTGCTCCAGCATCCCCTCTTATCTACTCCTGCTCCTCCAGCTCGTGGCTCTTCTAATCGGGGAGGTCGCTTCACGTCTCGAGGTCGAGGACATGCGAGGCGCTCTACTCTCAAGTGTACCCACTGTTGTCGGGATGGCCATCTTGAAGCCACTAGCTACCGCAAGCATGGTCTGCCGCCTCATCTTACTGCTACAACTGTTGCTGCTCCTAATCACCCAGGCTCTACTCCAACCGAGCCACACTCGTCTACCCAGTAACATATCAACGATCTTCGCATACAGCTTCAACAGCTCTAACGCGTTGTTAATCGCTCATCTGACTCGGTTGTTTCTTTCTCCACCGAAGGTATATCCCGTCTCTCTCCATAGCTCTCACTGGATCGTGGACTCCCGTACTACTCGCCACATTACCTCCCAGAAGTCACCTCAGTACATGCACTATGATTATCCCAAGTACATCATTGTGGCAATTGGCGACACAACTCCGGTGTCTGGAGCTGCTGACCTGTGGCTCACTCTTACTCTCTCCTTGTCATCGGTCCTTCATGTCCGGGATCACCCTTCAATCTACTCTCTGTTAGTAGGTTTGCTCAGGATCTTGATTGCTGTCTAATCTTCTCTCCTTCGTCTTTTGTTGTGCAGGATCGTCGAACACAGAATATCATTGGTAAAAGAAGACTGTCGAATGAGCTTTATCTCTTGGATGTTTCCCCTACTATCCTCTCTGCAGTCCCCTCCATTGATTGACATCGTCGTCTTGGCCATGCTCCTCTCCCGATTCTCAAGAAGGCTCTTCCCGGTGTCTTTTTGCATGAGTTTTCTTGTGAATCATGTATCTTTGGCAAAAAGCATCGTGTTTCTTTTTCACCTACATGTAATCGGAGTACTACTCTGTTCTCTTTAGTACATTCTGATATCTGAGGGCCCTATAAAATTCCCCAGTGTTTTTGGTTATTGATATTTTGTTACTTTTATTGATGATTATTCGCATCTGACATGACTTTATCTACTACGTGATCGTACTGAACTGACATCAGTCTTTCGTGCCTTTATTACTGAGACGCGTACACAATTCTCTGTTACCTTAAAGATAATTCACACCGATAATGCTCGTGAATATACTAGCCACACCTTAAATATATGCACCGAGTTTGAGATTGTCCATCAGATCTCGTGTGCTTATACCCCCTACAAAACGGTTTGGACAAGCGGAAGAATCGACATCTTCTTGATGTCACTCGATCACTTATGTTGCAAATGCAGGTGCTCATCAAATATTTGAACTTTGTTGTCTCTACTGTTTGACATCTCATCAATCGCTTGCCCTCCTCTGTGCTTGACTTCGCTTCTCCGTTCGGACTCTGTTTTCTTTCAAGTCTACATTCTCCCTCACTCCCCATATCTTTGGTTGTACCTGTTATGTCCACACTCTTGGACCACCGCATGACAAACTTTCCCCTCGAGCCACCAAATGTATGTTTGTTGGCTATTCCCGCACTCAAAAAAGATATGTCTGCTACTCTCCCGAGGACGAAAAGGTGCTCGTCTCCGCTAATGTCACCTTTCTTGAGGCACAACCCTTCTCCTCCACCTCCTCCACACTGCCTCCACCTTCCACTACTCGTTCGGCTGTCCCCGTCACGACTTTGCCACTACAGCTCCTCCTCCACTCCCAGTGCCAGCATTACCTCCACCACCTCCTCCTCCACTTCTTTGTGTCTATACTCGTCGTTCATCCCGGACAAATGCCCTACAACAGCTACCTTCTATTGATGCTATCCCGCGGCTTGATGATTCGACATCACCCTCTACGGCTCATCCAATGGCGAATTATGTCTCCCTACATCGCCTATCTCCACCTCTTCTCAAATTTGTCATCTCTCTCTCCACCATTTCTATTCCTCACTCTTTGCAGGAAGTTCTCCAACACCCGGGGTGACGTGCGGCCATGGACGAAGAAATGACAGCCCTCTGGGCTAACCAGACTTGGGACCTAGTTTCTCTCCCTCACGACCGGTCTTGTGTTAGCTGCAAATGGGTCTTTGCTGTCAAGCATGTTCCAGATGGCACTGTTGACCGTCTCAAAGCCCGCCTTGTGGCCAGGGGTTTCACTCAACAACATGTCATTGATTACGACGAAACCTTTTCCCCGGTCGCCAAGTTGAATACTGTTCGAGTTTGATCTCCCTTGTTGTGTACCGACAGTGGCCCCTACATCAGCTGGATATCAAAAATGTCTTTCTCAATGGTGATCTCCAAGAAACTGTTTATATGCACCTACCGTCCGGGTTTGAGAGCACGGGGAGTCTCGTGTATGTCATCTCTGGAAGTCTATATATGGTCCCAACCAGTCTCCTCGTGCTTGGTTTGACAAATTCAGTAATGTGGTTTGTAAGGTTGGTTTCATACGGAGCTCTGCTAACTTTTCTCTCTTCACTCATCATCAACTAACAAGCATTGTTATTCTTCTTGTGTATGTTGATGATATTCTAATAACGGATGACGACACCACCGGGATCCGAAACATCAAGCAACATTTAAACTCAACGTTTCAGACAAAAGATCTGGGCAATCTTCGATACTTTTTGGGCTTGAGGTTGCAAGGAGATCTGATGGACTTGTCCTATCCCAACGAAAATATTGCACTGATCTTCTGCAAGATGCGGGCTACTTAGGTTGCAAATCTGCAGACACTCCTATGGATGTGAATCACAGGCTATCTGCACATAGATCTGGAATTGATCATGTTCTGACAAATCCAGAGTACTACCGACGCTTGGTAGGGAAACTAATCTATCTTACGATTACATGACCTGATATCTCATTCGTTGTTGGGGTTGTGAGCTGATTTATGCATGCTCCTCGGACATCTCATTTCCAAGCCGTCGAGCGGATTCTCAGATACTTGAAGACTTCTTCAGGACAATGACTTGTTTACAAACCGTCCTGCTCTCTGTCTCTTGTTGTGTATTCTGATGCAGACTACGCAGCTTCCCTTGATGATAGATGTTCCACGACTAATTTTGCACCTATCTTGGTGGACACCTTATTACCTGGTGTAGCAAGAAACAGTCGATTGTTGTTCGCTCCTCTATTGAGGCCGAGTGTCGTGCTATGACAGCGGTTGTCTCTGAGCTCACCTGGCTTGAGGATCTTCTCAGTGATTTGGGCCTCAAACTCTCCTCTCCGGCCACTCTTTTTTGTGACTGTCAAGCAGCCATACATATTGTCAAGAATCTCGTTTTCCATGAGCGAACAAAGCATATTGAAGTTGATTGTCACTTCATTCGGGAAAAAGTTCAATCGACGAAGTTGGAATTAGATCATGTCTCTGTGTCAGGACAAGTTGCTAATATATTCACGGAAGCTCTCTCTCAGACATTATATCATCAGTTCTTATCCAAGCTTGGTGTAGACGACTTGTACGCTCCAGCTTGCGGGAGAGTGTTAAGATGTAATGAAAAAGGTCATTAGGAGGAGCCCATGTAAAAACTCATGTATATTCTATTTAGTCACACATTGTATGTACTTCTGTATTTAGTGATATAATAAAATTCTGCTTTATTTTCTCTCTCCTGCTTCTCTCTCTCTCTCCACACCTATAAAAATTAATAGATCTATGGTGGAATGGATAATGAAATTGTGGCAGTAATCGATGTATACGTATACAAATGGATATTCATTACAAAATATTTATCAATGAAGACGGAGATGTTTGGATATGGTTTATGATAGTGATTATTTTATTTAAGAGATTATCTGTGTATTCCATCTACTTTTTCTTTTACAGGATGATTACCCTAACAGATGAGTTGACTGCTGCAAGAGTGAAGCACATTCAAGTAAGTTTTCTTAGTGTATGTTAGTGTATGTTGTATCAGAATGAGCTCTATTGAATAATCCTGTCCATGTCCTATCAATCTCATCAACCAAGCACCTGGTTTACTTTTTTATCTTCTCTTACTCTGTCACGAGCTTTCTTTTTAAAACGAAACCTTCTTCCACCCTCAGTAACTCATTTATTAATTTAATGGTCTATCTCCTGTTGTCGAACTATTTCATCTTTTGTTGGCTCTCACAACATATTTAAGACTTTGATGCTCGTTTGTTTATTGATGTCACTATCAAATTTTCCCAGTGGTAAGCCTCTCAATATGTCGTCCTCAGCTGACTTGCAACATTTGTGAACTATCCATTGCTTCGACTGTCATATTTTAGGGGATTGACAAAAAGATGTGTACTCCCTTAGGTGCACCCCTACTTTGAGTTCTCTCAGCAACATAACTTGCATATCTAAGAGTATAACAACCCTTTATGTGGTAAATGGGACAAATTAATTTTAAATTGTCCATTGACCACCTATGTTGTTAAAGGTGTGCCTCAGACGCGCCTAAGGCTCGTCAGGCTTAGAGGTTTGCATCTTCGTGTGCCTTTTTGTGCCTTTGAGGCATAAAAGGCTCATATGAGTGAGATTTATATTGTAATTTTGTTTCAAAATATAGAAAGAAATAATGTAAAAACTCAATTTTTTTTATTATTTAGCGCTTGTGAAACATATTTGAGCGTTGAGACTTGGATATGATGCAAATGGTCATATTGATTCTAGTTTTTTAAGAAAGATAAATGATAGTAATTAATGAGTTAAATAAATGAAGAATTTAATTAAGAAGATGCACAGATGTTTGGTGTTGATTATTTAAAAATTGATGTGATTGTGCATTGCCTTCGTTAGGTGTGCGCTTACGCCTTGAGCCTAGGCTTCTTCTCTGATGTGCATACATCTCTCTTGGGGGTTCAATCTCAGCTGATGATTGATTTCAAAACGAACTTGTTTCTCTCTCTCTCTCTCTCTCAATTCCCTTGCATCACTAAACTTTTCCCTACACAACCTCAAACTATGGACTACCCTAGATGATCACTAGCTATCGAGTGGCTGCGGCGATCCTGGACATGATGGATGATCTGATAGTGAACCTGATCATGTATTTCCTTGCATACATTGCAATTGAACTGCTCACCCTTCCGAGCAATGTCAGATCAAAAACAGTCACGAATTCACTATTTACCAGGAAAATATTCTAGATCTCATTCATTCTTGCAACTCTATTACTCTCTTTTTCAGGAAGAATGATCAATTGACTCACCATATCAAGCTTCTTCCTCAACCTCTCATACCTTTTTTTCTATATCTTTTGTTGTTGTTTCTACGAGTAAACACCGGGTTTTAAATTTTAGTTCATTCTCACATGCGGTAGATGTTGTAGGTTATTCTCCTTTCACATGTCCTCTCATCCTATCTTATCATGGTTGTGAATGTTACTCGATACTTATCTTTGGAAACAGATATTCATCAATCCCCTTCTTGTTTCTATTTGATGTTCTGCATGTCAAAGATGTCAAGACCCTTGAAGACATTGAAGTGTGCTTCATTTTGATATATGTCGATGGAGAAAGGTGTAAAAATTTGTGATAGCGGAAAACGAGAAACCAGATGCAGGAACACTCAACCTATCCGGGTCCAAATAACCAGATGCAAATAGAAGAACAAGAAACTTGTACTATCAAAAAATCTTTACAAGACGATGTATACATGGCGAGACATGATTCGTCGATGTACCCGATGGAAGCAAATTACATGGCAGAGAAAACAAGCCGCGCAGACTCAAAGAGTAACCGCCGTCCCTGCTGCTAACCGCTACGGAGTCCGCTCAATCCGACAGATCGCCAGACTGCAACCTAGTCGCGCGGACTGCCCGTTATTTCAATGCTGAACTCTAACCGCCGATCTGCAAGCCGCCTAACCGCACGGTTGCTAGCCGCCAGATCGTGCGAGTTGCTGCCGAACTGAACCTAGTCGTCATATGCGGACAACTTATTGAACTGGGAAACTAGTTGCAGAAGAGAGAGACCGCCTAGTCGCAAACCGCGATCCTGCTGTTTACCGCTGGTTGCTATCCGCAGAGTCCGCATTGTCCCTGACCGCAGTCAGAACCAAGTTACTGGCTTTCCAGCGCTACCCGCACAACCTGCACAGCACAAACCGGTCAACCTCCTCAAACTGCGTGGATACAAAATCCTAACCGCAACAATTATCCACGAATTCACTTACTGTTCAATTGAATATCAATTGATGTGAAAGAGGGTCCTATTTATAGGCGCGGAGAGGAGTGTGATCACCACCCTAACTGATAGGATAATCGCCCTATCTCGTGGCGAGCACCAAGTGTATCCGCCAAGCCACGGATACACAACCAGACCGCCGCAATTAGGCAAGACAGCCAGTCCGCCAAGGTTACACCACCAAGGTCGGATACCAAGCCAATCTGCCTTGTCGCCAAGGCCCAACCAGACTTGATCGCAATACAGGCAAACTCTGCGAGATTCGCCCCAGTCCGCCCACCTGCGGACACAGCTCCAGTCCACTCGCGCCTGCGGACACCACTCCAGTCCGCATATCCCGGGCTCGCAGCAAAGGCACACAAGGCTAACTGCCAAACACGGCGGACAGAGATATCAGTCTGCGCAGACCGCGCGACCTCCCGGACTGAGCCATCCCGCACAACCCGGCGAACTCCGGCGCCGATCCGCTCTAACCGGCGAACTCCGCGGTTACCACCAACTGCGCCACCAGAGCTAGAACAAGGCACACGCCATGCCGATCTCCCGAGCTCTGGTCTAGTCCGCAACCCAGACTCCGCGAACTTCAACCGAGTCCGCACCTCGCCAGTCTTGGCGAGCTCCGCGGATAGCAATCCTCTCCGCACGGTTACTTTCTAGAAACCAATTGCCGGTTGACACAACCCGGCTTGGCAAGCCGCCTCCTCTGTCCGCACAGACCGCGCGGACAGACCGCCCAGGCCGCCAGAGCAAAGGCCTACTGTGACACTATTGCCGACCTGGCTAACCGCCAGTCCTGTCCACACAGGCCGCGCGGACAGGTCGCCCAATCCACCACTTTCACTTCATGATTTTCAACACCCCATTGAAGTGAGAAGTGGTGACCAACCCCAACAGTCCCCGTAACCGTAAACATGGCCTCTCCGATAGCGACATCGAGAGGATGTCCACGACATAGTCCTCGCTCCGCATATCCCAGACCATAAGGGATTCCTCCAGCACCTCCTGAAAGGAGTCATGCTTCTCTCTGCCTTCTTCTCCAGCTTTAACACTCACTTGTACGTCACAAGAGTAACACCAACCTTGGGCACAAGGTCACAAGCCTCGTCACCCCAGAGGGCAGTCATCTCCTCATCCTTGGCGCTTTCCTCCTCCTTGACTCCAGTGGTGCCTTCAAAGCTAAAAGACTCTCGCTCGATCTGAGGGCCTGCGAAAAAACAAGAGACCGAGCTCACCACATTTCCTTCGCAATATCGAGTTGGTTGGTTGGTGATCCTCTTCGACCTCCGAAGAGCCTGATCACGGCTAACCACCTCCGCTGCATCTCCTGAACCAGCTCTGATCCCGGGCAAACCTGGAGTATAACTCCCCTTGCTTCCTGAACAAGAAGCCACCGCCCTGGAACTAGAAGCACCCGGTGCATCGCTCTCTCTGCTTCTTGAACCCGACGGCTCTGCCCCAGAGCTAGAATAACCTGGAGCTCTTGATGACACAAGCAGCTCCAATCGAAGATCTTCAGCAGCCTCCTTCCCACCGCCTGACTTGCTCTCCTTTAGCTCCACAGATGAGCTCCCTCTATATGATGTCAGTTCATCGAAGACAACATCTCTGGACACGATGAACTTCTTCGTCGCAGGATTCATACACCTTCATCCCTTCTTCTGCTCATCATAGCTCACGAAATCTGCTCATCATAGCTCACGAAAACAAGCTTCCTCGTCTTCACATCCATCCGTGTACATAACAGGTCGACCCGAACACCCGAAGGTGTTCCACGCTGGGTTTCTCCTTGAACATCAGCTCAACCAGAGACTTCATGTTGATCGGACTCAGAGGCATCCGATTGATGACATACGCCGTGCAGGCCATCCCTTCCGCCCAAAAAGCTTTAGGAATTTCTTTGTCATGAAGCCAACACTTGCAGGTCTCCGTTAAATGACGGATCTTCCGAGCTGCTACTTCACTTTGTTGTGGAGTATGCCCACAAGAAGGCTCTCTCTGGATTTCGTGCTTCCTGCAAAAGTTAGAGAACACGGTTGAATCAAATTCACATTTGTTGCCCGTTCTCAATTTCTTGATCCGCAAGTCAAACCGACCCTCCACAAGCTTCTTGAACTCCACGAACAAAGGGAATGCGTCTGACTTCTCCTTCATAAAGTACACCCAAGTGTACCTCGTATAGTCATCAATCAACACCAGCATATACCTGCTGCCTCCAAGACTGGCGGTGACGGTCGGTCCCAACAGCTCACCATGGACGCACTCCAATGGTTGAGAACACCCGGTATGCGACTTATCAAACGTGAAGCGATAAGCCTCACCGTATTGACATCTCACGCAAACATGACCGTCGTCGAAGGATGACAACCTAGGCAAGCCTTTCACAAGGCTCCTTTCCGCCATTGCTTTCAACTTGTCCATCCCGACATGTATTAGTCTTTCATGTCAGATAGTTGCACTATCATTGACCCTCATCCGATCAACATAAGAACTTGAGCCACAACCTGACCGCAGTCAGAACCGAGTCCCTGGCTTTCCAACGCTACCCGCACAACCTGCACAGCACAAACCGGTCAACCTCCTCAAACCGCGCGGATACAAAATCCTAACCGCAGCAACTATCCGCGAGTTCACTTACTGTTTAGTTGGATATCAATTGATATGACAGAGGGTCCTATTTATAGGCGCGGAGAGGAGTGTGATCACCGCCCTAGCTGATAGGATAACTGCCCTATCTCACGGCGAACACCAAGTGTATCCGCCAAGCCGCAGATACACAACCAGACCGCTGCAACTAGGCAAGACAGCCAGTCCTCCAAGGTTGCACCACCAAGGCCGGATACCAAGCCAATCCGCCTTGTCGCCACAGCCCAGCCAGACTTGATCTCCATACAGGCGAACTCTGTGAGATCCGCCCCAGTCCGCCCACCTGCGGACACAGCTCCAGTCCGCTCGCGTCTGCGGACACCACTCCAGTCCGCATATCCCGAGCTCGCAGCCAAAACACACAAGGCTAACTGCCGAACACGGCGGACAGAGATATCAGTCCGCGCAGACCGCACAACATCCCGGACTGAGCCATCCCACACAACCCGGCGAACTTCGGCACTAGTCCGCTCTAACCGGCGAACTCCGCGGTTACCACCAACCGCGCAACCAGAGCTAGACCCAGGCATACGTCATGCCGATCTCCCGAGCTCTGATCCAGTCCGCAACCCAGACTCCGCGAACTTCAACCGAGTCCGCACCTCGCCAGTGTTGTCGAGCTCCGCGGATAGCAATCCTATCCGCCCGGTTACTTTCTGGGAACCAACTGTCGGTTGAACACAACCTGGCCTGGCAAGCCGCCTCCTCTGTCCGCACAGACCGCGTGAACAGACCACCCAGACCGCCAGAGCAAAGGCCGACTGCAGCACTATTGCCGACCTGGCTAACCGCCAGTCCTGTCCGCACAGGCCGCGCGGACAGGTCGCCCAGTTCACCACTTTCACTTCATGATTTTCAACAAAAGGCACATTCACTCACCCTTACATGAGTATCGTACTCAACCAACCAATATATTACGAGTTAGGTAAAGGTTTGACTGTGAACTCAATAACTTCGACCATCCACCAATTGAAAATGTTCATATGTCATTATCGATCACCAGTCAAACTTTTTGTTGCTTATTGTGCCTTTGGTTTTGAAGAGCTTTCTCTATTCTGTAGGGTGGTCGATTCGGGGAGATAACTGGAATGCTCGAGCCACTCTGAGGAATGATGTTTCAATGCAGTGTTCTCCTAAACCTCTAGGTCTCCCCAACAGTAATCTCCTTTGTCATCTCCCTAAGAATGTGGTTTTAAAAGGGTTACATTGATTTTCAAAACTATTAAAAAAAGCAATGCCTGAGATGATGAGATCCATTCTTCCCCTAATTTTTCTGCTGACCGTACCTATTGATATCGTTGAATTATTGCACAAACAAAAATTTAGATTCAAAATGGTTCCTTTATTCCTACTTATAATGGAGTATTTATAATACAATTGGCGGTGCTTTAATAGCGTATAATTATTTATAAAATAAATAATTTACATATATATTGCAACCAAATAAATTAAAGTTGTGTTGTCTTAAAGAAGACTTTCCATGTGTGATTGTGTCTTTAAAAAGTATTTTTGTTATTGTAGAGGAGTACACGAGTATGCAGGAAAACCAGTCAACTTTGTATATGCTTCTTCATTTGAACCTTTTCCCGAACAAAATGACAGTCGATTTCAATGTGTTTCGTTCTTTCATAAAAAACCGGGTTCTTAGCGATGTGTATAGCAGCTTTACTGTTACAGAGTAAGGTAGCTAGCGAGGAAAGTTTTACTCTCATATCATTTAAGAGACTTTCAAGCTATGTAAGCTCGGATACAGCATATGTCATTGACCGGTATTCAGCTTCAGCTGAAGATTGAGCAACCACGACTTGTTTTTTACTGCGTTAGGTAACAAGGTGACCTCCAAAGTAGGTACAAAATCCGTTGGTAGAACGTCGATCATCCAGGGAACCAATATAATTAACATCTGAATATGCAGCCAATGTTGGAGTAGAAGAGGTTTTGTATGTCAGCCCTTGACCAGGAGCAGTTTTTAGATATCAGGATGCGTTCGACGGCCTGAAGATGAGACATCCGAGGAGAATGCATAAACCAGCTGAACACCCCAACAACAAAGGATATGTCCGGTCTCGTGACCGTTAGGTAAATCAATTTCTCAACGAGTCGTCGTATTAGAGATTTGGAAGAAGATCTGCATCAGAAGCATGTGCACACAACTTGTGATTGACATTCATAGGGTGTTGATCGGCGTGCATCCAGAATAGCCAGCATCCTTAAAAAGGTCGAGACAGTACTTCCATTGAGATAGAATGAGGCCATCGGAATGTCTTACGCTCTCAAGGTCAAGGAAGCATCGAAGATTTTCCAGATCTTTTGTTTGAAACGCAGAACTAAGGTGTTGTTGGGCCACTTGTATTCCCTTTGAATCATCTCTGGTGATTAGGATGTCATCAACATACACCAAAACTTCTTTCTTCATTGGCGGTGGGGGGGAAACGTCAGCTCTAATACCACTGATAAAAATCAATGATGAAAATACTTCAAGGTTTTGCGGTATTTAGAGAAGAGAATGTTCTACTTTTTAGCTTTGCTTTTTTATTCCAGCAGTAGGTTCTTGTACTGTTTACAGCACAAACGTTTTCTTTCTACACAGGCGTTATTACATTCAAATTTATTTAATACCTGCTAGCTTCACATAACACTAATATTTATTGTTCTAGATTATTTCTACTAATAATAATAGTTAAAACTAAAATAAAATAGAAATAGAAATAAAACAAAAATAACGTAAAAAACATTAAAAACAAACTGAAATAAAATAAAATATAAATATAACAACACTCATGCCTTTATCCCCCACCACCATAAGGATCCGGATCCTCTGGAGTTTGTGCGGGAACTCCAGGGTGGAGTTCAATCCAACGGCGCGAGAACCCCCCTCTCCATCAATCCAACGGTTGGACTTTGTCGCCATTGCGTCCCATCTTTAGTGATAATCTCACTAATGTCCAAGTACATCGTGTATAAAATTAAATAAAATTATAAAAATTCAAGAATAATAGATTTAATATAAAAATTTTGTTTTCGCGTTAGAAGAGACGCCGAAAGTGTTGTCACTGCAATGGTCGGTGTTGTCTCCTCCTACCTGGACCGTTTGACAAGATTGTCCCAGCTCCGGCGACGGCTAGAATGCTGCCGCCGCGTACTGTATCTGCGAACCCTATAAACTCGCATGTGCTGTGCAAATAATTTTAAAAAAAAAACATTATGTTCTGCTTCAACTGTTATTCTCCACAATTTGTTAGCCCATCCTTCTTTTCTCAGCTGCAGCAACAGCTACGCGCTGTTTGTTCCCGAGAAGGAGATCGAAAAGAAGAATTACGCGAGCTCTGATTTCCCTGTACAGTAAAGCGGTCCTGGGGGCCGAGTTCTCGCATAAAGAGGCGAAAGGAGCGAGTTCTTCGGGCGCAGCCCCGTAGAAATTTCTCTTCGTCTCATCGGCTTCCCCCCAAGTCTTCTTCAATAGCTAAGCATCAAGGAGTGGTGTGTTTCATCTTGTAGAATAATTTTTCCTCCAAAGCTACAGAACTCTTCATTCATTTGCCCATGCCATCCAGTCGCCTTTCAAGCTGGAGTTGATGCTTGTATATTTTTTTCCTTCGAGTGGTGAGCGCAATGCGCTTATAAATTTCGTAAAAGTTCTTTTTTCGTCTTTTTCGAACCCTGATTCCAGGGGATGAGATCTCGCCCAGCGAATATATATATGATGTCATTTGTTTACATTTGTAATTCATTCCAGTGATTGTTTTTTTGTTGTAAATCTAAACACCAGAATTGGAATTCAACTGAATCTTCTTTCCTTACAATTTTAAATGAAAATTTGAAAAATAGGTAAAATATCTTTTTTTAAGAATTCAAGATTATGACGTCAATGGTATTATGTTGTTATAAAGGAATAACTTTTAAAATTTAAAATTATTTTATCCAATATTTTTTTTATATAAGATTATACCCTAATGTTTGATAATTAACATTTTATTTTATTTTATAATATGATAAATTAAAAATATACAGGAGGGAAGGTTTAATTCCTAATTGTGTTTGATTCTTTTTTTCAGTAAAATTAGGCATTACGTTTGAAAAGATGACTTAACAATGGGCCTCCACTGATACTGGATCTATGCCAACACGTTTTATATGGGCTTCTACTGGGCCTCATTAGAACTAAGAAATTGGCCTTAATTGGGCTGAACACGGGCTTTAAGTGGGCCTGGTGTGGACCTTAAGCGGGCCTGGTGTGGGCCTTAAGTGGGCCTGGCATGGGCATTAAGTGGGCCTGAAGTGCCTTAAGTGGGCCTGGTATGGGCCTTAAGTGGGCCTGGTACGGGCATGTTTTGACCTCAAATGGGCTTAAACTGAGCCTTTCCATGAGATTTAGGTCTTGTGGAGTGCCCTTATTGGGCCTCTAAGAGCCCTATACCGAGCAAGTATGGAGTATCACGGAACCTTTAGAATTTACTGTTAATTCATTTAGCTCAAAAAAAAACGGCTGAAATAAAGAACAACGTTGGGAAGACCCATTTAGAAAAATTACGATTTTCTTTAATATATATATATTTATTTATAGTTTCTAAAATATTTGAGCCCGCACCATATTTATTAAATAATTTATTTTTAAAAAAATATATAACTTTTTTCTTTTAATACAGATACGTTATCGCTCGAAAATTTGCAACTTCCTGCAGGGTATTTTTGGCCATGTAAATTTAACAGGATAGTCTTTGTAATTTCGAAATATAAGAAGGGTGCAACTTGTAATTATGCCAACTCCCAGTAAAGATTTGGGTAATTAATTATAATCAATAATGCAAAATATTCTGCAAACATCAAGCACCACGCACGCCGGCATTAAGATAACAAGCCTTATAAGAAACATTACGCAGATAACCACACGAAAATCGTCCACGCAAACCCAACCGACTAGAGAACGAACACAACTTCAACCACAATATCGGGTTTTAATCTAAAACAAACATGATCCTGAATAGGCCACATCAAGCCCAATACAAAGCTCTATCTTCGACACAAAAGAATACAACATAATGAAAAGTTCAAAAATAACGGCTCTGTTTGGGACAGTTGTTGCAGTAAAAAAAGCACACTCCCACCGCACGAGGTGTTTTGCATGCGCTTGTTTTTTTGGTGGTGGGGGTGTTCAAAAAGTTGTTTTAGAGTATTTTTGGAATGCAGTGAACCCTCTCATTTTCAGAAACGCTAAAAAGCGTATTTTCACGCTTCTCTACGACTTTTTGTGGCTCTACATCTCCACTCTTCTTTCTTCTACTAATTTTCCCACCGCTGATTCCCAAACTACTTTCCTGCTATCATAATCGTCTCAAATAGAGCCTAAAAATATAGCTTAATCAAACATCTAAGCGAACAAAATAAATAACATCGATGCAATAAAAACTTGTTTTTAAAGCATCCTCGGACTACATCAGAAACCATCATCCGTTCCTTTCACCTTTCGTTCATCTCCGTCTTTTGCTCGCAATCAGGGCACGCTACAGAGCATGCCATGACTGCGATATGTTCCTTCGAGTAGAGAGGACCCAGTCCAACCCTAGCCTTTGTTCTTAACTGAAGTTTGCTAAACAACTTAGAGATATTCAGTACTATTTCTTCATCACAGAAATTTGAAATGTTTAAGGGAGAGTTATATAACCAAGTATAAGTGCTTCAGAAAAGTGGGGGGAAAATGCTGTGAAAAACAACTCATACCTGGTAGCCAGAATCATTAAGCCTTTCATGCTGCTAGGAACTAATCCAGCAAGGAATCTCCATTGTTTCATAAGAGGGTGTCAACTGCTTCACTAAATATAAACATAAATGATCAAATTGCGACGAAACTAACTTCATGTGGATCCGAATGAACCAACCCTTCTAGCGGAAAGCAGCGGTTCGGATCAGAAATGATAAGAAACTTTACCCTGTCCCTTATACATCACTATATCAGGGAGATGAGGGAAATGATAAGAAACTTTACCCTGTCCCTACAGCTACATCACTATATCAGGGAGATGAGGGGAGAATATTTGATCATGAGATCTTCTCATGGAGGTTCACAACCAGGTCATGAGCATCATCCAGTAGCTTCCAGACATCCAGATGACCCGCCATGCTGTTGCATTCTCGTAGAATTTCGTCCATGCTGCTGTACCTCTCGACGATCAGCTTCCTCCTCTGGAGGACGCAAGCGGCGATCGCGTAAAGCAGCAAGTCGTCAGTCGGCGGGGCTCGGGATCTTATCCTCGCCCAAGCCGATTTCCCGAACCCGGCGCGGATCGAAGTTTGGTCCGCCCACATGACCTCCCATAAACACACCGTCTGCTCGAAGCTGAGCTCCCGGCGGAAGAGAACCACCACCATCCTATAAACAAAGAAGCAGTCCTCTGCCTGAAGCTTCTCCAGATGTTTGTACAGGTGAGGATCCTTGAACTTGATGATTTTCGAGACAATGCTCAGCTGCCGGCGAATGCCGACTTCGTCGAGCCTGAAATTGTGCCGCGCCTTCTTCATGAAACCCGCGAAACACCAAAAGGCCTCGTCGTCTTCGCTCATAACTGAAAGTATGGGGGACAGGAGATCACTCATCCCTTGGCAGTATCCGATGTCCGGATCGTATATTGCGTATGCTTCGAGAACTGCTACTAGACGGGCAGCATGATAGATCATGAACGGCTCCAGGTGGTCGCAGTCCCTAAGACCAACGGTCTGCGCGAGTTCCCGTGCCTTTTCGCCCGAGACGGAAGCTTGTGCCGGCGCATGGATGATCCACTCAGCATTAGCTCGCACCGCATCTAAGCGGATAATTCGTTGCCATGTCGTGAAATCCTCAACTGTCTGCGCAGACTTGGACGAGCTACCGCTCGCCTCAATGGTATCATCTTGAGTGCTGGATGCCATTGAAATAGTTCCACACTCTTCTGAGGAATCCGAGTCAGAAGACTCGGTTTCTCCTGAGTCCAACCCGACCTTTCTGATTTCACTCGTACTATTCTCTTCTGTGGATGTGTCAGCATGACCCGGCTGACTTGTTTGAGTAGAACAAACTCGAGCAATCTCGTTTTCGTCTTCAAATGTATCGGCACAAGTGATGTCGCTTTTATAGTCAGATGCATCAGCTGGAGAATTCTCTATGTTTGAGGTCAACGTCTCTTCATGGATAGTATGAATTTTGTTGCTGTCATCTTGTCTATAATGCACGCATTCTATTTCATCTATTTCCTTCAACAGTTTGTCTCCATCATAACAGAGTTTTAACAAACATTGGCATCTTTTCCTTAATTTTTTGTATTCCTTCCTGTAAAGAATTAGCATGATTTTTTTAAAACGTTGTGCATAATAAGCAGCAAAATGTATCTAGGCTAATGCAACCAATACGCACCCGTAATTATAAGGGCTAATCACCGCAGCCTCTCCTAGGACTTTGCATAATAACAGAGGCATCCCCTCTACTTTTTGAAATTATCAAACGTTCTTCCCCTCTGAGTTTACATTGTTAGGTTTTAGTACAATAAACCACCCTCTCACGGAGATGCACTCACACTAGGTTAACTGGGAGGCAGTATCTTGTACTGTTTCAAACTCAGGAAATGTTTTGCAATTTCAAAATGGATAGGGGAGATCTTTGTAATTGTGTAAAGTTTCAGAGGAGGTAATTAACTCTTAATCATAATGTAAACTTTGCATGAATGCATCTTAAGTCTCATTTGGCACTACGGTGGCAGTCGTGAACATTGTGGTTATGAATTGACGTTCGTGAATCCCCGACCTCGCTTAAGAAATTTCATACACTTTAATATTCAAAATTATTTTTTTTTTCTTGAGCGGTCATAACCATTGTCATACCAAACAAATTTTATGATGGTGGGGTTATTTCCAAACTCACAAGAGTAAAAACGCCACACCAAACGGATCCTAAAGAAAATATTTTTGTAGAGAAATGATCCCAAACCTTATGAACACTTTTCCATATGATTATCATCACAATTGAGGGGTTGCAAAGTTAATTGCAAAAAATAAACATGATTTCAGACTTGAATTGAACCAAATGGAGGAACTATTAAATTCATTGTTTTTATATGGAAAAAATGAGGTTCTAATTTTAAAGAACCAAATGGGGACCATGAATCCAATTGCCATTAAAAGGATAGATCACTCTCTTACTCAAAATTATTATAAAAACAGTTGTTTTGGATATGGTCTGAACGCCATAGTTTCTTATAAAAACAAATTTTTGGAAGTTTTTCAAGACTAAGAAACTTCAAAAAGTTTTTGAGAGCTCTACCGACTCATTCAAAAATTTACTCTAATAGATGGAGTTGATTTTGATTCAACAAAGAAAATTAAGTCAATTTTTATGTTAGTTTTTATGGAAAAATATCTTATGATTTAGATAATCAATAATGGGATTTAAGTGGCTTTAAATGGTCATAAATTTGGTCTAACCACTTCCATAACGAGCATTGTAGGGCCCAATTCAATGTGCTTAAATGGCTCAAACAACCATTGGCATGCTATCTTGAACATATCTATATCTGATACAAACCCGAGAGGAATCCAACACGAGGGAGGGCCGGCAAAGGTGAAGAAGAAGAAAGAGGAGGGAACGAGAAGAAAACCTAGAGAGAACCCTAAATTTCATACATCAAAAACATAATTTAAAAAAAAGAGTACAGCACACCTCTTTATAGGTACAGGCGTGCAGATAACGAAAAAGCCGTGCGAAAAATAAAGCGTACACATAAGTGAAAATTACATAACAAACGCAAATACGATAATCATGTTGGCGGCGTGTCTTCGAGCTCTCCTCCTCCGAACGGACTCGTCTTCGTCTCCCTAAGCAAGCGAACTCGTCACGGCGTCTCGTCGGGGTGTGCGTGTCCCATCGACATGCGCAACCGTGACAATACAACAACAACAACACTCAAGTCATTATCCCACAATAGTGGGGTCAGCTATATGGATCCTTTGTCGCCATTGTGCCGTATCTTTTGTCATAATCTCACTAATGTCTAAGTACATCATGCCTTTTCTTATAGTTTCATTCCAAGTCTTTATGGGTCTACCGGTTCTACCCCTCCCCCGTTTAACATGCCTAGTGACTAGACTCTCACAATGCCTAACAGGTGCCTCTAATGGTCTCCTTTGTACGTGTCCAAACCATCTTAGTCGTGCTTCTTGCATCTTCTCAGCAATTGATGTTACTCCTATCTTATCCCTATACATCCATTCCTAATTTTATCCAATCGTGTGTGTCCACACATCCACCTAAGCACTCTCATCTCCGCAACTCTCATTTTTTGCTCATGTACACAATTCACTGTCCAACACTCAGAACCATAGAACATCGCTAGTCTAATTGCAGTACTGTAAAACTTGCCCTTAAATTTTAATGGTACTTTACGATCACATAAGATCGCTGACGCGCCTCTCCACTTCAACCAACTCGCTTGGATTCTATGTGTCACATCTTTATCAATGTCTCCATCTTTTTGAACTATCGATCCAAGATATTTAAAACACTCACTACAGGAAATATCTTGATCACCCAAATTAATAGCGAAGTCATTCGTCCTTCTTACACTACTAAATTCAAGCTTCATATACTTCGTGTTTGCCCTGCTCAACCTAAAACTTTCCTTTTCTTAAGTGTCTCGCCAAGATTCAAGTTTTGCATTTACACCCTTGCACGTCTCATCGACCAAAACGATATTATTCGCAAACAATAAACACCAAGGTATTGCTTGTTGGATGTTTGGTGAGCTCATCTAAGATAAGGGTAAAGAGATAAGGGCTTATAGCTGAACCTTGATGTAAGCCAACAGTGATAGGGAATTCATGTGTTAATCCTCCAGATCTCCTCACCCTTGGCACTGAATTTGTATGCATATCTTTGATTATGTCAATGTATAATACATTAACAATTTCTTTTTTAAGACTTTTCATAAGATCTCTCCTGAAACTCTATCATAAGCCTTCTCAAGATCGATAATCAGCATATGCAAATATTATTTCTTTCTTGATAGTTGTCAATGAGTCTCCTCAAGAGATGTATAGCTTCCATGGTTGACCGCCCTAGTATGAATCCAAATTGATTCTCCGAGATGTTCAGTCTTTCGTCTTACTCTTCTTTTATTACTTGTTCTCATAGTTTCATGGTATAAATCATCAATTTAATTCCTCTGCAATTAACACAATTTTGTATCTCATTTGTTTTTATACAAAGGTACCAAGATACTTTCTCTCCATTGGTCTGACATTCTCTTTGACTTCAGTATTTTATTGAAAAAAACATGCTAGCCACAAAATTCTTGCATTGGCTAGACATTTTCATACTTTGATGGGTATATCGTCTTTCCAATTTCAATTCATTGTCATTTGTTCATTATAAAGTTAATAAAAGTATCTTTTCAATCGCTCTTTAATATTCACATCATCCGTCAAAACTGCATCTTTTTCATGCACAACCGTAACAATATCTATATTTATACTAATTAATACAGGAAGTCAATTGATATAACATGTGTAACGGTATATTTATCATTCCCAAAAATAGCCTTCTCAAGTTAAAAATTACCCAATCTTATTTATTGTGTCTATTTTATTATTAATCAATGTTGTGGATATCCTCCGACATGACCGACATGTCGGCCGACATAAAGGATTCATGGACAAAACGACATATTTCTGATATTTTTTGCAAAATATCTTTTGGAATATATCCTCCGATATATCTGCTACTGACCGATATATTCGCCAATATATCAGCGGATATATCCCGACATTTTATCGACTGATTTTTTTTTAATTTATTTTATTTAGTTTCTATACAAAAGATAGGGCACAAAGGCGACAAATGATCCATATAGCCGACCCCGCTATAGTGGATAAAGGCTTGAGTGTTGTATTTTAATTAGTGTTTATGATCTAATAGACAATAGACCAAAATTTTTTTATTATTTAGGTTGTTTTTTCCCTTCCTCTGGCTCTATTTCTTGTTCAAGTTCGTCATAGACTTCAAATATGCATGATCTTTGAATTATGACCTAAAGGTTCTTTATCTTTCATTGTCATTGACAATTTCCCGACATTTTTGATTCCTCTTGTTTTATTTTGTGTTATACCACTATTACTTGTGTAACACAAAATATTTATATTAGTTTGATAAATTTAGGAGTTCAATAAATATCAAATTATTAATATATTAATATATAAAAATTAAAACAATATTAATTTATATATAATTAAACATATAAATAATTAAATATTAAAACTTGATATATGAAATATCCCTGATATATCCCGCGACATATTAAAACCGACATGAAAAAGCTAAACCGACATGTCCCTGATATCCAACATCTACAACCTTAATTATTATATATAAAAAAACTCATTCTTTGATGTAACATTAAGGATTCTTATTTTCCCCCATAATAGACAATAAAATGATAAATAATATTAAATAAATTTTCTGGGAAAAATAATTTCTGCAAAATGAATCACTTCTACAAAGCAGAAATCATTCTAAAGATTGAATGCAAAAGATAACTCAGAAGTGGGTACCCTCGTGCAGCTGATGCTAGTACTATTAGAAAATGTAAGCTCCCTTTCTGATGTCACTTATTTTCTCCAGGTCATGGACATAGCTATGTGGATGCACAATCGTACTAAGAGGCAGGAGATCAAAAGGTTAAGGAATTGCTACCCTACCATTTAGAGTTACTTCTAGAACTCTATTTTATTATGTGAGAAGTGATTTAATTAGCAAAGTACTATGACTATTCAAATTTGTCCATTAGTTAAATTTGAGTGTTCATTCCTCAGCTAATAGTGAAATCTTGCTGAAGACTTATTTTTCCAATATTTCTTTTAGTAAAATCTAGTGCTCATTCTTGTCCTCATTACCATAGTAATTTATCACGGTCCCAATGGTTCCACATGCAACTCTCTATCCATGGCCCTTACAGTCATCAGGCACAAGCGCACTGTTGGGAATATCCCTTATCTTTCACACTGGTCATGGAAGCCCGTCTCTTCAGGCAGATGCACACCACCATCTGTGGTTTCAAGGCCAAGCTTGTCTCTATTTCACTCAGCGCAATCACGCACTCAACCACACCTATATTCTGTTAAGGATGAAAACCTACAACCACCCAACAAGAATCAATTCCCACTTTCTCGATCTATTGCAGCTACCACCAAACCCCACTCTCACAATCTCACTGGTGGACATCAGCAATCCACAATCACCAACCCCTCCGTGTAGACTCCAAGCATCTTTGTTCACGGCATAAACTAATAAAAATCAAGCAGGAGCCCCAATTCCACCAGATAATAATTTATCACGGTTGCAATGGTTCCACATGCAACTCTCTATCCATGGCCCTTACAGTCATCGGGCACAAGCACACTGTTGGGAATATCCCTTATCTTTCACACTGATCATGGAAGCCCGTCTCTTCAGGCAGATACACACCACCGTCTGTGGTTTCAATGCCAAGCTTGCCTCTACTTCACTCAGCGCAATCACACACTCGCCACACCCATATTCCGTCAAAAATGATAACCTACAACCACCAGCAAGAATCAATTCCCACGTTCTCGATCTAGTGCAGCTACCACCAAACCCCACTCCCACAATCTCATTGGACATCAGCAATCCACAACCACCAACCCATCCGTGTAAACTCCAAGCATTTTGTTCACAGCATAAACTAACGAAAACCAAGCAGGAGCTCCAATTCCACCAGACACACTACTCTCGTCTCCTATTACTTCTCTAGTTCTCACTTGTCCTGGCCTCTTGAGCCCATTATCAGCCTCTCTAACCCCATTATTGCCCTTGAACCAGATACACCACTCTCTTCTCTTATTCCTTCTCTAGTTCTCACTTGTCCTGGTCTCTTGAGCCCATTGTCAGCCTCTCTGACCCCATTATTGCCCTCGAACCAGCTCCATCCACGGCTCCGGAGTATGTTATGTCAACACATGTAGCTTTGTCGCTTGCAGCATCCAATCAATCTGTAATCCAAGCCCCCATCAAGGCATTGTTGTCGATGTTCAATCAAAAGTCACATGACCCTTACATCTAATCTTTAAGTGACATTAGGTTTCTTATTACGAAGCAGCTTTCTTTATTAGGTTTTTATTGCAACTAATTAAGTGAAAAGTCTTCCTCCAATTAGCAAGGCCTAGAAGCTTATAAAAGGAGTCTTGTAAGAGTGGAGCATCTTTGGATCATTAGATTTTTTGGATTTCGCATGAAGAGAAAACTCATCGGGGATAACAGACCGCGGGAGTTGGTGGAAATTCATCCTCGATTTATTCTTGTATCATCTTTCTATTAATGAAGTCTTGCAATTGAGTGTTATTTCTTCTACTCTCCTAACCTTAGGAATTACACTTTATAACATTTATAATCTAATGATTTGATAGAAAAAGGTTTAAAGTTACATTCTATTCTTTTAATTATGTAGAATGCCCTCTGATACCGTAAAAATTAAGTCTATGTAATGATACTGTTTTAATGTGTTGCTGTATTTTATTCCGGTGTTCAAATTGTGACTATTTTACCTCCAAATAAAAATAAACAGAAAGCAAAATATTAAGCATTGGCATTTATAATCTATTTTTTTTTGTTCTTCACTCTTTCGACCTAATAAAGAAGAACGGATTTTACATTTTAAAAAGAAGTAGAATCTGTATAATGAAAAAGAGAATTGCCTTCACTAACCGTTTTTGCTTTCTCACTGCATTTCTTTCAGCCTCTGAACTACTCAGCTCGTAACTATAGAAGCCAACCAAAAAAACTGAATGATCAAATAATAAATCCAGATAGAAGGTGAGTTTAAAGTGTTTAATTTCCAAATAATAAGAGTTAACAAATACAACTGGCTGATATGTAATGAAAATTCATAAAGACTCACTAAAATCATCATCATAACCCTAATACACCAAATTGTTGCTCCAACATATTGTGTGCTGCATAACATGTTAATGCTAATTTGAGGAAGTTTTTTTTACACCTTAAACATTGCTAAATATGTTGGTTCATTTTCTACCGCTTTGAAAAAAAATTTATGCACACACAGTAAATGTTAACCTAATTCAAGAAGTTTCAATAAAATGGCTGAAATATATTAAAAATGCAATCATCTTCATCATTGACCTTATCCTAAGCATTTGAACATTATGAATCTGATGGGAATCAATAGCTCGTCATATAAGAGATTTACTGGATCAATACTTTTACGAACGTCACATGGATGATGAGAGCCTGCGATCAGGACTAACTCGATCTTTTCTTATTTTTATGAATTTTTCTTTTGCTTTCCGAGTTCTATATTGAAAATTAGGTTAAGTCATTCATTAGAATGATTTGAACCGTCGGATGCACGCAATCTAATTTTCTATCCCGGGTCGTAAGTCTTGAGTACGAGTGGCCAAGTCTTTTGGAGAGTTTTATGGGTCCTGAGTCTAGATTATGAGTTGAGTCATTCAATGGGTTGTATTTTTTTTTGGGGGGGGAGGATTATTTCGTCTGTGCGTTCTCCTTTTATTAGCTGAAATCTTCGGTGGCTTTTTTGAAAGAGTGCCTCTTTGTAAGTTATTTAAAGACTCATTATATCATGGAATAGGACAAACAAGAAATTTCCTCTAATAACTAGGTTTTGAGTTTGGGAGCTCCTTCTCCCCTTAAAGACTCATTATATCATGGAATAGGACAAGCAAGAAATAACTAGGTTTTGAGTTTGGGAGATCCCTCCCCCCCCCCCCCACCCCGGAGGAAGTTCCCTCTAATAAGTTTGGGAGCTCCACCCACCCAGGCAGTTCGGCAAGGGCTCCAAAGTATCCACCACCGTTCGGCCACCTCTCTGAAGAGCTCCCCACATGTTACGGACGAACCCGTAACAACTGGTATCTGAGCATATTTCCTAAGATCCAAGCTCCAGAGCGATTGGCAGCAGTTCCGTCTACAATCGGTGTCTCTTCCACTGCATGCATATCGATCTACCCTATTAATAAACGTCCTCAAGCTAGAGCTCAACTATGACTCCACTCTGTGAGGCCATAACGGCATAAAGCCACTTTAAGCACAATCTGCGCAGTAGGAATCAGCCAGGAAGGCCACCATCACAAGCAGTCGTCGTGTCATTACTTCTCACTGGTGCATGAGGCCGGGCAATAACCACCGCCTTTGAGAGGCATGTGATCACTGACCAACAGCGTTTTCTTCTTCGTGCGACATGCGAGCCCTGACCAGCCCGTCGTACGTGGCTTCCTACCTCTTCCTTGGAGCTGGAGATGTTTGTCGCCTCGTCTGCCGCCGATAAAATGTTGCAGAGAGCACGAGCTTCCTCTTCCTCTAAGTCGACCCATTTGTGGTTTCTTCCTCCACCGGCAAACATGTCAACCTCAACTTTGATTCTGAGGATGGTCCTCACCTCCGCATGAGTTTTTAACCCAGGAAACCACATATGTTGTTGTTTCCTGGTATTCTCATTTTGTCACCTTCCAATTTGAGCCCCATGCAAGAGCCTTTTTACTCATTATTAATAATATTAAATATTAATTGGTTGAACAATAGTCAATAGATAATGACTTAATAGTATTATTAAATTAAAAAAAGAACATATTAATTAATTATTCAATAATTAATTAATTATGTGACGAAACTTCTCTGGGGAACATGAAACCCACGATACCTTCAGCAAGACATGATACATGGATAAAGGAATATTTTCTCGTATGAAACACATGATTCATTCCTACCCCAATATTATTGCCACTCAGTGTCATCATCATTACCAGAATCACTGAATGATTGCTACACTCCTCCGTAGGATTAATTCATGGCCGAAGATGCAGCAACCAAGGAATAACGACTGGAAGTTAAGGAACAACGACCGCCAATAGAGACATTGGTGCCCAACCAGAGCACCACATCGACTCTTGCATGTATCCATGTCCTCCCAACAGCCGTGACACTTGCCCCCACTGTCTAAATCCAACAGCTCCCTCTTCCACTGCAGAGTCCAACGACTTCCACTCTGTCGGCCATTCATCAACCATTACCTTTAGTTGTCTCTCCTCAGCATGTAGCTTGGCAGATGTGCTCACATACTGTCATCATTAGCATGCATGAGTAGGTTTCTCCAAGGAATATGGCCCATGGGGCGGGCACACATTATAAGGAGGTTTTGATACAATGAGAGGAGGAGGCATCCCACAACATCTCAACTTGACATCAGGAAGGGACCGAGCAGCTCTTCATAATGATTAGCACATTATTCGATAGGTTCTTGTTGGGGACAACTATGAATCTCAGTTATAGGTGAATAGGTCTACATACGGTCATGACAGGGGCGAAGCCAAACTCCTATCAGCTTGACATCGCTAAGAATATGTAAAACCACCTAGTTTTTAAGAACATGAGCCTTCCCTCCAGTGTTAGCTTCTACCACTGCCATAACTTCATTTGTACATCCCTTCCCTCCAGTCTTAGCTTCTACCACTGTCATAACTTCATTTGTACATCCAACTTTCATCGCACCCTTACCCGTCACCCCATCGGCTTAGTCATTTGTGGGACACTTAGCAGCATTTGTGACACGGCAACCTTCAATAGAGACATTTTCTACCGGAAGTTACAGTCTCTATTCATCGAAAATGAATGCTTTTGAGCAGGGAGAATGATAGGAATCAATCGCCCATCATATGAGAGATTCATTGGATCAAGACTTTTATAATCATCGGGTGGACGATCAGAGCCCGTGACTGTGTTTGCCTCGATTTTTCTTCTTTCTATGTATTTTTCTTTTATTTTCTAAATTCTATTTTAAAAATTAGATTAAATCATTCGTATGCACTATTTGATTTGTCGGATGCACTTAACCTAATTCCTTCTCTATATATAATCCTATTAGATTTATTTTAGGCATCAAGAGTCTATTTTTGACAAAGATCCTCTCAGTACCTTCCTCGACGTGAGGTCGAAACCCATGGTGTCGACGCCATGGGCTACCAATCCATCTTCTCCTACCGTGCGACTCCGGGAAGGCCACCACTGACCTCCATGAATATTGGAGCCCTGCCTCCTCTTAAATAGCACCCCCCCCCCCCCCCCCCCCCCACCCCCGCGGCTCAGATCGCACCTGATCCCTTTCCCCTCCCTCTAGACGCATCCATAACCTCATCTAATCCTCCAACAACTTCTCCTTGGCTCTCTCCATTTAGCCCTGGCCATTTGCCTCCTCCCCAACCAACACAAAGCACCATCTCCCTTCCCAACCCCTCCATGCACCATATGAGCCTCCAATCTCTGGATTCTGATTCCATAGCCCCCATACAGTTGTATCCACCTCTTCCCCACCTAGTTCTTCTCAACCCAGTCCTTACTCCTTCCTCCTTAACATCCCTGAGCCTTTTCTCCTACCCCGAAACTTCCAAACCCCTAAAACCTTAACATTACACTCCACATTCCCCCTCTAATTGCTTGCATGACACAATGTGACACACCTACGGTTATCCTAAACAAGCATACCACTTCCTCCACCGTTAGTGTCGATCTCTGAGTGAGTTCTTATTTTGGATTTGCATTTCCTTGCATTTGTACAAATATTCCTCTTATTGCTAGTAATATTTTCCTCTATTTAAGTTTGACTCATTTAATTCCTGTGAATGTGTGGCTTATTGGCACAACATTTTAATTTCACAGTACTTTCATTTGTGTGCAATTACTACTTGATTAACCCAGTTTGAACTAATTGAACTCAATTGTGATTATTTGTGTAAATATTAATTTTCTACTATTTAATTAAGTGCACGTCATAATTGCATTCGCACATTCATTTAATTGATCCGTAGTCTCATTTCCAGTGGTGACTGTTTGCACTTGTCTAGGATTAGGGCATCACGTCTCAGTCTTCTATAGATTCGGCATGCATCAAATCCTCCTCAATTCATTAAGGGAGTACATGATGCATTAATCCTAATTAAAGATCACAAAAATCATGCATATGATTTGATCTCTCGAGCAACTGATAAAAATCAAAATTTTAGTAAATAGGAACTATAAAATAAGAAAAAGAAGGCAAAAACTATAACAATTAGGTCTCTACTCGCACACATACAGAAAGAAGAGAAGGAAAAAAACTGAAAAATGTTGAAAAGCTTTATGAGTTAAACAGGGGGAATCTCCGGAGAGCAGAATAATCCTCTTAAATCAACGCTAACCAATCTCCACTCTTACATTCATTATCTAAAAGCCTTACAAGATAATAGCCACTGAATCAAAGGGATCTGAACAGGCCCCAAACCCTTATTTTATGAATCGAGCTGCTCCCGACCAGTCTATCACTGTCACTATCGACACTGACTTGCACTTTCCTGTCTTGAGAGCAATCTATGTGGATAGCTTCCACACAAATTAAAATTCACTTAATCCATTTCCATTCGCTCAGGATTCATTCCTAATATGTCTTATCTCTGGCCGGCTCCCAAATTAAACATCATGAAGCTTGAAAGTGATTAAACTTAACATACCCATTTAATAATCAGCTCTTAATAATCCATCACAATGTCACATAATTTGACAACCTTTGTCAGTGATTAAATGCAGTACCACACTTATTGGCAAATCTTCATCGAGATTAACAATCTACTTGTTCATAAAATTAATTCAAATTAATCATTTTCATGATCCAAATAAAAAGAGTATCAAACACGACATATTATCACACATGTTCCACCAATCTTATATGGCTAATTAAATTTTTTAGTCATAATATTGGCAAATCTTCATCGAGATTAACAATCTACTTGTTCATAAAATTAATTCAAATTAATCATTTTCATGATCCAAATAAAAAGAGTATCAAACACGACATATTATCACACATGTTCCACCAATCTTATATGGCTAATTAAATTTTTTAGTCATAATAATTTTATATATCAGGACATTCATCCTAGAACTCTTGTTAAGCTCATAGAAGTCACATTTGGTATAACCACAACCTTACACTTGGTGTCAACAATAGATAACTAGTCAACTCAACACTCGGCACGCTCGCAGAAGATTGTCTAACAAATGTTACCATACTTGCTCCCCAATCTTATATGGTCAATTCAATTTTCCAAAGTCATAACAATCGAAATTGCAGATGTCGGATATCTGGGACACAATGGTTCAAGTTTTTCATATCAATTTTAATATATTGGGCAATATATCAGGATATTTCATATATCGGGTTTAAATATTTAATTATTTATATACATAATTATATCTATACTATTATATAAGGGAAAAATACACTTTGGTAAAACGTCCACTTTTCCAATTTTATCCTTCTTTACTTCAAATTTTACAATTATTTTAACTTAGTTTTATTTATTAATTATTTATTTTGTTTTAAAAAGTATGTTCTTATCCCTGCAATTTTTATTAAGATTGCATTTGGCAAGATAAAAAAATTATGGGATTGCACTGTCGTGTCGGGGCATCAAGGAACCCTGTGCACGACTGTTTGTATAAGTATAATCATTTTTTAATATATATATGTATATATATATATTAACCAGTATTGTGGATATCCTCCGACATGGCCCACATATCGGCCGACATAAAGATTTCATGAACAAAATGACACGTTTCCGATATTTTTTACAAAATATCCTTTTGGAATATATCCTCTGATATATCTGTTATTGACCGATATATTCGCCGATATATCCCGACATTGTATGGACTGATTTTTTTCAATTTATTTTAACTAGTGTCTATGGTCTAATAGACAATAGACCAAAATTGTTTCATTGTTTAGGTTGTTTTTCCCTTCCTCTGGCTTTCTTCCGTTCTCAAGTCTGTCATCGAATTTAATTATGCATGGTCTTTGAATTATGGACTAAAGGTTCTTTATCTTCCATTATCATCGACAACTTTCTGACATTCTGGTCATATCGGACGATATCCATATATGAAGACATTTATCATAGGATGCCAATTCCATAACCATATCCATCTTTCTTACCTAATGAATACATCTAAAGGAATCTCAAAGCTCTATTTAATCTTGATTGGTCAAAAATCATAAGTAGCCCTAAAAAATCTATAATATCGGAAACATAGGACTCGCAATAACTTATTTTCAGCACGCTCATAGAAGTCAGTTTGGTAACTAAACCTTACACTTTGGTGTTAACATTAGGTAACCAGTCGATTTAGCAAGGCAAAATCAATTAGTTGTTTAGAGGTCATTAGCGCTTAAGATAGTATCAACTTGGGCTCACAAAGGTTGAAGGTATGCGCATCATTTTAGATCTCACCCAGCTTTTAATGAACATATATTATCACAAAAATCTCACTCAATGTTACTATCATAGTCACTATTATCTCCAGACCCAAAAAATCTATAAGTATTTAACATCTTGATTTTATGTCGATTTATTACATAAAAAAATTCCACTTTTGGAATTAAATTCAGGATAAAGCACCTCTTTGTAACCCTACATGTGTCTTAACTATTTTGACAACAATATCAATTCTATATTGCTTATGTATAGATTTTAACCATGACCTAGTTTTGACGGATCTTCTGGTTGAAGCAATCTAACTTATTTAGATAATATTAATGCTTCCAAAAGGGTATTCAAATCCATTTATTTAAACAAGATGAGTGACTAGGATGAGTGTTTAGGATGGACAATTTTTTCTTTTATTAAAATTTGTAACCATCATGCCATCTCCCAAAGGTTGAACAGCATGCTGCAAGAAGCCCTCCAACATTTTTGCTCTTCCTCTCAAGCATGATGCCGCCCTCCTATTGGTTTCGATCTCATGTGCAATCTCTACATCACCATATCACCCATCCTCTCAACTGCAAACTGATCTTCTCTCTCTCTAGTTTCTCCTTGAGTGTCAGAGCGATCAAAGAGCTCTAGAAAAGACAAGGTAATCGCGATAAGAGGAAAGAGAAATCCGGGACAGCGTTTAATTAGAAGAAAAATGAAATAGTAAGATTTTCCTTTCCTTCGAGATATATTTCATGAATCTAGGTTAACCTTTGAGGCCGGATGTTTTCATATAGTCATTGAAAGAGTTGTGCTTTTGCTTTTGAATTTTGTGTTTCACGCAAGGGAGTTGTGCATATCCTCATATAGAGTCATCATCTAAACAACCTAGGCATAAATTCTTGCACCAAAACCCTACATGGATTTACTAGGGTTATCAATGAGTTTTGTATGAAAGAGAAGGATGAAAAACCTACCTCTAAACCAACATAGAGATCGAAGGACCCTCCCCAACTGTGCTAAAATCATCCATGTACGTGCTTGGATGTGTGGGGGACATAAGCAACCCCATGATCAAACCCTTGTTAGGCTCCACCAATGCCCCCAGGTAGTTTCCAGTTGGGGATACCTCGCAACCATCCTACAATACAAACTCCATGTCAACCATCATGGGACAGTTTGAGTTAACATCCAATTGATTGAAAAAAAGTTCTTGAAAAAGGATTGATCAATTTATACAATGTCGTTTCCCTAAAAGACGATCGATCGTAAAGCAACCGGACAGTGGTGAGTCAATATCAAGCACACAACTTCAATTGAATTATTAAAGTATGTTTATCTGCTTTAAAGTTTGACACAAGCCATCTTGTATCCTACCAGAGCCAATTACTTTTTTCGTTTGTAGGTACTAAAAGACATGGTAAGAAGAAAAGAAAGTGACAGTAGAATTTCTTATATGGCTAACAGATAAGAGATTGTAAGTAAAAGAAAGGACATGTAGAGCAGAAACCAGGGTAAGAGAAGAGAAATTGATGGATCCCTTTCCTACAATAGAGGAAAGAGTGTCATTAGTAATGCATACCTTGTCTTTGCAGATAATGAAGAATACGAAGCAAAACCTAATGATGACCCAGTCATACGGTCAATAACCCCAAAGTCAATGATTCAGTGAATGGTAAGGCGGCATGGTGGCAGAATGAGCACTAGGTGTGCCTAAATGGGCAAATGATGAAAATGGGTCGGGATTGGGCTCAGAATATAATCCCTAGATCATGCATCAGAGGGTCATCAACTCATCAGTGGAGAAAGAACCCGATAGAGGAGGCACATATATCTGACCACCAGAAGTACTGTCATAAATGAACTCAGTAGGGTGAGCGAAGCAAGGAGAGATAAAGCCTTACCTCCAGAATAATGAGAAGTCACAAGTGCAGAACCACTAGGGGTATCTCTATCGCCATGTCAAAGGAGAAAGATCTTCCTTCGCAATTGAAATACCTGAGTTGTGTTTCCTTTTAGGGAGTATTTTGATTTAGCTCGGCTCCAAATATCTGCAGTGGTATCCAAGAATAGATAGTTTTGCTCAATAGCTTTTTGCATGGAATTAATCAACCATAACATAACTAATGAGTTCTATGATTCTCGTTGTCCCCAACTAGACGTAGCCTTCGCTTCTTAATAATAGTATCATTCACATATCCAAGCAATCGACGACATTTAAGAGCCAAAGCAATAGATTGAGGCTAAGACAAATCGAATGTAGTATCAAGACAAATAGTGGTAATTTAAGTAGTAGTATGATAGTGCTCAACCTGGTTAGATCCAGCAGGTTGTGAGCTGACACGAAAAATCAACCACATCGGACATAATGAGGTAGAGGGCGAAAATTTTAAAAAAAACGGATTATGTCAAAAAAGGCCAACGGAAAATCTTTGAAAAGTTGTCATTGTCGGAAAAATTTGGATACACCGCCAATAGGATGGCCCGGGATCCTAGAGCATTAAACCCTTGAGGTTCAAAGTCATTAGATGCTTGAATAAGGAGGTAGAACTCTTTTTATGCATGGAAGACGGTGGAGGAGAACAACACTAGAACGATGATTTAGAGAGATACAGTGAATCGATCGATCAATCCTCCTAGTATATGATAGAGGAGGAAACGAAACTTTTCTGGAAAAAAAAATCATGTGAATCAGACAGTTTTCAACAAATATGGCATCATTCGAAGCCGATCGGCGCTTTACGCGCAGGGTTCAGAACAACTTATGATAAGAATTTTATGTGTGGGAGAAGGATCTGTGGTGGAATCAGGTGGAGGAGAAGGTTGATCGGTGTTGAGAAAGTGGACAAGAGTTGGCAGAAGAAAGTATCGAGCTTTTAGTGCTCTGATGCCATGTTGGAAAAAAAATGGCATGATTAATTGATGAGAAAGGGGGCCCTCTACTTACGGTAGAGGGTATTAGATGAAGATTAAAAAAAGTAAAAATACTAATACTTCTAACAATATCATATTGTTTCAATCACTAGTTGCTTCATAATTTCCATATCAATATCATCTAAAGTATACTATCATTATCATTTAAAGTTCATATAAAGGCACGTATAGTTTTGAATACAGGTCTAATTGTCTATAAAGAATTGAGCTTAGTTGTGCTAGATATCTCGAATTATTAATAAGCTTGTGTTTTTATTTTGTGAAATATTGTTATATAAGGTTACTCACTTACTCTTGAGTCGTGACCAATAGAATAAGATTAGGGTCCTCATGTTTTGATGAAAAAGGTCATTGTAAGGTTTCTACACCCTTTAATTTAGGTAAACTAGTAAAGAAATTATTCTACAGGTGAATAAATGGGAGGCGAAGTCTAAGTTGTAGTGGCATCTAAGCAAGAAGATTAGATAGAGGTCGAACACTATATATGGTGTGGTTGCATTACTCTTTTTACTCTCCCATGAATGCTTTATTTATCTGTGAATTGGTTTTTTTGCTTAATTTATCAGTGAATTGGTTTTTCAATACTATGCCTAATTGAACGAATATTTATAACCCAACTCAACAACCTTTTTGGGTTGTGTTGTTCCTATCATCTTGAACAGATAAATAAAGCAATAAATTGATTTGCCTCTGATTCATCTGAGTAGAATCCTATTGGGCTATCAATAGAGATAGCGCGCACTGGTACATTGCTGGCTATAGACAGCCTATCAGTGGCACCGATCGACATTAACTTCTCAATCCCTTAGGTTCATTCCACATCACATGACCCAACTTTGGGTGGTACCAAACAAAGTTTTAGGTCTTATAAGTAGCTCTTAGCATCCTCACATCATAAAGCTTTTCTCAGCCACGATTAGAGCTAAGTCTCCTAAATGTCAAGATTTAGCTAATGAGGATCTTAATTAGGATTGGGGTATGACATTTCTTCTTTTACACAACATTAAAAAATATGGAAAACACTATCGGTGTTGTGAGTCATAATAAAAGCCCCTTTGTGGAAGAATTAACCTCGCCAACCTTGTATATATGTCTAATATTAGACATATATATAGATGAGAGAAAGAGAGAGGAAAATCCTATACACAATGTGGGACTAAAGAGAGGAGAGAAAAACAATGAATTTGTGGGCTTTTCCAACACTCCCCCGCAATGGAGCATATAGGTCATATGCACCCAGCTTGGAGTAGAACAGGGTCGATCGATTTGGGTTCCTGGAACATGCTTCAATTCAAGTTTCTTCAATTGAACCTTCTCACGAACAAAGTGACAGTTTCGAGTTTGGTGCGATGAAATAATTCTTTGCGATGTGTATCACTATCACAAAATGAACAGCAGAGGAGGGGAGTCTCCCAAGCCAACTGTGACTCAAAATCGATCGGTATTCAGCTTCGAGAGGAACGAGCTTCTTACTCTTCCATGAGATGACCACCAAAATAAGACAGAACCCACTAGTTGACATCGTCCAGGGAACCCGCATTGGCATCAGAATAGGCAACCAATGCGGGAGCAGAGTCGGAGGTTTTGTAAACCAGCCCTTGACCCGGAGCTCCCTTAAGGTATCGAAGAATCCGTTCAACCGCTTGGAGATGAGAAGCCCGGGGGCATTGACGACTGACAACCCCAACTGCGAACGATATATCCGGCCTTGTGACTTTATTCACGGGAGCCGGGAGATGGGAACAAAATTTTAGGTCAGAATATTAGGCTCGATACCATGTAGAAAGAAATAGGAAAATAGAAAGTGCAATTCAGTTATCTTCCACAAAGGGGCTTATATAGGAGCTACAACATGACTCACAACACCGCTAGGCGGTGACTAAACATAATAACACTAAAATATTAAATCTCAACAAAAAATATGAAAAACATAATAAATTAACCTCGGAAATTTGAATCAAATTTGGGTTTGGCTCAAAATCAAATTTTAGTCAAGCCAACTTTACTCGACCGAGACGACTCAAAATTAGTTTGACATTTTTCTCTTTATTCAGATTCAACTCGTTCAGTTGAGCCGGCTTGAAATTGAGGAAACAAATCTCTTTTTAGGCTTTACTAGGTTTAGACTATAGTATTTTTAGTTTTAAAATAATAATATGTTAATAAATACTGATATTTTCAATGAATTTGAGATGACTCGAATCATATTTTGAGACATTTGAGGCATACTAGAAATCAACTCGAAATGTAATTTGAGTCAATTAAACCGATTCAAATTGACTCGAATCAATTGTAACCACTACTGATTCGACTCAATATCCGAGCGATTTTTAGCGACATTCATTTTGAATAATATGTCAAGCCCAACCTAATATTTCTGCAATCATTAAAAATAAAATATGAAGAAAACGATACTTTATCACTATTTGTTTTATCAACAATTAGTACAAAAAAACAAAAAACAAATTCTTTTTTTGGTCAGGTTCTTAGTGTTTTTATATTGTTTGAATAGATGTAGTATCACTTTTTTCAGCAATCAAATTTAATTATGCATTAACTGATAACCACCCTCAAATAATGGGCAAGCAATTTAACCATTGTGCCTCAACCCACTACCAAGTTACCTGCTGATACACAACCTCCTACTTTGGCATATAAGAGTATAGCTTACATTGCGGGACACGACTTTTCCACAACCTCCTACTTTGGCATATGAGAGTATAGCTTACATTGCGGGACACGACTTTTCCAGTACACCAAATGACCACGCTATACGATATCTGGTCCATTGAAGGCGGAAATTGCATATTTATAATATGTGGATGTCAACAGAGGAGCATCTTTCGTACGGCTGAGCATATTATTCGAAACTCAAAAATCACTCAAAAATTGCTCAGATATTGAGTCAAATCGAAATCAAATAAAATTGATTAAACTTATTTTGAGTCAATTAAATTTGACTCGAATCACATTTTGAGTCGAATTTTGAGCCTGCCCGAATCATTCGAAATATGATTCGAATCCACTAGAATTGATTAAAATATTATGTATTTATTTAACATATTATTATTGTTATTTTAAAATTAAAAACACTAACTCTAAACATAAACTAAATGAGTAAAGCTTAAGAGCATCATTTGCTCAATTTTGAACCGACTTAATTTAATTTTGAGCTGACTTAGAATAAAGAGAAAATATGTCCAATTTCGAGCCGACTCAATTCAACTTCAAGCTGGCTTTAAATCGAGCCATTTTGAGTCGACCCGGATCAACTCTATATCGATTTTGATTCGATTTCGAATAGATTTTAAGTCGGGTTTGATTTGAAAATTACGATTTCGAGTCGGGCCAAAATTGTTCAAACTCGATTCGAAATCAGCCATATTCATTCACTTATCCACTGTTTTCGTTAGATGTATGATTATCTTCATTCAACTGGGATGAATGCTTTCAAGACGGGAGGAATTGATGAGAATCATAGTTTGTTGAAGCTCGTTCGGGTTTACACCATTCTTGTCATGGCGTCAAGGAGAACCAAGACGAGCATCGGGCGCCTGGAAGCTTAGGCGACAAGGCGGACGCCTAGGCGACAATAAGGCGAGCAAGTCGCTAAGGCGGCAACTAAATATATAAAAAAACTAATGCAGACTATAGATAATGATTATTATAATAACTGCTGTCTAAAGTCTGCAAGGCAGACTATAGACGGTGGTTATTATAATAATCGTTGTCTATTCTAGGGTTCAGGGTAGAATTGACAATGATTTATATAAAAACCGCTGTCTATACTCGACTAGACAGCGATTTTTATATAAATCACTGTCTATTTTAGGGTTCAGGGTCGAATAGACAGCGGTTTATATAAAAATGCTGTCTATTCGAGTATAGACAGCGGTTTTTACATAAACCGCTGTCCATTCCCATATTTTAAAAAAAATAAGGCGCTCAACGCCTTGTTTACAATTGGGCGTCAGGACGACTAGGTGTCGCCTAGGCGACGCTTATGACAAGAATGGTATGCGCAGTGAAATCCTATCATTCTCATGAAATGCAAGAGTAAAATAACAATTGTCCACAGTACCGCATGTGCATCTGATCAGTACATATGATTTATAGACTCGAGGGGCTAGTGGAGTTACAATGTTTTATGAAGCTAAGAAATGGATCAGCAAGTATCTTACACAACAGGATAGCAGATAGACAAAAAAACAAAGTTAATTAGGTTGGAATCTTACACTCCAAGAAGAAAAGGCCAAACTTCAGACCTAATGCTTGGTTCCACTCCCTATATCATAAAAAGCAAACACCCAAAGTTGAGAATTTCTTGAAACTGGTACAAAATTCAGACATTTACATGATTCTCTTGTAATAAGCACTTACTCCACTTCTAACTTTCTTCAGAAGCCGAGCCCCTCCATCACAAAGCTTCCCTTCTGGGGTAAAGAATCTTCTCCATTGCTGTGGGGAGAGTACATGTTTTCTTTTCCTTCTAGACCAAGGAGACTTCAAACTGCCTCTGAGAATAAAAAATTTTACATGTTAAGCCAATGTGATGAAGATAATCAAATTAGGGCACAATAATGGATGATGCAAAACAGGTGTGCAGTATTTTCAATCATCGTGGGAAGGAAGGAGATAAAGGACGAAGAACCCATAATAACTGAATCAAAAAAAGTCAAACACTCAATCTAAAACATGGTTCCTATCATTCTAAGTGAAATAGCAGGTTTAGTTTATTTTAAAAGACAGCGAAGCAATGAGAAAAAACAAGTTTGGCAAGATTAAGATCGAAACAGAATAGGAAAATGAGTAGAAGGGGGAAGTGAAGGAGGAACAGGAACTCACCCACTACGAATTGGTGAGGAATTGGCAATCAGATGCGACCGTGAATGAACCAGCAATGGCGACGACGAAGAATTAGAAGATGAAGGGGAGGAAGAAGAAGAAGAAGAGTGAGAAGACGAGGATGCGTGAAATCGTCGCAGAGCCCTCATCTAATGAACCCTCTTGACTACTCCAGTGTCACTTTCCCTTTCGACGAGTGCGGAACAAGAAAAGCCGCGAACGAGGCTCGACTGGAGTATTTGGAGGAAGGCTTCTCTGCTTACCTACGGGAGGACATGACAATGGTGGCGGCCAGGGCGAGTCCGACCATGGCCGTCACACCAACCGCCACGCCAACATGCCACCGATCTCCGCCGCCGATACCCCCGATCCAGCCGCCTCCGATACACCCGATCCAGCCACCGCCTCCCCCTCCACCTCCACCGAACCCCTCCCCAACCGATCCCCTAATACCGCTGAAACCTCTCTCCCCCCACCACCACACCATCGATCGACCTTACCTCCACCGCTTCCCCAATTCCTCGTCTAGTTTCTGCGGCTTCCGCCGCCGGCGGCGGCGCTCTCCTCTATCTATATCTATGTTATCTCTCTCTCTCTCTCCGGCGGCGAAGAAGTATCACTTCGGAAAGTGAAAGAGTCCTCGCGCCGACGACTAAAGTGGGATAACCTATAATGCAAAGGAAGGCAAAAGAGAACAATGCATGTGACAACACTAATGTTGCTAATAATACTAATATACCCTTGAGAAAGGCTGCCCATAAGTCCCCCAATTTTCTCTATGTGATCATATAGGGATAGGTGCTATACTTTTTTATTTTGTAAAATAACATTTAAATTACAACTATAAATTATAGTTTCTTCAAAAGCACATTTGTAAAATAGTTTCAAAAAAAAACTACATTATAATTGTATTTTTTACATTTTTTTTACGAATATATAAATATAAGTACGTAAAATAACTGTAAAAATACATAGGTTATGATGGGGTTCCCCCTAAAAAGTTCTCGTGTCAAGACAAAGGCATCCGACCAAAACGCCCCCCAAGACGCGCGCGGGGATGACTAGCGAGCGCGCGGCCAGCGCGCGCGCGCGCGGCCGCCGCCAGCCTTCGCAGCCATCGGGCATCCTGCTCAAGCCCCACGGGGGGCACGCCCGTCATTTCCTGAAAATTTGTGATCCAGGTGACCATAATGGAGCGACAACATTCGTCAGCACCAAATTCGCATTGGCGAGATTACCAACATGTCTCTCCAGAAAATTATAAATAGGCTGACAAACCCTCATTTGAACACAAGTAACTTCGGAGGCTAGAGAGAGTTCTGATGTTTTTCGGTGAGAACGTGGGACTTGGATCGTTACTCAGCTCAAAATTCGATTTGCTCCCTCTCTAGGTCGTCAAATGTGCTACTTCGCCAAAATTATATGTGCACCAAAGCACAACCAGAATACGAAAGATCCGAAAAGGAAGAGGTTCTCCATTAAAACAAAAACGGCCTCATAGGCTATATCATCATGGAGAATAAAAAAAACAAGTGACTTTACAAAGATGCACCTACAAAATGAAGCAGATGCAAAGCAAACAAACAAATGAAAAAGGTACATGGGGATCATCCCTCAAGATCGACATCAGCGTCGTCATCTGAGTCATTATCCACGCCCAAATAAACGCGCTCTGGTAACCTCGAAGCTGCCCGAAACCCGTGGCCAAATCCCAAACAGCATGCGACATCACGCTCGTCCTCTACAAGAGAATCGATCTCGGTCACTGTAACGACCTAGGGAGGACCCCTAGCGCCGCCTGGCCCACCAGCAGCCCATGGAGGACCCATGGCACCACGGTGGTACAGCCGGAATCTACAAGGCCTGCAGGCCGTACACCCCAACGCCTCTCTGGCCTGTTTCTCAGCAAACAGCGTGTTGTTGGCGCGGGGTTTCGAACCCGCAACACTTGATAAGCAACCTTCAACAGTTCTCATCACCAACTGAGTTGCACCTCAGTTGGTGATGAGAACTGTTGAAAGAGAGTCTTATCAAGGTCTTGGATTCGAAACTCCTTGGCAACAACCTACCGCTGCTGAAAAACAGGCGCGGAGATTTGGTTGGGGTGCATTGGGCCTGCAGGCCTTGATGTTTAGACTTACTACCAGTGGTGCCGTGGGGCGAGACAAGCCTGCGGGCCTCTGAGCTCTAAACCCGGGCTGCTGGTAGGCCGGCGAGGCCTGGTCTAAATGGGCCAGGGTCGTTACAGTCACCATCATCTCAAAGTGGGCCTCCTCCGCGATACGAGATCACTTCATCTTGAAGTCATGAGACTCTCTATACTCAGCCACCGTGGATGCCTATACAACCTCAACGTCCTTCAGCTCAGCCATTAGTTAAGCATTCTCCTTCTTTAGTTGCTCCACCTCCGCCTTCTGATGTAACATCACAACATTTGTTGCCTCAGTACAACAGATCGTCTCAGTAAGGGTCGCTTCGGCTGCACCCAACCTCCCGCGAAGAACATCGATCTCTGCATCAGCCGCGCTCAGCTTTTCTCAAAAGAGTCTCGATCTCAGCCTTAGAAGAAGACAACTCAGACTCCACAATGACCAGCAAGGATAGAACCTTCTCTTTCTTCTTTCGCGCAGCTGACATTGAATCCTCAGACGCTACTAGCTTCATCCGCAAGGAGAAAAAACTCATCTTTCACGGTCACATAGTTGTTATCCCAGGAAAGCACGATCTCGTGCATCTCGTCCAACTGCAAATGCAAGGGATAAATTATTTCAATAAGCAGAAACAAACCAAAGGGAGAAACAATGGGGGCAGTCAGCGTACCATCAAGAGAAGTGCTCGGCAAGTAAAGCATTCCCGCCTCTTGTTCTTCTCCATCACTAGCGGCAGCTTGGGGGCCTCTCGAGAAACTGGCTTGTCTCCAAGCAGCTCCAGGGACTCCTCAGTCCCAGCAGGAGGCGAATCAACGACCGGGTCATCAGGGTAGTCATCAGTGACTTCAATAATAACCCTCGGGATAGTGGAGGACGTCCCACCTTCCCTCCGCTTCTGCGAAAACTCTAACTTTCTACTCTTACCACACTTCAGCGGAATGACAAAGCTCTCCATTGCGTCCGTCGAGAGGCCCACAAGAATCAATTTTTCTCGGCGACGAATGTGCTAGTCTTATATAGAGCGGCGCCCAGCTCGTGCGATTCCTCGAAGCCCAACAGAGGGAAAAAGACAAACTCCTGACCCACTAGACGGCAACAACGCTTCAGAAGCTCCTGCCAAATCTCAGACAACTTCCACGAGTTCCTGACAAATTCAAACAACGTTCCCCCATGATGGTAGCTGGTCTTGTCTTCAAACGACAAGCACCTCTTGTTGTTATGCACCTCAATCGGGTCACTGAGATCAAGACAAACTATGCACCACTCGTGGAAAAGTCAGACCGACTTACGGGAGCCATGCACTCGAAAGAAGCAAAGCAGACTCGTGATCCTCGTCAATCCGACTAAAGAAAGTTGTGTAACCAGAATGCCACAGAACTGGAAGACCGTGATGGCTTCCTCAGCAGGTGGGAACCGAAAGCCCGCCTTCAGACATCCCTCTGTAATCATAATGTGACTCGGAGGAGGGTTTTGAACGTGCTCCAACGGGGAAGGGATCACGATCTCCACGTTCGCCAAAATCCCAAAGCATTTCCTCCAACCGTTCACTAGGCGAGGGACAAAGTTGATGGAAGGCGCATCCACCTCGATAGAGCAACACCTTTTGACACCTGCAAAGAAGACAAATGTTAGCACAAACGCGGCAACCGGGAAAAATCCCTTCGGAATCGCGCATCACGTGCCCGCAACGATGTCACGCCCACACCCGCAATCCTCCAGACAGGGACGCCACCTCGCGCAACTTCGAGAGCCCAGACGCGCGCCGCCGGATTCACCCGTGCACACCCGCGCGGGCGACCCCACCTCCTAAAACGGGCCCCTCTGTGCGCGTACTCATATTCAAAGCCTCCACTCGCGCCCTCCGCGGAACACACTCATTTTCCCCACTCACCGGGACTTGGAATAATTTCGCAAAAAATATATTAACTTTCTTAGAGGGAGACATGACGACGGCAAGACCACAAAAACTCCAAGGAAGGGCTCCAAGAACACAACAACAATGTAGAAAGAAGAGCAAAGACTGTCTCCAATTTATAAACTTTGCAAGAGTATCTGTGATGGAAGGCCTCATTAACGCAGGATTTGTTTTGCCAAATTCTCCCGTCTCAAAGATAGCAGCAGAATAAATCATATTTGGACCGAAATATTCTACAAAGGGGGCAAAAAATATCTTCCGCTTATATTAAAATATATATTATTAAATTTTGCTCGACACAAATTTTTTGGCAAGTATTGATGGTCACAAGACTCCGGGTCGTCACAAGCAACAGTAAAATTCTCGGACTCATCACTTCGCGGGGCATGAGTTGCGGAATTTTTTGGGGCATTTGACGGAGTTTCCCCTAAAAAGTTCTCGAGTCAAGATCATCCGAACGAAAGCGCCTAGAGAACCAACCCAAGCAGGTGAATTAGGCACGCGGACCGCTCCCACTCAAAGGGGTCCAACCCACCCCCCCCCCCCCCCACCCACCCCCCGAGATGCACGCGCAGACGATTTGTGCGCGCTCGCGCGGCGGCGGCACACGGACCGCTCCCACTCAAAGGGGTCCAACCCCCACCCCCCCACCCCCCGAGATGCACGCGCGGACGATTTGTGCGCGCTCGTGCGGCGGCGGACGCCACCGTCCCCGGACGTCTGAGCCGCCTCCGTCCTCCGCCACCGCCGGGCAACCTTCCCAGGCCGCCCGAGCCGCCTGGGAGGCACACCCGTCATTTCCTGAAAATTGTTGATCCAGGTGACCGTACGGAGCGATGTCATTCCTCCTCACCAAATACACCCCAGCGCAATTATCAGCATGCCCATGCAAAAAACAATAAATAGGCTCCTATGTCCTCATTTGAAGACAAACAACTTTAGAGACTAGAGAGAGCTCTGTCGTTTTCCGACGAGAAAGTGAAACTTAAATCTTTTCTTTACTCGGAATTCGTTTTGCTCC
>CM077153.1:7852321-8163075 GCA_039583875.1 Platanthera guangdongensis | reverse complement strand
AAAAAAAAGATATTTTACCAAAACCCTTGGATGAAAAGAAACCACACCTCCTTGTAAAAGATGTTATGTATGTTAACTGAGTAGGGAGTGTCTTGCAATGTTGCAAACTCAGATTAGAGGTCTTTATAGTAAAAAAAATAGAGGGGAGTCCCTATAATTATGCAAAGTAGAGGGGGAGACCCCGATAATTAACTCTACACACAATATAAAAGCCTGTTCAAGTTAGAAATGTACTCTGAATCGCCCCCATTGTGGAGATTTTGCCAAGGAAATTCTCATTTTCATCATCTCTGAGTTTTGCAGGGAAATTTCTTGGTTCTCTCTTTTTACGGAGGCCCCAAATACTATAAGTCGTTTTGCATGGATACATACATCGCCTTCCACTGTACCAACTGAAAATTCATGCGTCCTAGGTTTAGCGAAAGGATTTTCATCAAAAGCGAGAAGGTCAAATTCTTCCTTCAGATTGGATGAAGATTCTGGCTTCGCTAGGGTTAGAAGTATCCAGATGATCCTGCAGCGAACAGGATTACGGAAGATAAACTTCAAATGCCGTGGAATGTCTCTGTCGTTGTGAGATTTTTCAGGGCCATAAAGAAATGGAGATGAGGAAACTAAAGAATTCACATCCCATTTTCCCATTGAAGACCGCTCATCCTTCTGTATTTTATTGCCAGCCCAAATTTGCACCTGTATGTCAATGTGAAAAGAAAATATCGTCATTGAGAAAGGATTTGGAAAGAAAATAATCCTACAAGCACAATAGAAAAAGATGAGTATTGAGTGACTTGAAAAGAGAACAGTTTAACTGACGGGGATCTCTTTGATTGCGAGCTGTCGCACAATGGAACCCACGCACTCTATTTTCCCAGGAGGCAATGATTAGACCACTATCTGGACTATCGGAGTCTGCAGTTGCCTACGGAGAACCATTTGGATATTTCTATTTAATTTTGTATATTTTTTTGGTATTTTCTTTAAAGAGATCGGACAACTATCGTGTACGGTCAAACATAGTCGTCCATGATGGCTGTCCTAGTCATGTTTTATTATAAATAAAAGAACGGAGTTATGAAAAATGCATGTGGCATTTTGGTTGGTGTAATCATGAACACTATTTCGCGTTTTAGGACAAAATGCCACCACAACAATATATAACTTTAGTGGTCGTGAACGAACGTAATCCAAAAAGTAAAATTTGGGTTGAAATTACCTATTATGAAAGTTCAAAACATATGCAAATCGCCACCACTATAGTTACTATGATGGTTTCACACCGGAACCACTCAAACATCACAGTTATCCCAAGCAGAGCCTAAATCGCTAGAAGCCTCAAAAAAGTACCTTAGTGTCCAAGGATGAACTACAGTGAGGCTAGTGCTGCTAAATAACAAATGCACATATATCCACAATACATTATGTTAAAACCTATCTATCCAACCCAAAATCAATTGTTTATGGGTAGATTTATATTAAATGCATAACGTTACATGAGAGAGCAAAAAGGAGAGAAGAAAGGGGTTAGAGAAAGAGAGAGAGGAGAGAAGGCGGTGAGTATTTATTAATGAAGCATGACAAATAATTGAATGGCGTAGAGAGGGAGAGAGTGAGAGTATTTATTTAAGCAAAGAAAATTAATTGCGTGGGGGAGAGAGAGAGAGAGAGAGAGAGAGAGAGAGAGAGAGACTAGGACTATAAAAAAAAGCTGACATTTCATGTGATGGTGTTGCAGATAACAGAAAAAAATCAAACATGAGATTTGGGTATATGCAGTTACTCTCAGAAAATGAAGAAGTCCTCAATGTGTTCATGTCATTTAATCAGCCATTATAGGCACACAAAAGAAAGAATTAATTCATGAAATATCTTCTCCATCCTAATAAAATGGGAGAAATAAAGTAATAAAGAAGCAAGCTCTTCTGATGCATTATTCTTACTGTAGGACAATCTAATGTAGAATAACCGCATGAGCTCACAACCAAGGTAATCCCAGAGACATCTGATAAGCGTCCAAGCACAACAGAAAATTCAACAGCGGAAGAGCTTGGGGGAGCTCTCCAGTAGGAAAAATGCTCCCCCACACTAAGTGGAGCAAGCAATGAAAGTGATGGCGGAGAGCCAACTGCCGTTTCCACCTGTAACAAGAAAACTCCTCTTTTAAGCTAAAAAACAAAGAATCAACATGAAAATGAATTGTAATGAGAAATAACCGCGGAGCAAGTAGCCTTACTGTGTATAAAAAGTTTGCAAGAGGAAATTCAGCAAGGGACTCCTCTCCATTTGAAAGTTTCCTTAGTTGCCTCATACAAGATTCTTTATCCTGCCAAAAGTATAATCCGTTCATCGCATTGCGACCAAGAATGTCGCTAAGGGCTCTAACTGCTGCTTCATCCGCACGAGTTCTTCTTCGCATGCTTGCCAAAACCCTAAGATAATCTACATGTAATGCGGCAATGATAACCTCATCGCAACACAATTTGCATATAACTCCACCGAGAGCAGATGGAACTCGAGAGGAATCCCCTTCATTCTGCCAACCATGACTCGATCCACCGGAGATTTTCAAATCTTTGATTGAACTGCTTGCAAGCAAACTAGCTCCCCATCCAGAACAGCAAAACCTGCAAGCCTTTCTCTCACATTCCATGCAGACGAAGAGTTGCGGCGGTGTTTTCGTAGAACGCAAAGAAGATGATAGAGAAAAGTTTTGAATCTCCTTTCGAACTTCACACTTTGCGCCAATGCAGAAATCTCCAATTTCACCAACGTTCCAGAAATCTATTTCATCATTGTCTTCCATCTCAAGACCAATAGAAGCATTTATCTTATCCTCAAATGCTGTTTGTCCTAATATCGCCAGAGAGTCGGCATGGTTACATAAGTTTGTCATAAGCGAATCATCAATTAAACGATTCGGATCTATCATTGAAGGATCGACGCTTATAGCTAACAAAGCTCTATCTCTCTCCGCAGCAGAAATGCAGAGTCGTAGACGTGTAATTTCAAGCTTTAAAGCTTTCATAAAATCAACAAGCTTTCCCTGAAATTAATTGTAATTATAAAAGTAACTGAGATATTAAACAATTACTGAAATAATGTTACTTGGAACATAGTAAAAAATATGTATCAACCAGTAAAGTTGTTATCAGCCAAGTAAAAGCACCACGCAAGGCAACAAAATCAATGAAACCGTGAACCATCAAAAGCTACACTGAGACCATCACAGCAGTCATAGCAACGGTAATGGCATGGGTAACCTCAACCCAACTATACATATAAATATTTGATTTGAGTCTAAGTTATCTCGAGTTGAGTCAAGTTGAGTTGGCCGTATTGTCTTCATTATTGTTAATATTGTGGGTCTATAAATAGTCCGGTCATTGTATGAGCAAAGGAGGAAAGAAGTAAATCAATTTTCCATCTCTCTCTCTAAGCTTCCCACTTCTCAACTTCTTCCTCATTCTAGGATTTGCCCCATGTATCCCTACTCCCTCTCCGCTGCCAACACCTCCAACGAAGCCTCACAAAATAGTCATTTGATACTCTCGGACAACCATAGTCGTTAATGTCAGGGTGCGTTAATGTCCTTTTATTATAAATAGAAGTATGGGGGCTACCATCTCCTCATTCCAGATTTTAGAGAAAGTGTTCATAGAATCCGACGATCTTTCGCGGCGCGCCTTGAAGCCTTAAGGTGGACTCATTAAGTTGTCCGGATGGCGTTCAAGTAGTGGGGGTTTGCCTCCATTTCATGTTGGATGGTATCCTCTTCTTCCCAAATGGGCCGTGAGAAGGCCGAGAGTTTCAGAGACTGAATTTGGTGGGAGAGAGCGTCGACCGCCCGGTTTGCCTTACCTGGGCGAAACTCAATGGTGAAATCATAGCCGAGAAGCTTGGTGACCCATACCCGTTGTGCCAATGTCGCAATTTTTTGTTGTAGGAGGTAACGAAAGGTATGGTGGTCGGTGCAGACCACAAAGGGCCGGCCGAGGAGATATGGTAACTATTGTTGCACCGCCAATACAAGGCCCATGAGTTCGTTTTAAAGCATGGAGCGGCTCAAAATTGTACTCGAGAAAGCTAACTAAAGTACATCACCGGTCGGATGGATTGCTTGAGAATGACTCTGGCGCAGGTGTCAGACACGTCGCACTCCATGAGAAACGGAAGTTAAAAATCCGGCATTGCCAAAACCGGTCCTTGACACCCTTGCACAAAAGCTTGTTTGAGAGCGGCAAAGGCGGCGGTCGCCGCGGCTGACCATGGGAATGAACCTTATTCTGATTTCTTCAAGAGTTGTGTCAGCGGTCATGTCATAGCCCTGTAGCCTTCGATGAAGCGATTGTAGTAGTTGATTAAGCCCCGAAATCCACGAACCTCCCAGAGATGGAGGACCGATGCAATTTTCTCCTTATCCATAACCGCCGCCACCCCCCCCCCCCGGGTCGAGATGGTGTGGCCCAAGTAGATCACTTCCAACACGCCAAAAGATTACTTCTTCGGGTTGAACTTGAGGTGATGGCATTGGATAGTGTTCATGGTGAGGCAGGCTTGCCGCTAATGATCCTACCAAGATGAGATGTACACCAAAATGTCATCAACAAAATGAGAACGTGTTTGCGAAGTATCGCCCGAAAGATGTCGCTGATCGTTGCTTGGAGGTGGTGGGGGCATTGGTCAACCTGAATGGCATGACGAGAAACTCATAGTGGCCATCGTAAGTCTGGATATTTTGGTCAACCTGAATGCTATGAGTCTCTACACATATTTCCTTCAACAGATGGCAAGGAACAAAATTTAAGAATGGAGTTATATTTAGATTATTATAAAGCAAATAAGGTTTACCAAAATATCCATGATGTTAATTTCAAATAAACCTAAAGCATTGATACAAAAGGGCTCGTGAGTGAAAAAATGATGTAACCAATCTACCAAAAATCGAAGTAAAGATGTTTAAGGCCCGTGAGTCAATTAGGTATGTCCCCATACTGGATTGAGAAAAAATTGTTGGTATAAAAGTATTACGTTCTTAGCCCTCTCCTAAAAGGTTACAGATATGGGTTTGACCACTATTGTAACTTTGGTCCTCTTTATTTCATTATCGGGAGCAAGTGTTATGAGAGTTTATGGTTAGACTACTATTGTAACAAGGGTGTTTGACGCATGATGGTTAGGGTAGCAAAAAGGACAACTATATGCAGTAGATATAATCCGGTAACTATACTTACAATAACTGAAAACTATAAATTAAATAACAAAATATTCAACACGACAAAATTTACAACCAATAAATAAACTTACAATGACTATGGGACAAAAGGCTCGGTGGACGGCGAGAGACCGGTGGCCGGAGGAGAAGCGGTGGACTGAATTTGGACTTGTGGAAAGGATTCGAAAGGCTACACGGGGTTGTTGCAGGGTTGGAATGCAGTACCAATGGATGGATTGATGGAAACTGATGCAAGAGGGGTCTGGAAATGTTTGGGAATAACTTGGGTGGTTGATGAGAGCAGGGTACTGGGGATTGTTGGCCGGAATAAGAATTTCTGGGTGTTGAAATTAAATTCCAAAACCCAGAAACATCTTTCTTGAACTGTCTAACCTTGAAACATGGGAGATAAGGGTGAGAGATGGATTCAGGAGTACTGGAGGTAGAGAAGTAGGCTAGAGGTTGGGGCAGAGGGTGAATATTCTTTGGACAAGGTGTTTGGTCGAAACAGGCAAAGGGAAGATTAATTCGTGATGCCAGGGCTGGTTGGAATTGTTATGCGGAAGAGGAATTCACGGAATGTGTGGGTGTGTGTGGGGGGTGAGTGTGTGTGTGTGTGTGGGGGGGGGGGGGGGTGCTGACCAGCTAGCTGCTTTATTGGGCGATGAGTTGTGGGTTAGGGAAGGAGTGATAGAGGTGGTTATACATGGCGGGGGAGGTGGTTATTTGGTTGTTTCATCGGTGATCAAAAGAAAAGCTCTCTCTAAATTTCAATGCCTTCTGTAGAGAAAGGTTCAAACCTTGTATATACTTATTAAATACAAAAAAACAAGTATGAGTACAATATATAGGAGAGAGGAGAGGAAGATCTAGCTATACAAACAATGTGAGACTAAACACAAAACCAACACGGGCCAAGTTAATGGGCCCATACAATATTTTTCCTAGTATTTTCTAACACTCCCCCGCAAGCTGGAGCGTACAAGTCGTAGGGACCAAGGTTGGACAAGAACTGATAGTAGAGATATCGTGGTAAGGCCTTGGTGAGAATGTCAGCACCTTGCTGAGCAGCAAAAACATGTGTTAACTATATCTTCTTCAACTGAACCTTCTCCCGAATGAAATGACAGTCAACTTCAATATGTTTTGTCCGTTCAAGGAAGACCGAATTCTTGACAATGTGTACAACAGCTTGACTGTCGCTAAATAAAGTGGCAGGTGAGGAGAGCTTGACTCCTACATCATCAAGGAGACCCTCAAGCCATGTGAGCTCAGATACAACTGTTGTCACTGATCGATACTCGGCCTCAGCAGATGAGCGAGCAACAACGGGTTGTTTCTTGTTGCGCCATGTAATAAGATGTCCTTCAAAATAAGTGCAGTATCCACCTGTGGAACAACGATCATCCAACGAGCCAGCATAACCAGCATCAGGGTATGCAATCAAAGATAAGGGAGATGAAGAGGGCTTGTAAACAAGTCCTTGTCTAGGAGCAGTCTTCAAGTATCGAAGAATACGCTCGACTGCCTGAAGATGAGAGATACGTGGCTCATGCATGAATCGACTGACAACTTCAACAACAAATGATATATTAGGTCTCGTAACAGTGAGATATATCATCTTTCCCACAAAATGACGATAATACTCTGGATTCGGAAGGAGCAAATCAGAGTCCGAGGCATAAGCACAAAGCTTGTGATTGATATCCATGGGAGTGTCAGCAGGCTTGCATCCAGAACAGCCCGCATCATGAAGTAAGTCAAGACAATACTTTCTCTAAGATAACACAAGCCCATCAGGTCTCTGAGCCACTTAGAGACTAAGGAAATATCGAAGGCTTCTCAGGTCCTTTGTTTGAAACACAGTCGTCAGTTGTTATTTGATCATCCTTATTCCTGGAAGATTGTCTCCTGTAATCAAAATATCATCCACATATACTAACAAAATCACTGTGCCCGTTGGACGATGACGAGTGAACAGAGAGAAGTCGACCGAGCTCCGAGTGAACCCAACAACACTAACAGTCTTACTGCATTTATCAAACCATGCTCAAGGAGATTGTTTGAGACCATAAAGAGACTTCTTCAGACAACAGACAAGAGACTCACCCGTGGTCTCAAACCCGGAAGGTTTCTGCATGTAAACGATCTCCTGTAAATCGCCATTAAGAAAAGCATTTTTGACATTCAGTTGGTGCAATGCCCAGTGACAGTGAACCGAGAGGGAGATCAACACACGAACAGTATTGAATTTAGCGACTGGTGAAAAAGTCTCATCATAATCCAGACCTTGTTGTTGAGTGAAACCGCGAGCTACGAGACGAGCTTTCAAACGGTGAATCGTCTCATCCGGACATTGTTTGACGGCAAACACTCACTTACATCCCACACAAGATTGTCTAGGAGGAAGCGAGACCAGATCCCATGTGTGGTTTGCCCAAAGAGCAGACATCTCCACGTCCATAGTCGCCCGCCGCCCGGGATGTTGGAGAGGCTCCTGTATAGAATTAGGGGTGGAGATAGAGGATAAATAAATAGCACTTTGTCGGAGTTCTGGAGAGAGGCGGTGAAAAGAGACAGTTGGCCAGCGGGTGGGAAGTGGAAATAGTTGCCGGATCTGCAGGTTGCAAAACATCATTAGAGCAGTGCAACTCCCGTTGGGCAGTAGACGAAGAAGGACGTTGAGTGTACACACGAATGATAGGTGATGCAGGTGGTTTAGGTGGGATTGATGTGGGAAGAAGAGGTGGAAGGTTTGAATGAACAGAGATAGCAGGCCGCGGTAGAGGTGGCGAAAGAAGAGAATCAGCTGGTTGAGAGTAATATGTCTGATCTTGGAGGAAGGTGACATCAGCAGAAGTAACAACCTTACGATCCTTGGGAGAAAAGCAAATGTAGCCCTTCTGAGTCCGAGAATAACCCACAAACATATATTTAGTGGCACGGAGAGCAAGTTTGTCAGTGGACGAGCCCAAATGATGAACAAAGCACACGCAACCAAACACGCGAGGGGTGATGGAGAAGGGGGGTTTGGAGGGAAAAAAAGATTGAAAGAAACCACAAAATTGAGAATAGAGAAAGGCATGCGGTTAATAAGAGTACATGCGGTAAAAACCGCAAAATTAAAATACTGTTTGGGAACATTACCCCATTGCCCGAAAGAGGGAGAAGTGGCAGAGGGGGAAGAGGATGCCCCAGCCAAGCTCTGCACCTTGGGCCTTCCCTGCTGCTTCCTTGAATCTGGCCGCCCCCGTGGAGTTCTGATCGACAGAGTGAAAACCATTCCTCAAAAACAAGCTTACATATCATTACACATAACACATCCCAAATAGCGTCTAGAGACTGCATTTTCAGTAAGAGACTTGCGGCGGCCGACGTCCCCCCATGCGCCCACCAGCTAGGCCCGGTCCCTCAACCAGTGGCGCTCTTTCCGATTGAATCTCACTGCCAATGCCTCCCGCACAATACAACTCACCAGGTCCAAGTCCATCATCGATGGCAAGCTCCGCTTCTCCCTGAGCGGCTTCAGAGCGAGGATGAAGAGATGGGAGGAGCGGCTGCAGGGAGGAAGAGAGGAACTCGCCTTAGTTTTTAGGACTACGATTAAATTTTAAGAAGTAATTGTTTTTTAAAAAAACCGGGATGCAAATAACTACATGAGGAGTGCTGTTAACAATCCTCTTCCTCTAGGAACATGTTTTATAACTATTTTTAATTAATATTGATGGATTACATCACCATTTATAGGGAGAATTCCCACATGATTCCTCCCAAAATGGGAGATCATGAGGTTGACTAGTCAACCCCACCTTCCATGAACTCCCATAATGAGGGAAACATGGGCGGTGGGGCCCACTCCCTCTCCCCACTAAGGGGAACCACCCCTTTGGGGGAAACCGTCGGCGGGCCGCCGCCGCCGCCGTCAGAGGCCGCCGCCGGCCGGGCGGCGGTCGCCGGCCGGGTGGCGGGCACCGGCCAGGCCGCAACCCACCGCCGGCCGGCCGGGCCGCGGCTGGCCGGCCTGGCCGCGGTCTAGGGCGCCGCCTGGCCGGCCGCCGCCGGCGCACGACCGCCCCACCGCCGTCGACGACTTGCCGTCGACCGATCGTGGTGGACTCTCCTCGCCGTCCGATCCGGTGGGTAACCACCAACTAACCCACTACGTTAGTGGTGGGGCCCTCCATAATCCTCTTTAGGAGGCTATAAAAGGAGCCTCAGGGTCTCCTCATAATTCATCTTTTGGCTCATGGTCATCTTCTTCCTCAGACGATAGCTCTGCCGGACTCCTCCCTCGGATCATTCTCCAGCCACCTCGAGCCACTAGTGTGCCACCAACAGGGAAACTCCCAAGTCCCGGAGCGGGCAAAAGTAGGAGGAGGACGACCACGGCAGTCGGACAAGAGCCGAAGCCGCGCTCCAAGCTTCAGAACACAAGTGCCACCTCACAAATTCCAATGTCCAAGTCGCTCCCGCGGCGCAGCCTGTTGCACGCTGGGGGCTGAAGTCTTTTTCTCTCCTCCCAAGATGTAACGGGAGCAGTCTGTCGCCCCGATTTTCCAAACGCATTGTAATCACAAGCAGTTAATGGACTTTGACCGACACAGATCCGATCACGTGGTTTTTTACCCAGTTGAGGGGGTTTTCCACGTCATCACATCTTGAGTCAACCTTTCATTTTCTCTAACTGTATGCGCGCTCGATCGCTCTGCAAGCTAAGACGGTCCAATTGAATCCGGTCCGACCGGGGCATCGAGTTAGCTCGCAACAGTTTGGCGCCATCTGTGGGAAAACGATTCCCAGCATCCTTCAAAGGAACAAGATCACCAGCCTTGCCACTTCCAAGTCCTGCTCCAATGGCAAAAAGAAGCGCTCGCACCATTGAAGGATCCGCCCATGGCGTACACATCGAACCCGCACACTCCCACTCTTTGGTGGACGTGCCACTGACAGCTGAAGCCGCTTTCGCCCCCTGTCACCGCCCTGGAGGGGCGTGTTCGCCAGATGGAAGAGCAACAAAATGAAATGCTCACCCTTATCCAGGAGAAGTTCGAGGGCTTCTTTTTAACCGTAACCCAAAAATTTAAAACCATAAAAGAGCGGGTGACCTCAAGCAGGTGTCGATTCTTGTGTTCAAAAACGTCATTTTGTTGCTGGGTATAGGCACATGAGTTGTGATGGATGATCTCAAACTCAGCACAGAGGTGTGCAAATGCATGACTAGTGTATTCACGGGCATTATTAGTGCGGAGGGTTTTAATTGTAGTGGAAAAATGGTTGCGAGTTTCAATGAAAAAGGTACGGAATACACCGGGTAATTCAGAGTGGTCACGAAGGAGATACAGTCAGGTCACCCCAGAGTAGTCATCTACAAATGTGACAAAATAATGATATCCAAAACACTAGCAATTTTGTAGGGTCCCCAAATATCGGAGTGTACTAGATCAAAAGGAGCAGGACTCCGAGTAGGATGTGGTGAGAACGTAGACCGATGATGTTTCTTATAGATACAAGACTCACACATGAACTCTTGGAGGGTCGCGTCAGAGAGAGATATTCTGAGTATGTTTAGAGGAGCGTGACCAAGACGTCGATGCCAATCAACAGAGCTAGTAGAGGACAAGGCTGCTGGGGGGAAGGGGTCAAGGATATAGAGACCATTCAACAAATGTCCTTTTAAGATGATAGTCTGCGTCTTGCGATCCTGCACAACACACAAGTTGGAAGAAAAAATTACATCACAATCGAGATCAGTATTGAGTCGACCAACAGAGAAAAGGTTGAAAGGAGAGCCCGAAACATGAAGGGCAGAGTGAAGAGTAATGGAGGGAGTGAGGTGAATATCTGTCGCGCCAGAAACGGGAATTGCGTCCCCACTAGCAACAGTAATGAAATTGGGATGCACGAAGTTCAAATATTGTGGTGGTTTCCGTGACGTAATGTGGTGAGAGACCCCGAAATCCAAAATCCAGGATGAGCTATGAGCAAGGCAGGAGGTACCACCATCGGAAATAGACACCACAGAGCCCGAAGGACAACTGATCATCTTGCAAGGAACAGTCCGCATCGGTCACGGTGACAACGCACCAACGGCAAGAAAAGGCCACGACCAACGCGGTAAGAAAAGAACACACAACGGATAGAAACAAGCCACAGAGGTAAGAATCCTGAGCTAGCAGCGTGGTTAGGAGAAGACCGCAACAAGAATGGCGCCGTAAATGAGAAGCCGTAGGCAGACCGTGCGAACAGCCAAGTCGAGACGGTAAGACACCTGGGCGAGCAGCGACCAGAAGAAACAGAGGTCAGCTAACAGGCACTCGACCGGGCGGTTAGAGGCAGACCGCAAGGAGCAAAAGCCGGCGAAGAGGTACTAAACCGGACGGTTAGAGGCAGACCACACTATGATCAAAAACAAGGTCTAGTCGCAGGAAGAGCCTAGCCGCAGCGGGAAGACAGAGGCCGCAGCGGGAAGACAGAGGCCGTAGCGGGAAGTAGCCGGAGGGAGAGAATTCCTAGCCGCAGCGGTCAAAAGGCAGAAGAGGCCAGAAGAATAAGAACTTGACCGGGCGGATAGAGATAGACCGCAACCTACAACCCAGAGCGGTTAGAGAAGAGAGGCCACCTTGAGAGAGAATAGGAGAGGCCGCACGGTCGCGGTGTCAACACACCAGCGTCAAGAGGCCGCAACCAAGATACGGAGCCCACGAAGGGTAGAGAAGCCGCAACGACTAAGGAAGCCACAGCGGTTAAGCGAAGTCCGCGCGAGAAGCACGCAGAGACAGGGGAACTGCAACGGGTAGGGAAGCCGCGGCGGGTAAGGAAACCGCAACGACTAAACAACGAATACCGCACGGTCACGGTGAGCACACCAGCGGATGGGAAAGCATGCATCAACGCCTTCCAAGCTCTGTATTGGTGAGCCCCATGCACTAGGATGCTCCAATCATAATCTTGTACAGAAATAAGAAAAATAATAAAATAAACGGCTGGAAGAACAAGTGAGGAAAGTGAGGGTTACCTTATTGGAAGCAAAGGATCTGAATATATTAATATAAGTAGTTGTATCTCCATGATTATCCTTAACCATGTCTTGCAATTCAATAGGTATATCAGCGAAAGAATATTGATCAGGAGTGTGGTTGTCAATGAAATCACAAAGGCCCCCACTCTGTGGCAAAATTTCTTCAGCTGTACTTGGAAACTCTGGTAGAGATACAGAATGCAATAAGATAGGATCGCCTGTAAGAAGGTCCATTGCATGACTGCCAAGATTTAGATGAGATGATTTTGATGAATCATCATTACATGAAGGCGTGATATATTTGTTTGGAAGTGACTCAAAAAATGGATTTGAAAAGGTTTCATGTTGACCAATTGTGGAAGAGTTATTTTCTTTTGGTCCTGCAATCTTGATAAAATTAGTCCAAAGTTCACTCTCCAAAAATATATCCCTCCAAGGAAGCGAAATGCCAAGAACTTCAATCTGCAAAATAACTGATTATTAGGGGAAAAGCATTGAAGCTAAGAAATAGAATGCCCAGCAGGCAAAAGAATTAGTTTGCTATAATAATATCTTATAATGAAAAACATAGAGGAAAACTAGTTGTCTACAAAAAAAAGCATTTGTCAAACTGACAGCATGCAATGTAAATAAACAAATCATGATAATTAGTTTGTAGAAAGATATTTTGTAGAAAATTGAATATTGCACAATCTAAAAACATAAATAACTACTCTATAGATGATTTGTTCCCAAAAGACATGTAAATAACATATTGTAACAACAATAATGTTGCAAATGATTTAATCTGAAATATTTCAAACAAGGTAGCAAAAAGCACTATCTTTTCTACTTCAATACTGCCGTATTTTTTACTCGACAATATATTTTAATTGTAGTGTCTGATCGCGAGTGAATCTGATCGCGGCAGCATCTTGTCGAGGTACGAATTTTGTATGGTTAAATTATATCCATTAATTTGTGGATTAATTTTAACCGTTGAGTGTGTTCAACGCGTATTAATTAGTAGTGTGAGGGCGTAGCGCAAATTCCAAGTATTTTGGGGTAGTGGGATGGCGAACTGGTAAAATATTGAAGTGACAAATTCATCCTAAGTAATGTGTGGTTAGCACGGTTCAGTTCACCCGGCAGTTACTAAAATCGCAACCCGCCTCTTCCGCTATCGTTATAATCGAAATCCTGTATTTCATTCTTCCTGTAACCCTATTCCAGCGATTAAAATCGATGTTCTTCCTTCCGGAAGCCGACGACGCCGACTGTGGGTTTCCCCCTCTCCCTCGCCTCCCAGCCTTACGTCGAGACCCTTGCCAACTTTCTCTCACTCGGTCGAAGACTCCTTCCACTCCAAATGCAGCTGACGGGCCTTTCCCGGTAGGATTTCACTGTCGACCAGGGGTTTGTTCCCGTTTTTCCCGTACAGGTTAGTGCGGGCGTCTTAATGTTCCTGTTTTCCTTTCTCAGTAGTTCCACAACCTAGTAATGCGTAGGAACTGCTCTTCTGTTGGATCTATGATTTTTTCTCCTCATATTTCTGAAATTTTAGTTAAGTGGCATGATGTATAGTTTCTCTGGTTTATGCAGAAACTGTAGCGTCTCTCATCGACTCCCCTCGATCAAAGCTTGTGGTTGATAGCCCCTCTTTTTCCAATCCCGCTCAGGTTTGGTGCCATCCTATTTCCGATTTCTATCGACATGTATGTTAGAACCTCCCTTATGGTTGTTAGAAATTGTTTTAGGGTTTCAGGTTACTATTCAAAAGAAGCTATGCCGCCGCGTTTGGGGTACGAGCGTCGTAATACCGCGATAAGAAATTCTTATTCTTTCTGGCTAGACATATCAGACAATTTGTATAGTTAGGTTCAGTATAATTCAGTAAAACCAATTTGAGTGTATGAAATTTCCACTATCAATAGAGATTGGTAATGCAATTGCGGTGTAGCTAGTATATGCAGTATGTATTTAATTTTAACACGTCCCAAGACTGTGTTACGGGCCCGTGATTGGGAATGTGTGCACCGGGGAAGAGGAGGGAAGTCCTCGATGGTAGAGGAGGAGGCCTTCCTGGAGGTCCGACGATCTATGGTGGCGATGGAGGCGAGCGGGTCTCGATCGGCATTGGCGAGGCGCGTGCAGCTTGCCGCGGGATTAGGGTTCGGCGGACAAGAGAGAGAGAATAGAGAGAGAGTTAAAATTATAAAATGAAATACTTCTTCTTTTGCTTCTCCTCATAGTTCCCCCATCCGGGTATTAAGTAGCAACATCAAAACGCCCCCTCCTTGTGCTTAGACATGAAGGATTAAACAAGCGCAAAATAAAAATATAAAATAGAGTAGAAATGGTCGGCGAACTACGCGACCGAGGCGGGACCATAACATCTCCACCCCGCCCGACGACAAGCTTGCCCTCAAGCTTGGTCTGTAGTGACGGTCGACGTCAGGTCGCCCGTGTCAGTGTCAGCACCCCGTTTGGCAGCTGAGTTGTCGATCTCCAACCAGAAGAGGCGTTTGCAGCGATGTCCACTGAAGAATGTCTCGTCGCAATTGTAGCAGAGGCCCTTGTCTCGACAGTCACTTATCTCTTGTGGTGATAGTCGGAGAATGGCAGCAGGGCGGCCGAAGTCGCGTTTCGGGCCGAGGAGACTGACAGTGGCCGATGACAGAGGGCGCAAAGTACGACTGGACCCATCAGTGTCCCGGTGATGTAGGTGAGGGCGATCCAAGAGCAGTCGCTTCTCGCAGACGCGAGCCAAGCTCATTGCAGTGGTCAGATTTGCGGGTGCTTGAGATTCCACGTCCATGCGGAGGCGCTCATGAATTCCCGCGGTGAAGGACACCTGCTGTGTCGGAAGAACGAAGGTCGTGCGGGCCAGGTGGACTTGAAACTGCTCGAGGTACTCGTCGATCGGACCGCTCTGTCGAAGTGAAATGAGATCCGTCAAGGGATTGTTGTGGAGCGGTGGGCCGAAGCGGAGGGTGCAGTGTACCTTGAAATCTTCCCAAGATAGGAGCGGTTTCTATTGCTGCAGATGGGAAAACCAAAGTTCTGCGGGGCCCATCAGGTGGAAGGCAACAACGTGGAGCCACTCTTCCCACGGGGTGCGTTGTTGGGCGAAGAATTGCTCACAACGAGAGAGCCAGGCTAAGGGGTCTTCGTGGCCATCGAATATGGGAAAATCCAGCCGCAAGTACCATGGCACCCCGTCGTTCTCATGTCGCGGGGGAAAATTTTCCGGCAGGGTTGGCAGGATCGGCGCCTCACTGGAGGAGGGCGTTGTTGTTATCTGTGAGGAGCTTGACGAGGGACTCAAAAATTTGCGAGAGGGAGGACTGTTCGGCCATCGCGGAGGACGAAATCAGAGGGTTGTCGGCACTGGAGGGAGTGGAGGAAGAAGTGGGCGGCGGCGGAAGCATTCCGGTAGAGGCAGCGATCAAGGGGCCTCCGTCGATGGAGGAGCCGAGAAGGATGCGTGGGGAAGAGGAGCCGGTGGCGGAGGAGAGAAGAGAACCCCCGTTGAGCGAGGAGCCTGGGAATATCGGCGGCCGAAGGAGTGGATCGGCCCGGAGTGGGCGGAGCGGGGCTGATGCCGGCCGGATCGGGTGCGGGGAAGCCGGCACAGTGCGGCTAGGGCGGTGGTGGACCGGATCGAGGCAGTCGGCGGCGTCCGGATGGAGCGGAGGTGGAGAAGCTTCGTGGTCGGTCGGTGAGAGGACCGGTACCTCTGATACCAAGTTGTCACGGGCCCGTGATTGGGAACGTGTGCACCGGGGAAGAGGGAAGTCCTCGATGGCGGAGGAGGCCTTCCTGGAGATCCGGCGATTTATGACGGCGATGGAGGCGAGCGAGTCTCGATCGGCGTTGGCGAGGCGCGTGCGGCTTGCTGCGGGATTAGGGTTCGGCGGACGAGAGAGAGAATATAGAGAGTTAAAATTATAAAATGAAATACTTCTTTTGCTTCCCCTCATAGTTCCCCCATCCGGGTCTTAAGTAGCAACACCAAAACGCCCCCTCCTTGGGTTTAGACACGGAGGATTAAACAAGCGCGAAATAAAAATATAAAAGAGTAGATACGGTCGGCGAACTACGTGACCGAGGCGGGACCATAACAGACAGTTAGACCATACGAACAATATAGTCACTCATATAGATTTACGAGCAGGAATCATTAAAGTTAGAAATGTGGTTCTAGTCATTTTAAATCAATTTGGTGAATCGCCTTAATCATGCACACATGTTCACAAGCAGAGTAGCATTAGATAGAAAATGTTGTGTAGGCACGGTAGAGATCTTCTTCCGTGTTTGATAGAGACGCACTATCCTTCTCGTGGGTTGTAGTATACCCTATGAGTCAAATTGTTTGGGGGATGTAACCCGATTTAGAAGATTAGTAGATTCAAGTCTGTGTCCATAAGACACTAGAACACTTGAGTTCATTAGTAAAACTCGGATTGTTGGACTAGTATTGCGCGGTAGGAGCTACTTTGCGTAGAACTTTGTCAAAGAACAATCATAAGTGAAATTAGAACTCAAGTTTAGACCGAACCCTAGAAACTCCTAATTAACCAAATCTCGAAATTTGAGTAAACTTCATACATTATGAGTAATTAGAACAATCCTTTATTTTGCTAGTTTTAATTTTTTTAAAAAAAATCATGCATAGTACACTAACATACAATTTCTCTATAGCATAAAAAACTATTTTCAAAGCATGCATATTTTTCCTTCAACACAAATTTTAGTGTCACTAGGAGGAATAATTTTTCTTACTCTCTATTTGGGCCGACACATGTTTGGTCATGTTTTTACAGGGGACCCAGGGGGGAAACTGCGCCTAGGATGAGCGTGTTTTTCGATTCGCCCCTATAGTTTGTTTTCCTTTCAGTTGTTATTTTACTTTTAGTATAATACTGTTTAGTTTTGGACACATGTAATATTAATGTTTAAAAATTGGTGTTTGTTCCAGACTTTTTGTAGTATTTCAGATTTTTCTGTGGTTTGGTTCTTTTCTTTATAGTGGCTCTGTGAAATTCAGCTTGATGAGTTACACTTTTACCCTTAGTTTCATATTTAATTTCCGTTGTAAGCTTGTATTTCAGTTTTTTCCATTTATGTCTGTTATGTACCAGTTTTAATATTGTTTCTTAGTCTACTTCTTATCGATGGATCCGGGCAGACGGCTGATTGGTTGTAAAACCAGGTTGGGGTGTTACAAATACAATTTTACAATCTGTAGAACTAGGACAAGCAATAGACATATCCTCAATTTCAAGATGAAAGCATATGCTTTCAACAATAGATTTCAAGACACAAAAATGTTGAAGCACTTTCAACATTGTGAGATGCAAACATAGATGACATTCTGACACAGGATAGGCATTGAAGATGAACATATACTAATGCAGACCAATATTAGTGGTGCAGGTTGACTTGAGTAATTTAACTTATATGATGTATAATTTTGAACCAATTCGGAATTAAGCTTAGCACTAAAATTAAGTTAGTATAACAACAAAACACGTCATTCATGACACTTTCAAGTAAACAAGCAAGTAAGACTTTCTTCACACAAAGGGTTCCAAGACACACTTAAACAAATGACTGTTAAAGAAAAAATATAAACATAATGAAAGCACAACAATCTTAATTCCCACGCACTGTGCAATATTCATCCACAAAATAAAAGAAAATTAAAGGCACAAGACTAGGTACTCACAAACATGGAGATTCGGCGGCGGGAGGTGTCGGTGGGCAATTGTCGCAAATCGGCAGCGGTGCCACACCACGATGTGATTATAGGCTCTGGATTCTCTCACAAGTCTAACAATGACTCAAACTGACAACTCTCTGTTATCAGAGAGAAAATACTTGCAATAACATAATAAACTTGGATACAATCACAAGATATACACGTGTCAAATCTCAGAAGATTGATTGATCCTAGAAGTCCCTCTCCAAATGAAAGATCTCAAAACCTAAAATCTAAGATCATGGTGGCTAAACACACATAACCCTCCCCTTATATAGATGAGGGAGAGCAACAAAATTAAAACATATTTTAATTAATAATAATTAATCAATATTAAATAATTAACTAATAATAATCAAGTGCGTGATGAAATTATCATGGTGGCTTCCATAAGCGCTCCCATGATTCTTGTGAGGTGTGTTCAGGCAAATGTATTGTCACAACAAAATGCCGCTCTTGAAAATTAACCTTGTCCCCAAGATAAGATTAGAAGATTTGTCGAGGTCTTTAAAAATGTCGGCAGCGGGTATAGTAAAAAAAACAACGGCATGTTGGAGGAGGAATAAAGATGATTAAAAGAAGTGGTGAGGGGAATGAGTTGTATGATGCGTGTAAGGGTGAGTGCATGGGAAAAGGAAAAAAATAAAAGAAGTGGGGGGATAAAATGGCAGGATGGCAGTAGGGTGTTGAGTGGTGTGTCTAATAGCTGTCATGAGAGAGAGGGGTTGTAGGAAGGGTGAATAAGACAAGAAGACATGTGGTTGTATGAAGGGAGCTGGCTGTGAAAAGAAGAAAAGGCTGGAGGCTAGTTGGAATTTGCGGGAAGGGCGTCCGACAGGTGGCGGTAAGCAGCAGAAGAAAGAAGGAATGAAACGGTTGTGCGCATGTTCGACGTTGAAAGAGGGGGCCGATTCCTCCAGGTATTGGGGCCAATGAAGGAACCACAAGTAAGGTCGTGAGGGGCACACCGAGGGATATTCCGACGCAAGCAGTTCAGTGGGGAAATGATGGATGCCGCAACGGGCGGGAGGACGTCGTCGACTCGGAACTGAGTTGTTGCGGATGTGGGTGTCATAGGAGCGTTGACAATCTCACTGTGTTGAGAGAAAATTGGTGGGGAGCTAGGAGCTAGCGTATCAGACCAGCAATCATTTGTTGTTGGAGGTGTCGCCAGTGAGGAAGTCATGTGTATGGCCCAATTGACAGGGATGCTGCGAAGGAGGGCGATGATGTCATGAAGCCGGGTTGTATTCCGATCAAAGAAGTAGTTGAGGGTGATGTAAGTACCCGACATCTAAAAGGGCGGAGGGCGGCAGGTTAGACCATTGTCACTGGAGAGAAAATACTTACAATTACGTAATAAACTTGGATACAATCACGAGTTATACTAGCGTCGAACCTCAGGAGGCTGGTTCCTCATAAAATTCCCTCTCCAAATGAGAGATCTCAAAACCTAAAATCCAAAAGCATGGCGAAACAGACATACCCCTCCCCCTTAAATAGATGAGGGAGAGCAACATAATTACAAAATATTTTAATTAAATTAATTAATAATACTTAATAATAATTAATCAATATTAATTAATTAGCTAATAATAATCAAGTACATGATGAAATTATCACGGTGGCTTCCATAATCGCTCACATGACTCCTGTGAGGTGGTGTACTAAGGCGGATGCATCGTCGTAACACTCTCCTCCTTATTTATAACGAATGAGGGTTAGGGCACCCGGCGTGAACGAATATGATTGTCACTACGCCGGATGCCCAAACTACACTAAATAATGTCCAAAATAAAATAAAAAAACCAGACCTTCCTCCCCATTTCCATCCTAACCGCAAAACCCACACAACACCCCTAACGCATCCCCACCACAAAGCAGCCACCTTACATAACCAAGAACCACAATTACTTCTTCGACAAACTATTATCGCCTCGACGATCACCGCATATCGGCACCCCATGGCCCCCATATTTGTGAACGTGTCCTATTTAGATTCATTGTTTTCTTAATTGTTGTACGGATTTTGGATATTTATATGATTATGGATGTTTTGTTCTAGTAGTTATTCGTTAATGACTAATCTTCGCTTGCAGGACCTTATCGCATAGGAATATCAACTTTTGCCCCAAAGGAAGAAAGCCGAGCTTGCTCCTGTAGCACCACAACCTAGTTTAACAGCCCATCAGCCGTCCGGCCGGGTCCAGCGATAAAGAGTAAACTAAGAAACAGTATTAAAATTTGTACATAGCAGGCATAAATGAAAAGAACTGAATTGTAAGCTTACAACGGAAGTTGAATATGAAATTAAGAGTAAAAGTGTACCTCATCAAGCTGAATTCATAGAGCCATTAGAAAGAAAAAGAACCAAACCACTGAATATTTGAAATACTACACAATATCTGGTACATACACAAATTCTTAAACATTAATATTACAAGAGTCCAAAACCAAATAGTAAAGTATTAAAAGTAAAACAACAACTGAAAGAGAAACAAACTATAGGAGCGACTCCACTAACACGTTCATCCTAGGCGCAATTTTCCACCTGGGTCCCCTATAAAAACATGCTCAAACATGGGTCAGCCCAAAGAGAGAGTAAGAAAAATTATTCCTCCTAGTGACACTAAAATTATTTGAAAATAAATGTTTGCATGCATAGAAAATAAGTTTTATGCTTATAGAAAAACTGTATGCTAATGTACAATGCATGATTTTCTAAAATAAAAATAGCACCATAAAGAATTGTTCTAATTACTCATATTATGTGAAGTTTACTCAAGTTCCGAATAATTTGGTTAACTAGGAGTTTCTAGGGTTCAGTCTAATCTTGAGTTCTAAATTCATTTAGGTTTGTCCTTCAACAAAGTTGTAGACAGAGTAGCTTCTACCGCGCAATACTGTTGGAACCCTAGTTCTGATTTGTGCAAGGATCACTATTAGGTTTGTTTAGATTGACCCACAATGTATAGTCATGGGTCATAGGTTTATTTCCAGGACTTGCCTCAGAAGGACTCTCCAGAATTGCTGAAAGAATTCCGAGAAATGCAGTTAAGACAAAGTCAGAAAATCAGTTCGACGATAGTCGAACTCAGGTCGACGAACGGCGATCTAAGGTCGACGAACTCTGAGTTCCTTCCCTGAACTCAGGTCGACGAACTCTGATCTCAAGCAAGAAGCTCTGCTCGACGAAATGCAGCTGAGCTCGACGAACTCCAAGTTCAGGTCGACGATCGCTGAACTCAAGTCAGATTCCCTGCTCGACGAAATATAAGCTGAGCTCGACGATCTGTGAGCTCCGGTCAACGAATTCAGTGCAGATATTTCAAGCTTATTTATTTACAGTTGGCAGATTAAATTAAGGATTAATTACAGTCAGAACATTTAGTGCTAAACATTCTCAATGAAAATAGTCGTTCAAAGTGGGCAGTTTCAGAAGTTAATTGTGGATTAATTCTCAAGGCATCTTCTACTCTCGGGAATGCTTCAGCCGTTATCAAGATAAATGAATCCAAATGTTTGAATTTGATATAAGAGATTAACAGAAAGACAGAACATACAACACAGAGCACAGTAGTGTGTAGAGATACAGCGAAGGCTTTCCTTTGTACATAGAAGGAGGAATTCTGCATCATCAAGACAATCATCAGAGTTCTTCATCTGCTCCAGGCTTTCAAGAGACACACATCAATATCAGTCTGAAAGCTTGTTGGAGACATCATCAATCTGAAGGCCTACACCCTGAAGCAAAGCTTCCATCTTTCCTGAACCATTCAACATTTCAGGGGGAGCTTTGACATCATCAAATCCACTAATATTCTCTCTGTTGATTAGAGAAAGAGAAGACAACATCATTTCCTTTCTCTTTCCCGTGTACAGGGTTTTTACTCCCTTCAAAAGTAAACTCTTGGTTTTTGGGCACCTGATCAAAAGCTCAAAGGGTTGTGAGATCTCCCTGGAAATAGATCTTGTGGTGGCAGTCACCTGATCAAAACCTGCTAGTGGATTCCTATCAGAGTGGTAGAAGAGTGGATGTACCCAGTTGGGGGGAACCACTATAATCCTTGTGTCATCTGTGTTGCTTGCTCTTTTTTCTTTACTTTTGTGTTGTGATTTTCTTTTCTTAGTATATATATATAACTCTAACTAGTGCAAGTTAAGATATATCTCTATCTTTCAAATACTAATCTAACGATCTGAGTCCTACTAACGAACTCAAGTGTTCTAGCGTCTCACGGACATAGACTCGAATCTACTAATCTTCTAAATCAGGATACATCTCCCTAATAATTTGACTCACATGGTATACTACAACCCACGAGAAAGATAGTGTGCCTCTATCTAGTACGAGAAGAGGTTTCAAACGTGCTTACTAATCATATACTAACCGGCGCTACCCTGCTTTCGTTCTCAATTGCGTGTCATGAGTAGTGTCTCTTATTTGTTACTCCCTAAAATCCAAATTCATAGATTTGATAATTACTCACACCCTTATTATTTATCCAGTCACCCCCACTTTCATAATTTTCCTAGTTTTTTATGAAAGTCTAACCTGCAATGAAAAATACTATTTTGGATATATCATTTTGAATAATGGAGAATACTACTATGCAATCGGATATGTCTAACCAGAGAGAATAAGAGTTTCTTACCGCAGTATTGCGATGCTCGTACACTTGACGCGGAGGTATAACTTCTTTTGAGAAATAAACTGAAACCCTAATTGATCCCTGGTTTACCCTAAAAGGAAAAAATATCACTACTAAATCAAATCACTAATATATATTTCTATGAACATTATCTCAAACAAAAGGAACTTACCACTCCTCTAACAGTGGAGGATAAAAATTTTCTGAAATGGAACGATTATAATTAAATCTGAACTTTCTGATTCCGACGATCACCTAGAAGATCCAACATTTGAGGTAGGGCTTAAGTGTGAATTTTGAAATAAACCCAAGGGAAACCACTAAAAATCTGAATTTCTCAAATGAGAAAAATGGTAAAACCTGAAGATGAAAGAGCCGGAGGTAAAACGATCGTGACCAAACACTTCGTCCTCCACTAGGGTAGATGTGGAGGACAAAAAAAATAAACCCCCAAGTCCAAAATCTGAGAAAGATGGAAACCTTGAGCCCTAAATTCAGAAACTGAGATGGGAAAGCAAAGAATTTGAGAAACAAGAGGGAAAGAGGGTTGAGCCACTACAAGAAAATCCCAAACAGAGGAAGGGGAAGGAACTGCAGTCGACGGTTCAGCACACGTCAACCAGACAGAAAAACCCTCTCTGGGTGGCCGCCGGTATTTGGAGAAAAAGAGGGAGGCGACAGAGCCTCTAACGACTCCGGCTAGAAGCGGAAATCTCGATCGGCCGCAGAGGGAAGTGTCGTCGGGTAAGGAAACATCGATCGCGAGAGAGGAAGAGTGCTCAGCGGTTTGTGAACAATAAAAAAAAGAAAGGGTTACGGGACTTCAAGAAACCGAGCGGCATTTCCACGTATCGGGCGGTTACGTAAACCGCATGAGGGAGAAATGAATCGACACTTCTTTTAGAGCTAAAATTAGGGACTGAGAGTTTATTACATTATTGTCATTTTCCAATCACTTAGAGAATTTTACATGTTACGCCCTCGCGTCTAAAATAAAAAAATGCGTCAAACACAAACTCAATGATTAAAATTAATTCCTAAATTATCGTACAAGATTTAACCGTACTAAGTTCGTACGCCATCAGGATCCAGCCTCGATCAAGAACATTCGCGATCCGATCCTGCAATTTAATTTTATTTTCGCGTCACTTTACGGTTGTTATAGCTCCTTTGCTAAAACTATTTGCATACTACTCGTGTTAATTGCTTATGTTTTATGTGTTAATTACTTATGTTTTATGTGTTAATTACTTATGTTTTTTGTGTTAATTACTGGTTGTAAAACATCGTTGGATCACTCTTAGTCAAGGTTGCAGATATCGGATGTCGGGGACACGTCGATTTAGGTTTTTCATATAAAATTTAATATGTCGGGGGATATATCGGGGATATTTCATAGATCAGATTTTAATATTTAATTATTTATATACATAATTATATATAAATATAATATTTTAAAATTTTAAATATTAATATATTAACAATTTAACATTTATTTAATCTCTAAATATACCAAATTATTATAAATATTTTATGTTACACGGGCAATAACAGTATAACGCAAGGAAGAAAGTCAAAGGAAGAAGGATGTAGGAAGTCGTCAACAATGATGGAGGATAATAAACATTCAATATAAAATTCAAATGTCAAGCATGTCGAGAGCGAGAGAGGGAAGAGCGAACCTTAGGTTTTTTGTTGAATGTTGCGATCCATCCGAGCAAAACCTCCTAAAAAGCAATCAACCACTATTTTGGATATGGTCACCCCCTTGGTGAGCTTATGTTAGCTTGCCTCTTAACACCCCACCCCCTCAAGTTAACATCATAAGCATCCAGCATCCTGAGCTTGAGGGAGTAAGAATGAAAAGATTTACCAGATATAGCTTTAGTGAGTATGTCAGCAAGTTGATCTTCAGATGGCACAAACACCACAACAACAGTCTGATCCTGAATTTTGTCTCTCACAAAGTGGTAATCGATTTCAATGTGTTTTGTTCTCTCATGAAACAGGATTGTTGGCTATATAAATAGCAGCTTGATTATCACAATGAAGGTGCATAACCTCAAGAACAAGGAATCTCATTTCCCCCAAGATAGATTTAACCCAGATGAGTTCACATGTAGTGACAGCAATGACATAATACTATGCTTCAATGGAGGAACGAGCAACAACATTTTGTTTTCTACTTCTCAAGAAAAAAAGGTTGTCACCAACAAAAATCGAATATACACTCATAGATTTTCTGTCCAGGGAAGCACCCGCCCAATCAGCATCACAGTACCCGTGGACCTTAAGGTGGTCGTGATCTTGATAGATAATGTCTTTTCTGGAGTCCTTTTTTAAGTATTTGAGAATCCACATAACTGCTTGATAATGATGAACTTTAGGGTTGTGCATAAATTGACTAAGTCAACCGCAAACGAGATATCAGGTCTGATAATTGTCAGATAAATCAACGTTCCCACAATATGTTAAAATTCTAACTTTCTCTCAAGATCAGGAGAAGTCTCCTTATGAATGTCATAATTAGGGTCCACATGACTATCCATGAGTTTGACTCTCAAATATCCAGCGTCACTGAGAATGTTCAAGAAATATTTACGCTGAGAGATCATAATATTTCCGGCAGATCGAGCGATCTCAATTCCGATAAAGTACGAAGAAGGCCCAAATCCTTGATTTCAAAGGCAGAAGCAAATTCCCCATTTACCAAAGTAATGTGGTGGTCATCAGTTCCGGTAATAATGATATCATTCACATAGACTATGAGAATAATAGTGCATTCCTCCTTTCTAAAGACAAAGACTGAGTGATCTGAAGTACAACGAGTGAAGTTTAGATGCAAGAGTTTGTCACTTAGCTTGACAAACCAGGAACGCGGTGACTGTTTGAGACCATACAAGGCTTTCTTAGGGCGACATCCATGTCCTTTAGGAACATCCATACCAGGAGGAGTCATATAGATTTCTTCCTCCAATTCACCATGGAGGAAGGCATTTTTTACATCAAGCTGGTGCAAGGTCCAAGACTTATGAGCGACAATAGACAATAAGATTCTAACTAAGTTCAATTTAGCAACAGAAGCAAATGTCTCTTGGAAGTCAACTTCATCGACCTGAGTGAAGCTTTTAACAACCAATCTCGTTTTATATATATCAAGAGTTCCATCTTTAAGGAATTTAATAATATATATCCTATATCCATTTACATCCAATTGGGTGACGCCCATGTGGGATAGGGACAATTTCTCAAGTCTTTTGACGTTGGAGAGCATCCATCTCCTCCTCCATAGCCTTTGTCCAGTGGGGATTCAAGCTAGCTTCTGAAAAATTGTTAGGAATATAAATAGAGGAAACAAATGCAAGATATGCTTGCAAAGAGTGAGAGATAGAGTGATACTCAACATACTTATCAATAATATTTCTAATACAACCACAATGAATTTGAAGCGCAGAAGTGATCTCCTGAGTGGTGTTGTTGCTTGGATCTGGCGGAGTGGTGGTGGATGGTGGAGTATAAGTGTGCCATTCTTGACCAATATTTCTGGTTTGCCTTCTTTGGTAGACTTAAAGATCCTTCCTCCTTTTGTACACACGAAGATCATTGGTTGAAGCTTTCCTTTCTAACATGAATATCCACGCTGTCAGGAGCAAGTACATCAACCAGCACAGGTAGGGGTGGCAACGTATCACTCTCATCTTTGTTTTTCTCCTGAAATGTGTCAGTCTTGCCCTCATCAGAGTAATAGGGAGTGTTTCAAAAAAAGTAACATTTTTTGATATAAATCTTCTCCGTAGAGCAGTAGAATAACACGTATACCCCTTTTGGTTAGCAACATATCCCACATAGATACATTTTATCGCTTGCGGGCCTAATTTATCCTTATTAGGCCCCACAATATGAACAAAAATAACACATCGGAATATCTTAGGAGGATTGAATAGAGGCATATTTGAGCAAAGAAGCTTTAGGGGGTACTTTCCCTCCAATGTACTAGTGGTCATCTAAATAATTAGATAGACGGAGGTGAAGACACATTCATTCCATCATCCCATGGGGACGTGAATCTTTTGCAACAAGTAACGAGGGGTCTCTAAGATATGACAATTCTTCCTTTGTGCAACATCATTCTGATGAAGAGTCCCCAGACAGGAAGTTTGGAAAATAATGTCATGGTCTCTCAGGAACCTCTGAAGATCACTACATGTGTATTCGCCTCCGTTATCACTCCCATAAATTTTAATTCTAATTCCAAACTGATTCTGCACATGATGATAAAACAACTGAAATATTTTTGAAACCACATTCTTCCTTTTCATAAGATACATCCAAGTAAAGCGTAGGTGATCATCAATAAAGGAAACAAAATATTGAAATTCATTCATAGAGCAAATAAGAGATGTCCAGACATCTGAATGTATCAAATCAAAACATTTCACACTTCGACTCCGACTAGGAACATAGTTGGTTCTACAGTGCTTAGCCAATTCACAAGACTGAAAATCAAAAGTAGTTTTTCAACATTAAGGAAATGCAAAAAGATAGCTTTTAAGGTCTTCAAACTAGCATGTTCAAATCTCTTATGTCACAACATCAACTGATCAGGATTGGTAGACTTTTGAGCACCAAGAGCTTGACAGTTGTCCATTACATACACATCACCTGACTCATGTCCACCACCAATCGTCTTCCCACTCGCCAGATACTGAAAAACACAATGAGAGGAGAAAAAAGTGATAGAACAGTTAAGCTGTTTAGTTAAACTACTCACAGATAACAGATTTGTGGGGAATGAGAGAACAATAACCACATATTTGAGAGAAACGGAGGAAGAAAGATGAATAACCCCTTTACCAGTCACTGAAGTCGGGGATCCATCAACGAGTTTCGCACTGCCAGATGCAGCAGAAATAGAAAAAACTCTCACAGAAGACCCGGTCATGTGGTCGGATGCCCCCGAGTAATTGATCCAAGGAGCAGATGGTCCTTTAGAGGACACAGAAGTAGTATGAACATGGGCAACCGTAACTGCCAAGTCACTAGCAAAAGATTTTCCAGCGGCATTAGCTTTCAGAGCCTTGAGTTCTCTAGTCAAACTCTCATTTTCCGTCAGGAGATACCCAATATTCTCTAGATTGTCATACATAGCAGTTTGGGATCTCACATATTTCTCATCAGAACCACGAATCCAACCTGAAGGAACCAAGTGAGGATTAAGATCTCAATATTTCTCTTTCCCACGTCCTTTCTTCCCACAGTGAGGGCATTTTATTTTACTCCTGTTTTCTTGTCTCATACTTCTTAAATGTCACTTCTTCTGCTCAGCATCAAGGGCAAATTTCTCATGACCAACATGAATATCTGAACAAAGGGAGTTTATACGGCTTGCCTCTCCTCAAATATAGTGGATCACTGTCTCTAGATCAAGCACAAAATCTCTTCCCAATATCTGAACTCTCTGGAATTCAAGTTCAGGAGGAAGCCCAAAAGACATTTTAAATATCTTCTGTTGCATAAGTTCTGTCTTATAGTCTTCTATAATCTAGATAGAGGAATATTGATCAATTTTTGCCCACTTATGTGCCAGTTTGCTATAATATTCCTTGAAATCACACATCCCTGTCATGTGGATTTGCTCAGTCTGGAGTTGATATATTTTAACCAAGTTCTTCTTTTTTGAGTAATTTTGTTCGATCAGCTGCCACATTTCTTTCGCAATTTAACAGAATAGAAAGTGACTTGTAACCTTGGGTTCCATAGAATTGACGAGCCAATTGATCACAGTAAGATTCTCCCCTTCCCATTCCTCATATAGAGGATCAGTCTTGCTTGGTGCCAGCTTGGATTCGGTGAGAAACCAAAGTCTTTGACGACTCCCAATGAATATCCGCATAGAATGAGACCATAGGAGGTAATTTCTCCCATTGACCTTGATGTGAGTAACATCTTGATTGAAGTCCATGTTAGAACTTTCTCCACTATAGTGTTTCGGTTGATCAACCACCCCTTTAGAGGCATTAACACCCTTCAATTTGTCCTGCATAGGAATAATCACTAAGGAGAAGAGAGAAAGAGGCTGAAACAGGAAGATAACGCCGATAACAACAGGCAGCATGATAAGACCTTGCAAGTAGAAGAGAGATCTAGGGGAAGATTTAGAGAGGGATTAGGGTTAGGGAGAGAGGGAGAGGAAATACCTTGAGAATAATCATCATGCCATGGAAAGGGAGCCCCGGGTTTATTAATACCTGGGGCTCAAGGGGGCCGGCCGCCCCCCCCCCCCCCACACACACTTGGGGACTGAACCGGGTCGGTTCAGTCCCCCCTTGGCGTCTTCATAGGTTGGGGGCTGAACCGGATGGTTCAGCCCCGTTGGGCCTCCGTTCTTTCGGTCGCCGAGTGTACGTTTGCCCTTGAAATTGTAGCGGATGCGGCGGCATAACATTCCCTCCCCCTTCAAGCGGCAACTTGTCCTCAAGTGGGAAATCCGGGAACGCCTCGTGAAACTCCAAGAAGTCAACCCAAGAATTATGTTCGGCGGGCATGTTCGCCCACTTGACGAGGAGCTCGAGCCGGTACTCGGCACCCCGCCGCTTCCATTTGGTCAACAGAATCGCCTTCGGCGAAGGCCGCAATTCGCCGCTGCTAGTAGCCTCTGGGAGAGTAGGGCTGATGGAAGTGGAGTTCCCGAGCTTCTTCTTCAGCAAGGATACATGGAACGTTGGATGGATGCGAGAACCCTCCGGGAGGGCAAGAGTATAAGCCACGGGCCCCACCCGGCGGAGGATGCGGAACGGGCCATAGTATTTCGGTGCCAGTTTCTGGTTGGTCCGCCGAGAGACCGATAGTTGCCGATATGGCTGGAGTTTAAGGAAGACCTCATCGCCGACCGCAAACTCCCGCTCGGTACGATGTTTGTCTGCCTGAATCTTCATGCGATCTTGGGCGATGCGTAAGTTCTCCCGGAGTAGCGATAAAGTCCGGTCGCGATCTAGTAACATCCGGTCGACCGCGGGCAGAGCGGTGCTGGCTGGCTCATAAGAACTCAAAGTAGGCGGGGGGCGGCCGTAGACCACCTCAAAAGGAGTGAGCTTGCTGGCCGTATGGAAAGATGTATTGTAGCAGTACTCCGCCCAATGGAGCCACCGAGTCCAGGAGCGTGGCTCATCCATGACAAAACACCGCAAATAGGTTTCAACCCCACGGTTGAGGACCTCCATCTGCCCGTCTGTCTGAGGGTGATGGGCCGTGCTCATGCGGAGGGAAGTCCCCTGAAGTCGAAACAGCTCCTGCCAGAAATTGCTCACAAAGACGGGGTCCCTGTCTGATATGATAGCGCTTGGAATTCCGTGAAGTCTCACAATCTCCTTGGCAAAAACATCAGCAACTGTTGCTCCCGTGTACGGATGGCTCATAGCGATGAAGTGTCCGTATTTGGACAACTTGTCAACCACGACCAAGATGACGGATTTGCCCTGAGACTTGGGCAGGCCGTCAATGAAATCCATAGAGACAGTGTCCCAAATCTGACGGGGGATCTCCAACGGTGTCAGCAGCCCGGCAGGAGAGGTAGTCTCGTACTTCTGTCGCTGGCAGATCTCACATTCACGTATAAACTGCTGAGCAGCGCGTCGCAGCCCTTTCCAAAAAACATTTGCCCGGACCCGTTGTAATGTTCGCAAGATGCCGGCGTGCCCGCCGGTGGGTGAGGCGTGAAACTCTTGCATCATGACCGTCCGCCAGGCCGACGTGGCAGGGAGGACTAGCCGGCCCCGATGGTAAAGTCTGTCTCCCTGCAAGTGGTAGCCGGCCTCAGTAGGCTCCCCCTGTCGCAGTGCTGCAATGATGGCTTGTAGATCCGGATCCTGCTGAACTTCTGCCTGTATCTCTTCCAGTGACTCAATCACTGGTCCTGAAATATGGGACACAGAACTCTCTGGTAGACGGGAGAGTGCATCAGCCACCACATTTTCCTTCCCCTGCTTGTACACAATCTCATAATCGTACCCCAGCAGCCTGGTCAGCCACTTCTGCTGCAACGGTGAGGCTAATCTCTGCTCCAGAAAATGTTTCAGGCTCTGGTGATCTGTACGGATCTGGAAGTGTCGTCCCAAGAGATAAGGCCGCCATAAGGCGACCGCATGCAGGATGGCTAACATCTCCTTCTCGTACGTCGAAAGGCCCAGTGTCCGGGGTGCCAACGCCTTGCTGAAGTAGGCCAAGGGTCGGCCCTCCTGTATCAACACAGCGCCAATACCGACCCCCGACGCATCGGCCTCCACTACGAATGTCTTGGAGAAATCTGGAAGCGCCAGAACCGGGGTAGTAGTCATAGCCGCCTTCAGAGACTGAAAGGCGACCTCTGCCTCTGAACTCCAATGAAAAGCGTCTTTCTGCAACAGCTGAGTGAGGGGGCGGGCTATCTTGCCATAATCCTTCACGAACCGCCGATAGTACCCTGTCAGCCCGAGGAAACCCCTCAAAGCCCGGACCGTCGTGGGGGGTGGCCAATCTACCATGCTCGTGATCTTCTTTGGGTCAGCTTGTACCCCGTGTGCGGACACCAGGTGTCCCAAGTACTCAACCTCCGACTGTCCAAATGAGCACTTGGACCGCTTGGCGTACAACTTGTGATCTCGCAATATGGTGAGGACGGTGCGGACGTGTCCCAAGTCCTGCTGTAGATAAGTATATCGTCAAAGAAAACTAGCACATACCTTCGAAGAAGAGGGCGGAATATTTCATTCATGACTGCCTGGAAGGTCGAGGGTGCGTTGGCCAACCCAAATGGCATCACCAAGAACTCATAGTGACCATCGTGGGTACGGAAGACCGTCTTGTGGATGTCGTCCTCCTTCATGCGAATCTGATGGTAACCGGACCGGAGATCCAATTTGGTGAATAAGTGCGCCCCGTGTAGCTCATCCAGCAACTCCTCGATCATAGGAATGAGAAATTTGTCCTTGATGGTGGAACTGTTAAGCCCCCGATAATCCACGCAAAATCTCCACGAACCGTCTTTCTTCTTCACCAGTATGATCGGGGAAGAGAAAGCACTAGTACTGGGGCGTATAATACCGAACGTCAGCATCTCGCGTACGCTGCGCTCTATCTCGATCTTCTGAATATGGGGGTAGGGGGTAAGGCCGGATGTTGGTAGGATCCGTCCCAACCTTCAACTGGATCTGATGGTCCCGGAAGCGGGACGGTGGAAGGGAGCGTGGCTCCTGGAAAACATCATCGTACTGTCTCAAAAGTGCTTGTATCTGCTCGGGCTCCGCGCTAGCCTCTGATCCCACGAGTGCCACCCCCAGAATCATGGCTATTGTCCCGCCTTGCTCCTCTAGTCTCTGCAAACCCCGGAGTGAGATCTCCTTGAGTGGAGATGTCCTGATGCCTTGCAAATAGTGGTCCTTGCCCTGCTGAGTAAACTCCAACGTCATCCTATCCCAATCTGTGGTCACCCGGCGTAACTGCCGGAGCCACTGCACTCCCAAGACCATATCCGAGCCTCGAATGGGGAGAAGGTAGACGTCGGTGTGGCAGATGTACCCCGGCATCCGCAGCTCGGCCCCCTTCAGGACCCCTTCGCATCGCAACTTGCTCCCATCCGCAACCATGACCTGGAATCAAGGTTGTCAGGATCGAGATCCTAGATGAGATCATTTTGAGGTAGGATCGGATTGGATAGGAGGTTCGGATCGAGGATCGCTTTACAAAATCAGGATCGATTTACAACATCTGGATCGTAGGATCATAAGATCCTACGATCCGGATCGCGATCCTGACAACCTTGCCTGGAATGCGGCCTCTCGATCAATAGGAATCCCTGTTTTGAGAGCTACCTCGGGGTCAATGAAATTGTGGGTGCTCCCACTATCGACTAGTATAGTAACCCTCTCCTGGCCAATTTCCCCTGCGATCCGTAAAGTGAGGGGAGCTGTGCACCCTGCCATCGCCTGAAGAGATATTCCAAACTCCGTAAGATCCAGATCATCCTCAACTGAGTCACCCGTAGTGTCTTCTTCGCCGTCCTCGTTCCGCAGCATGAAGACTTGGACCTTCTGACACCGATGCCCCGGAACGAATTTCTCATCACACTTGAAGCACAACCCCTTGTCCTTTCTGGCCTGCAGCTCCTGCCATGTCAACTTCGTCACAGTGGGACGGCCCCCGGCCGGTGGTTCCTTCCTGGCTACGTCTGTCACTGTGGGTGCCCGTCCTGTTGTCCGGGTCTTCTGCCGGTTGTACCGCTCCTCCTGTATCCTGGCTAGGCTGATGGCATGACTCAGACTGCGTGGCATGTACGCGTGAACCTCGTCTCTCAAATGGTCCTTCAGTCCGGATACAAAACAACTCAGCATTGTCCTCTCTTCCCAATTGACCCGATTGGCCAACCGTTCGAATTCTGTCCGGTACTCTGTGACTGATCCTTTCTGCCGCAGCTTCTGTAACATAGCATCCACATCTTCAAACTCTAAAGGCCCGAAACGAGCCGAGAAGGACTCCACAAACTCCTCCCACGGTGCGTAATTGCGTCCCCTCAGAAACCACTTGGTCCACTGGAAGGCGTCCTCCTCCAGATGGAAAGACGCCAACTGGACCCACTGCCCCTCCGGAATCTCTTGGTACTTGAAGAAAAGCTCCGCCTTCTGGATCCACTCTAGGGCGTCGCCGCCCTTGAACTTAGGGAAGTTCATACGTGTCAATTTGGGCTGCATGTATGGCCGGGGTTCTGCATGTGCTGGTTGGTAAGGTTGCGTCGGGGCCGCGGCGGGCCCGGGCCGCCCCCGGTCCATGCCGTAGCCTCCTTGTTGCCCTCCACCCCATGGGTTGCCATTTCCGTAGTCCGCCGGTCCTCCGTAGAGCGGAGGTGTCGGTAGGATGCCCGCCACTCCTCCGATTGGGACCGCATTCGCTCCAGTTGGTCGAAAAGGGGCCACTCCTTGCCCCGGACCCCGCCAAGAGGGGCCAGCTTGAGTCCCGGGTCCGTTCCAGGCGGGCTGGGCGCCGAACGGTCCGCACGGAGCCGCCAGGCCTTCCGGCGGCCTCCAGCCACCTGGGCGGCGGTAGCCGGCCTCCGTCGACCCCCCGACGTGCCCTCCAGGGCCCCCGTATCCCTCCTGGGCCGATCCAGCCGCGCGGTAGGCGTACGCGTCGAACCGCGTAGGATCGGCTTCCGCCGATCCCGCAGCGCCGAAACCGCCCCCCATAGGCCCCGATCCGGTCCCCTGCTGCACTCCGCTTCCTATTCCAGTGTCGTTCTGCGCAATAGGATGGTAGGATGCCTCTGTTTCCGATCCTTCCACCGCGGTATTTTTTCCCTTCAGATTTTGTGCAAGTAGGGTTTTGATCTCCTCCATGCGTGCATCCAAGCGATCCTCTAGGGTTTTTTGGGAGGATTTCACTTGTTCTTCGAGCGCCGTCATCGTGTCCGACAACCCTACATAGTTCTCATCGAGGGATGCAAGCCGCGCGGTTTCGGCTTCTGAGCGAGTCACCATTGTCGCGGGATGTTGCTCTGATACCAAATGATAAGACCTTGCAAGTAGAAGAGAGATCTAGGGGAAGATTTAGAGAGGGAAAAGAGAGGGATTAGGGTTAGGGAGAGAGGGAGAGGAAATACCTTGAGAATAATCATCATGCCATCGAAAGGGAGCCCCGGGTTTATTAATACCTGGGGCTCAAGGGGGCCGGCGGCCCCCCCACTTGGGGACTGAACCGGGTCGGTTCAGTCCCCCCTTGGCGTCTTCATAGGTTGGGGGCTGAACCGGATGGTTCAGCCCCGTTGGGCCTCCGTTCTTTCGGTCGCCGAGTGTACGTTTGCCCTTGAAATTGTAGCGGATGCGGCGGCATAACACAGCAGGCCCTCCAAACAGCAACAGGAATCTGTGTTGGAAATGGAACAAAACTGGGGAGGAGATGAGATTTAGGGCAAACAAGAAGAAAAGGAAGGAAGCTTCCTCTAATAGTGAGGAAAGGTCTATGAAGGAGGAGATAAGAGGGGACAACGGCTTCAGCCGCACCGATAAAGATCAACAGATGAAATAATCTCCAGATGGGGAAACAACTTGATGGGGAACCATCAGATGCACCTGGAGGGGTTCGCCGCAAGGCGGGACCCACATACATGTATTCGCACAAGAAGACTTGATCGGATCGCCGATCGGACTCCGCGGTTGCGTCTGGGACGTCGCCGCGAGTCAAAAAACTATATTAATTTATTTTTTTTCAGTTTTTTTTGATGTATTTTTATGGGCGAACCCACCGGCCAATCATAGTTGTTGGTGGGGATACCCTAGCCTCTCTTTTATTATAAATAGGATGTAGAGGGGCTGAATTCATTCATTGTTGGATTTGGAGAAATATTTTCCCGGATTCCAGCGATCCCTCCCTGGTACCGACGCCGTGAAACCCTAAGTGACGACTCCTAGGCCGTCAAACTTCCCCCAAGATAAACCCTACCCCCTCCATCATTTTCCATCATTTGCCCCCTTCTCCACCTCCGGAATCCCCTCAAATCCCCACCCAACCACCGCCGGCCTGCAGCCCCGCAAACCGGCCGAATCCCAGCCTTTTTCACCCTGTTCGCCGCCGCCGGTGTGTCCAGAACCGGCCGTCGGCTTGCTGCCCCATTCCAGCCCCCCTCCGCCCCTTTCCCTTCCCAAAACCGGCCACCCCAAGGGTTTTCTAACCCTAGCCGGCCACTCCTCTCGTCTTCCCTTCGTGGATCCACTTCCCACCGCTCCGAAAACCCTAGACCTATTTTGATCTAGTGCTACCACCCCCGATCCATTATTTCCACCACACCAACCCTCCATTTTTGCCTGAATCCGCTCCTAAATAGCGGATCTACTCGCCCCCAGTCCGGATCTACTCATTCGTGGCCGGATCCGTCATTTTACCCTTCGTTACCACCACTTTCCAACGAGGGCAGCCACCGTCACCATCGTCTCGCCACCGGTTCCACCTCTGATCGCCCGTCTTTACATCCAGCCCTCAAATCCTTCAGTGCCTCGGTTCAGCCCTCTGCGTTGTGAGCATTTATGGTATTGTGTTCTGTGACTTGACATTTTCATTTGGTTGTTTATCTATATTGTGCTGCGATTACGGTTGTGTGGTAGTTATTTCCTTTTATGTTATTAATAGTTTGTGGATTTATTCGCTGTGCGCTTGCTTAGGCCCTCCGAGCGGAGGAAGCCGTTGCCAAATTGCTGAAATAATTATGTCTCTTTATTTTAATTATCTGTGTGGTAATCTTAATTTCATTGTTTATAATAATTGTTGTCGTTACCCGACAGTCACATTGCATTTAGCGCTGCAATATTGTGTTCCCCGCACCCGCACTTAGAGTCTTAGTCTCCGTGCACCACGAGCTTACCCCTACATCATTTTGGTATCAGAGGGAGGTTAGGTCATTTGCATGCTCCGTAGTGGTAGGACTTTTTGAGTAAACAAGGTAGAACCACAGAACACTGAGGACCGAGCGATGAGCTCGAACTCAGACGCCGTTTTGCTGAGTTCTAATGCCTTATCCTAGGTCGCCTTGACACCATAGGAACCCAGTTAGACGATGTGCGTCATGATCTTGCCGAGGTGAACCTTCATTTAGGCCACTTAGAGGATGCCAGAGAAACTCCGACACAGCATGACGATTCACTTGAGGACGACCCTGACGTTCCTCCACGTTATGACCAGCGCCCAAGAGATGGTCAGCCTTTAGCAGACAGCTACCGTCGTGATCCTCACCATCGAGCCCCAGCCCCGTCGGCCAGGCGACATCTTGATCCGGTGCGTGAGAGGTCCCTACCTCCGTGTGATGAGTACCGTATGCCGCGTAGACCTCATCCTGACCCCAGGGATCGAGGGCCTCCACTTGGCCCCCGAGACCATCGTCGTGATGAGTATTATCCTCCAGGTCGAAGAGAGCGTGGTCCCCCACCCGGTCGACACGACTACGCTCAGGATGATTACCCCAAGGATTACCATGATCCACGGAGAGATGGACGTTACTTGGACATCACTCGTCGTATTCGACTCGACGCCCCTTCGTTCGATGGTCTCCTAGATCCGAAAGCCTTCAGCGATTGGCTCTTGGACATGGATCACTACTTTGAGCGGTATGACATGAGTGATGAGCGTTGTGTCCGCTTTGCGAAAATGAAGTTGATTGGACAAGCTAAGGTATTCTGGATCAACGTTGAGAGATCTTTAGATCGGGATGGTTACTACCCCATCGTCAAATGGGATGAGATGAAGGAGAGACTGAAGGAGAAGTACCTCCCCGCGTCATACCGAGATCAGGTATTTGAGCAGCTGCAGAACTTACGGCAGGGGACGCTTACCGTCGCCGAGTACATGGCTCGCTTCGACGAGCAGATCGTCAGGAGTGACATTTCAGAGGAACCTATTGCCACGACCTCCCGTTTCAAGGCGGTCCTTCGTTCCGATATTCAGAGAAAGTTGATTCCCCACCGGTTGGAGACTATTGATCAGATATTTCAGCTCTCCCTCGAGTACTAGCAGTACCTCCGATCGTCTAGTACGAGGCAGTTCACTTTGCGGACTGATTCCTCGACTTTTAGGAAACCCGCTCCGCCCCAGACCACCATGGCTGCACCCACACGTATTCTCGCGGATGCGAAGGGCAAAGTCATAGCCACTGATGGGTAGCAATCTGGGGGCATTGTATGTTTTAGATGTTCTGTCAGAGGCCATGTGGCGGCGTAGTGCCCCACGCGGAACCTGCTAGTCGAGGAGGAGCAGGGTTTAGAGGGCGAAGAGGAGGCTCCAGAGGAAGTTAAGGCTGAAGTTGAGGAAGGTTGGGAGAGTGACGCCGAGCGATCGTTAGAGATGGGAGTGATTAGACGCCTCCTGCACACCCCACGTGTGGATGAGGATTGGCGACGCACTACCATTTTCTACACGTACTTTCCTAGTGCAGGCGGTCCCTGCAAGCTAGCTATTGATAGGGGGAGTTGCGTGAACATCGTAGCCCAGAATGGGCTTGACCGTATGCAGGTGAAGGTCGAGCCTCACCCCCACCCATACCATGTCGTCTGGGTCGACAAGACGGCGATCCAGGTCACCCAGCGTTGCTTAGTCCCGATCACAATCGCGTCCTTTCAGGACAAGGTCTGGTGCGATGTCATTCTCATGGACATCGTTCATGTGTTGCTTGGTCGCACCTGACTTTTCGATCGTGACGTCACGTGCTTCGGTCGCTCGAACACGTGTGTCTTTTACGACAAGGAGCAGAAGATTACGTTGATGCCCACCCAGCCCCAAGACCGATCTAAGGGTGTGGTAGAGCCATCTGTGAGCACGAGCGCCTCGCGGCCACTGCATATTTTGAGGCGAGGTGAGTTCCTACGAGATAGCGACGAGTCAAACATCATTTACGCAGTCGCTACTACCCAGGTTACTGAGGACACCCCAGTTGACTACCCACCCGTGGTGCGTCCCCTCTGAGGCGAGTTTGTGTACATCATGCCAGACGAGCTCCACGATGAGCTGCCTCCCCCACGGGACATTCAACATGCCATTGATTTAGTCCCGGGAGCCTCCCTCCCAACCCTGCCCCATTACCGTATGCACCTGAATGAGCACACTGAGCTCAAACGGCAGGTTGACGAGCTTCTCCAGAAGCAGTTCATTCGTGAGAGCACGAGTCCTTGTGCGGTCCCCGCCCTTCTCACCCCTAAGAAGGACGGTAGTTGGCGTATGTGCATCGATAGCCGCGTCATTAATAAAATCACGGTCAAGTATCGTTTCCCGATCCCACGACTCGATGACCTACTGGATACTATATCTGGTGCCCAGATCTTCTCCAAGATCGACCTTCGTAGTGAGTACCACCAGATACGAGTTCGTGAGGGAGACGAGTGGAAGACCGCATTCAAGACCAAGGACGGTCTATATGAGTGGCTAGCTATGTCATTTGGGTTGTCCAATGCCACGAGCACGTTTATGCGAGTTATAACGCAGGTGTTGCGACCCTACATGTGCAAGTTTCTGATGGTATACTTTGATGATATACTAGTCTATAGCCAGACGCAGGCTGCTCACCTCGATCATTTGAGACTTCTCTTTGGCACCCTTCGCCAAGAGAAACTGTATGTGAACTTGAAGAAGTGAGCATTCCTCTTCGAGTCTGTCCACTTTCTGGGCATTATTATATCCTCTACTGGAGTCTCCGTGGACCATGAGAAGGTCAAATCTATTCAAGATTAGCCCGTGCCTAAGAATATCCACGAGGCTCGTAGCTTTCACGGACTTGTCACCTTCTATAGCAGGTTTGTCCAGGGGTTCAGCACGATCATGACCCCCTTCACGAGCTGTCTCAAGAAGGGAGAGTTTCAGTGGACCCCCGCAACCACTAGAGCCTCCGAGGAGATTAAGGAGAAGTTGACGACAGTTCCAGTCCTACGACTGCCGGATTTTAGCCGCGCTTTTGAGGTCGCCTGTGACGCGTCTGGTGTGGGTATAGGTGGCGTATTGAGTCAAGAGGGACACCTAGTTTCTTACTTTAGTGAGAAGTTGAATGAGGCTAAGCAAAAGTACTCGAATTACGATTGAGAGTTTTATGCGATAGTCCAGTCTCTACGCTACTAGAGGCACTATCTCCTTCCCCGGGAGTTCGTGTTGTACTCCGACTACTAGGCCCTACATTACCTGGACTCGCAACGCAAGCTGGGCCCCCGGCATGTGAAGTGGGTCGAATATCTGCAGGATTTCCATTATGTTCTCAAGCACTACGCTGGTGTTGAGAACAAGCCTCCTGATGCGTTGAGTCGTCGTGTGTCCCTGCTGCATACGATGACTGCGAGTGTCGAGGGACTTGAGAGGTTGATGCCCGACTATCCGACGTGTCCTGATTTTGGCGGGATTTACACCTCCCTATCCCGAGACCCACCCGACCTGTTGAGGGATATCAGATCTATGAGGGATACTTGTACCGGGGTTCCCGCCTATGCATTCCCCAGACATCTTACCGAGATTATCTGATTTGGGAGTTGGACGCGGGCGGAGCCGTGGGCCACTTCGGGCGAGATAAATCCATCGCCATTGTCGAGGACCGTCTCTACTGGCCCGGCCTTAAGAAGGATATCGCCCGAGTTGTGCGCCACTGTCATATCTGTTAGAAGACGGCAAAGGGAAATAAGCAGAACACGGATCTTTATACGCCTTTACCCGTACCACACCGCCCTTGGGAGGACATTAGCATGGACTTTGTTCTCGGACTTCCCCGCACCTTGCAGAAGCACGACTCCATCTTCGTGGTGGTTGATCGGTTTTTGAAGATGACACACTTCATTGTCTGACGCAAGACGGCAGATGCGACTCACGTTGCATTCATATTCATGAGGGACGTCTTTCGATTGCATGGCATGCCCAAGTCGATTGTGTCGGACCGCGATGTGAGGTTTATGAGCTACTTCTGGAAAACCCTGTGGCACATGGCTGGCACTATCCTTAGGTTTTCCACGGCATATCACCCACAGATGGACGGGCAGACTGAGGTAGTGAATCGGAGTTTAGGGAATCTATTGTGGTGTCTGGTAGGAGAGCATATAGGCAGTTGGGACTTAGATTTGCCGATAGCAAAGTTTGCCTACAATAACTAAGTCAATAGTTCCACCGGGTTGAGTCCATTTCATGTAGTGTCAGGATATGACCCGAGGAAACCCATAGACCTTGTGTCGAGCCCTTTAGAGTCCCGCCCTAGTGAGTCCGCAGAGTCATTTGCACAACACTTGCATAATTTGCATGAGTCGGTCCGCCGACAAATAATATTAAGCAATGAAAATTACAAATCTCATGCAAATAAGCGAAGGCGAGAGCAAATATTTAACATATGCGAGAAGGTAATGGTGCGAGTCCTCCCCGAGAGACTCCCTTCGGAGCCTGCCAAGAAGTAAAGCGCACGGCGAATGAGTCCGTACTCCATTATTAGTCGTATTGGGACCGACGCCTACCGACTTGACATCCCGGCCAATATGGGAATCCACCCTGTGTTTAATGTTGAGGACCTGACTCCATACTATGAATCTCATGAGTATGTGGACCCGAGCAGTGGAGATGCCCAGCCACCCTCGGCCCCACCGTCGCTACCAAACCACCCTCACACATCACCACCATCTGATGGACATCCTGATTCACCCATTGTTACCACCCACCCACCCGTGACGTCATCCCCTTTGGTCCCACCGCAGGCACCACCGATCGCACCGGGATCCACCTTCCGAGAGGCGAGAGATGAGAGCATCACAGAGATCAGATCCCACCAGTTTGTTCTCACCTCGGACGGACCGCGTTGCCGCTACCTGGTATATTGGCGGGGCTGCCCTGACACTGACGACACTTGGATACTACCGGCAGAGTTTGATCGGCTTGCCCCCGGACTTCGACCTCAGTACGATCATCTCCATTCATCGGAAAAGAAGGCTTTTCAGTCGGGGGGAGTTGACGGGGAACCATCAGATGCACCTGGAAGGGTTTGCCGCAAGGCGGGATCCACATACATGTATTCGCGCAGGAAGACTTGATCGAATCGCCGATCGGACTCCGTGATTGCGTCCGGGACGTCGCCGCGAGTCAAAAAACTATATTACTTTATTTTTTTCAGTTTATTTTGATGTATTTTTATGGGCGAACGCACCGGCCAATCATAGCCGTTGGTGGGGATGCCTTAGCCTCTCTTTTATTATAAATAGGATGTAGAGGGGCTGAATTCATTCATTGTTGGATTTGGAGAAAGAGTTTCCCGGATTCCAGCGATCCCTCCCCGGTGCCGACGTCGTGGAACCCTAGGTGATGACTCCTAGGCTGCCAAACTTCCCCCCAAGGTAAACCCCACCCCCTCCATCATTTTCCATCATTTTTCTCCCTTCTCCACCGCCGGAATACCCTCAAATCCCCACCCAACCGTCGCCGGCCTGCAGCCCAGCAAACCGGACGAAACCCAGCCTTTTTCCCCCTGTCTGCCGCCGCCGGTGTGTCCAGAACCGGCCGCCGGCCTGCTGCCCCATTCCAGCCGCCCTCCGCCCCTTTCCCTTCCCAAAACCGGCCACCCCTAGGGTTTTCTAACCCTAACCGGCCACTCCTCTCGCCTTCCCTTCGTGGATCCACTTCTCACCGCTCTGAAAACCCTAGATCTATTTTGATCTAGTGCTACCACCCTCGATCCGTTATTTCCACCGCACCAACCCTCCATTTTTGCCCGGATCTGCTCCTAAATAGCGGATCTACTCGCCCCCGGTTCGGATCTACTCATTCGTGGCCAGATTCGCCGTTTTACCCTTCGTTACCACCACTTTCCACCGAGGGCAGCCACCGTCACAGCCGCCTCGCCACTGATTCCACCTCCGATCGTCCGTCTTTACATCCGCACCTCAAATCCTTCAGTGTCTCGGTTCAGCCCTCTACGTTGTGAGCATTTATGGTATTGTGTTCTGTGACTTGACATTTTCATTTGGTTGTTTATCTACATTGTGCTGCGATTACGGTTGTGTGGTAGTTATTTTCTTTTATGTTATTAATTGTTTGTGGATTTATTCGCCGTGCGCTTTCTTAGGCCCTCCGAGCGGAGTAAGTCGTTGCCAAATTGCTGAAATAATTATTTCTCTTTATTTTAACTATCTGTGTGGTAATCTTAATTTCATTGCTTATAATAATTGTTGTCGTTACCCGACAGTCACATTGCATTTAGCGTTGCATTAGTGTGTTCTCCGCACCCACACTTAGAGTTTTAGTCTCTGTGCACCACGAGCCTACCCCTACATCACAACTGCTTCAGCCGGAGAGAGGGAACGATGGCCCAGCCGCACCAACAGACGGCTTCAGCCGCACAAACAGAACGAAGCAGGGCACTCGACGGCTTCAACAGCGATCGAGCGAGCGACAGAAACAATCAAGCACGACAGTGAGGCGACGAAATAACGGCGAGCCATCAGGACGACGCCGAGGAACAAACCTCCTCTGATACCATGTCGAGAGCGAGAGAAGGAAGAGAGAACCTTAGGGTTTTCGTTGAATGTTCCGAACCATCCGAGCAAAACTCCTTAAAAGCAATCAGTCACTATTTTGGATATGGTCACCCCCCGGTGAGCTTATGTTAGCTTGCCTCTTAACAAAGCATAATCAAAATCAGTTAATGAGGGACAGGCACAAGGAAGAAAGCAAGAGGAAGTAGGAAGATAGTCGAGATCTACAACACAAAATAATTTAAACAACGAAAAGGTTTTGTTTTGTTGTCTATTAAACCAAAGATGCTAAATAAAATAAATTCAAAAAAAATTCAGCTGATAGACTGTCAAGATATATCGGTCAATATATCAATGATACATCGGTGGATATTTCAGTCCATAGTTGATATATTGGCAGATATATTCCAAACGAATATTTTGTAAAACAATATTGAAAATGCGTCGTTCTCATGAAACATTTACGTCGGTCGACGTGTCGGGCGCTATCCACAACACTGCTCTTAGCATACACACATCATCCTAGGGTTAGTCTGCTTAGATAAGATACCTTTTTCCGACACCACACCTAGGTTTTGCATTATTTAGAGTTCACTCTTACATCCCTAAACAGTGTCACTCATGAAGTGTCTACAGACTGTGGTTAAAGGTTAAAGAAAAGAATAAATACAGTTTGTAAAACAGGCCAACTGACATAAAAGATTAGCCCAGGTAAGACAGAAAACAACAACCTCAAATGATAACAAAGATTAACTTCATTCCAATTTTTTTATGAAGTATGATGCTTTCTGAATGAGAGTGTTTGGAAGAGGAACGCCCAATGCTGATTTTCTTTATTATCAATTAAACTAGGAACGGCAATGTACTGAAAAGACAGAAATGATGCTTAATATGTTGAATGCAAGAACTAAGAACAATGCAAGAACGCAAGTCTCCTTGGGATGCAGGGTGTAAATTTTTTGGAAATGTAAATGGATTTTACATTGCTAAAAACTGTATACCTCACCAAGAGTTAAAGGCGTTCTTCCAGGAACAGAAGGATAAAATGTGAGTGCAATAATTCGAGTAAGAAAGTTCAATTCTCCCTCCAACTCTTCAAAATCGTACAACATAGGAAGGTAAGAATTTTCTTTAGCATGTAAACGTTCACTATTTCCAGTGACAGCTAAATCCTCTGGATCAATTCTTCCAGTCAAAGGAATTAATAGGTTTGTCCCACTGGAACATTGAGGTACAGAAGCACCCTGCATAAGCAAAAGGAAAATTAGTGATGAAGATAAACTTCACATTTCAAATACAAGATGCCAGGATCTAGACAAACTGCTTTAACCAAAAGAAAAGTGGAGCTCATAGTAGATCAGCAGATTAAGACAATCAAAGATAGTGCATTTGAATTATCCCTAATAAACTGTGAGGATAGACCAAATTATGATGGCCGGCCATCAAAGCAAAGTAATAGGAATACAATTAAATTCAGACTGACAACTGGAGAAGGACCAGTATGGTCCTGTCCAATTGCATTCCTTGTGATGGTTACTTATATATATACGAGTGTCCGACACGGGGCTCCGCCTCTATGGCCATGGGCGACAGTACCTGACCGGCGACGACGGGTTTCGCCAGCCACATCAAGGCGGGTTTCGCCCACCCCATCAATGCGGGTTTCGCCCGCAACATATACATATGAGTACTCAAAATGACCGTAAAAAAATATACATAAATATTACAATTTTTATTTTGTAAAACAATATATGTTTTGACCTAAAAATATTAATTTTGACTTTAATAAAGTTGATTGATTTAATGTCATCACCTCGAAAATATCACTGATATGTCTAATGACAACCTTCCTTGAATAGACCACTGACATGTCCAATGACAACCTACCATAATAGGTGTAGGAGCTCTACCAAAAAACTTTTAGAATTTAAATGGATTTTCATCATTACTTCTAATTTTTTGATAGTGTAATTACTTGAATAGACATTGTATTTTATTTTTTTTGAAATAGATTATAATATATGTCAAGTCATTAAAATATAAAAATGAGGGCATAATTGATATTTTTGAATGTTTCACCGAAGACAACTTTTCTCTTATAATAGTGAAAGATGTATATATATATATCTGTTAATTAACAGTTCATGTATATGTAACGTGACCTTGTCTCGTAACATGACCTTGTCTCGTACATAATTATGACAGCGTACCCTTGACTCATGTTTATGTTGCCGAATATCATATTGTACCTTTGACTTGCAGAATGAAAGTTTTTACATACATGTTGGAGGTTATTCTCCCCACCTCCAATTTCGGGTCAACCCTTAATGGTGTCCATTGCGTGAATGTATTCTTTCTTTTATTTCTTCTCTGTATTTAGCATAATTAAACTTTATGTAACTTTCCATTGTTCTTATACATATACAAAATTGTTATCACATATTAGTGATATTAGTACAAGAATATGAAAAATAATTTAATTATAAAGACATCAAATAAGAACTCACCACAATTTTGCTTTTGCCTTTCTCTTTATTTTGTTCATCTCCCTTTCCTTTACCTTGTGAGGCCATGACCGAAATAAACTACCCTTATTAGCTATCACATGGTAAAAATATTGGCATACTATGACTGTTCTTACATTGGATTGTACTCTAATGTTATGTCCTAAAGGTATTGATGGACTTAAAACAATTCCCCCTTAAGGATCCCTTTAAAAAAAACAGCTATTTTTATTAATATGTTGCTGCCCTTAACTCATATAACTCCATACGCCACTAATCCCCTTCTTTATATGATAAAAAGAAGAGTAATTAGTTTAGGGGTTACTGTCATAACTCCACATATAAGAAATTTGTACTCATAAATCAAGGAACATAAATGAGGGTCCAACCTATAACCCTAAAAAAAATTTAACTCCAATCCTTCAATATGGTTCACTGCCTTATCATAAAGACAAGGGTTTTTTGCCCTAATTTCGTAATACACCAACATTCTTTCATAAATAACATTTTAGATGAATTAGGTAATTGAAATTAGGAGTGTAATTGTAACGGCCCCCTTAACAATAACCACTACAATTTATCATATTCATTTCATTAATTACATCAGAGAGGAAGGTTCACTCAGAGTGAAACAATGCATGATAGAGCACAAAAAGTAAAGTAGAATGACAAAAGAGAACCATTTCATTTTATTCATATTCAGTTAAATAGTACATGGCATTGGGTAGTCATATATACACACAAGGGTTTACCAAAAGTGCAACATAATACAACATCACTTAACAGAAACCTACATCATGCACGGACTTTATTTAAAATAAAACTGAAACTCGTCATGGGGGCACTCTGGGTCTTTTCATCTCTCCATGTGCGCGTCCAGGACTTCAAACACTATAGTAGAAACCTCCACCCAGAGACGATACCTCTTCTCCTATCGAGGGGAACTAATTGTAATTTGAGTGATCTTGTCCTTGACCTGTTTAGTATTATTTTTAATCAGTCAAAAAAACAATGTGAATTCTTAATTTGTGTCATCTCATGTGATTATCATCTTATGTGTATTTTCCATTCATAATTCTCTTATATCATTAATTATTTCCTTAATCATGGATAATATTAAGTGTTAATTAACAGTTTATGTATATGTAATGTGGCCTTGTCTCGCACATTATTACGACAACGTACCCTTAACTCACACGTTTATGTTGCGGAATATCATATCGTACCCTTGACTCACACGAATGACATTTTTTATATACATGTTGGAGGTTATTCTCCCCACCTCCAATTTCGTGTCAACCCTTAATGGTGTCCATTGCATGTATGTATTCTTTCATTTATTTCTTCTCTTTATTTACCATAATTAGACATTGTGTAACCTTCCATTTTTCTTATTACATATACAAAATTGTTATCACATATTAGTTATATTAGTACAAGAATATGCAAAATATTTAATTATAAAGACATCAAATAAGAACTCACCACAACTTTGCCTTTGCCTTTCTCATTATTTTGTTAATCGCCCTTTCATTTACCTTGTGATGCCATGACCTAAATAAATTACCCTTATTAACTATCACATGGTAATAATATTGGCTTAATATGACAGTTCTTACATTGGATCGTACTCTAATGTTATGTCCTAAAGGTATTGATGGACTAAACAATTCCCCATTAAGAATCTCTTAAAAACAGCTATTTTTTTAATATATTGCTGTCCTTAACTCAAATAACTCCATACACCACTAATCCCCTTCTTTATATTATAAAAAGAAGAGTTATTAGTTTAGGGGTTATTGTCATAACTCCACATGCAAGAAATTTGTACTCATAAATCAAGGAACATAAATGAGGGTCCAACCTATAACCCTAAACAGAAATTGAACTCCAATCCTTCATTATGGTTGACTGTCTTATCATGGAGACAAGGGGTTTTGCCCTAATTTCGTAATACACCAACATTCTTTCATAAATAACATTTTAGATGAACTAGGAAATTGAAATTAGGAGTGTAATCATCCTCTACCTATCTAAGGGTTTTGGATTCCATGCAAGAAAGTAAAGGAGAATCTAAAACATGCATGAAATCTCCTCTAAAACTCAAGAGGAGATAGACAAGTAGAACTGAAAGATATTTGAGTAACTTAGGGTTCTTGAAACTAAGAAATGGAGTCTCCAATCCACATAAAACTCAAAAGGAGTTGAGATGAATGGATTACCTTGCTAGAGGAAGAAAAATAGTGGAAAACGAAGGAGATTTGAGCTTCTAGAGGGATCGGCGTCGAGCGGCTCTTCCGTCGGGCGTGACTTCCGTCGGCGTAACAGAAAAAGAAACAAGGTAGCGGGTTTCAGCTTTCTCCTCTTTATCGAGAGCACCACCTTCCTTTAACTTGACACGCACCAATCTGGCTTCCTTACGTGACATGGCGTCGAGCGGCTCTTCCGTCGGGCGTGACTTCCGTCGGCGTAACAGGAAAAGAAACAAGGTAGCGGGTTTCAGCTTTCTCCTCTTTATCGAGAGCACCACCTTCCTTTAACTTGACACGCACCTATCTGGCTTCCTTACGTGACATGGTAACGGGACACGAATCAATGACCTGTCTCGGACTTATCCGGACCTCTCCCCTTTCATTTCCTAATAATCTCAATGTATTTACTTCTAATATCCCTTATTTATTCATTTTATGAAACAAATTTTACTGTATAAGTACAAAATATTTGTATATCGTAAATATGTTAATAATCATACTGTTATGGGCCTACTAATGTTACTAACGTTGTCCGAAGAAGAGGTCGGAGGTGGAGAAGATGGCGGGGATACTACAAAGTCGTGACCGCGGCTGCCTAAGCAGGGTTGCTCGTTGGAGGAGAGAACCACCAAGATCACACATAGAAGATGAGAATTAGAACTTTGTCATTGCTTACTTCATAACACATACCCAAATGCCTTTAAATAGGCTACATCATAATGACTCTTACGTGACATAAATGCGATAATAAATGGCTCGGTGCTCGAGACCCATAACATTTCACCCTTCCTCCAAACAAAACTTGTCCTCAAGCTTTATCTGATACCCTCGTCGTCAGAATCCTCAACGTGCAGGTAGAAAAGCCGATTGCACCTGTGGCCACGAGTGTACTGTTCGTCACAATTGAAACATAATCCCTGAGCGTGGCGTTGAAGCATCTCAACTCGAGATAATCGGCGGACCGGTGGGGCTGGAGGACCCTCGATACGACCTTGATAAACAATGTTGGTGGCAGGTGGATAGGCCCTCGGTGCTATCTGGAGGCGACGATCGCAAAGCCGAGCCAGACTCATAGCAGTTACTAAGTCGGGATGGGCTTCAAACTCGACATCCAGTCGCCGGCGCTCGCAAAGTTCAGCGGTGAAAATATCGACCTGCATATCCGGGGGAAGAGGCACATGCACCAAGAGAAGCTGAAATTGTTCCAGGTAATCGTCAACGGTCCCCGTTTGTCGTAGAGAGGTGAGTGCACGGGGGGGGGGGGGGGGGGGGGGAGTTACTGCGGATAGGAGGTCTAAAACGTAAGTTGCATAGCTGCTTGAAGTCATCCCATATCAGATTCGGTCGGTCGGTGAGAAGTCGAGAAGCCCATAAAACAGCGGAGTCGAACATATGAAAATATGCTAAATGGATCCCGTCCGCTGTCGGTGTTTGTTGGTGGTCGAAGAATTGCTCACATTTGGTGAGCCAGCACAATGGATTCGTTTTTCCATCATAGGTAGGAAATTCCAATCGGATGTAGCGCGGAACAATAACAGCGTCGAGGTGCGCGAGGACTGGAGGCAGAGGCTTGTGGATGGTCAGGGGCGGTGGTGCTTGGCGGAGAAGCGGTGGTGCTTGACTGCTGCTTGTAGGATCGAGTGCGGGGGTGGTAGAAAGATCATCAAGGCGCTTGGAGAGCACAATAATGGCCTCCTGATGACGGTCCGCAAGGGCAGTGTGCGCAGCTTGTTGCGCCATGACGGTCTGCAACATGGTCATAATCTGACTTAGTTGGTCCGGCGAGTCCCCCATAGTGCGGGATGAGCGAGAAGAGGAGCGGGTGACCGAGCAGTCGGAGTGCGCCAATTCGGATGACTGAGAGTCGCCGCGAGAGCCGCGGTAGCACCCAATAATTGTGCAACAAAATAGAAGGGTTAAGGGAAATTAGAAATGTGGGTGGAGAAATTTAATAGCCGAATTAGAAGCAGCAGCTAAATAAATAAGATTGGGGGAGGGAATTAGAAGTTGCCGCTAAATAAACAAGTAAAAGGAGGTGGGAGAGGAATTGGTGGTGGGGTCCACGGAAGTACAAAAAATTAATAGATGTGCTAGGTATGGGCGGGGGTGGGCTTGCTGAAAGAAAAAAAAGCGGCAGTGCGGGGGCTCGATGAAGCGCGGCGGTGCTTTGCTCGATGTAGTCGCTGCGGGGACGGAGACGATGCAGGGGAGGGCTGCTGCGTTACGGGCTATGGAAAAGCGGACGGGTGGCTGCGGCTTCGACAGAGGAGAGAGAGCAGTTCGGCCGGCGAACCAGGCGGAAAGGGGCTGCTCTGATTTAGGGAGGAGGATGTCGGAGGGTATATGTGTTCTCACTGGAGTTTGTGGGTTGCGGATTGCAGTGCTGGGGATGCGTGAGAGAAGAAGTGGACAATGGTGGTGGGCTTGACTGAGAAAGGAAGAAAAAGAAAGCTCCGGGTAGACGGAAAAGAGGGGAAGCGTGCGGCTGAAGAGGACCGATGCTCTGATACCAAGTTGTTATGGGCCTACTAACGTTGCCTGAAGGAGAGGTCGGAGGTGGAGAAGATGACGGGGATTCTACGGAGCCGTGATCGCGGCTGCCTAAGCGGGGTTGCTCGTCGGAGGAGAGAGCCATCAAGATCTCACGTAGAAGATGAGAATTAGAACTCTGTCATTGCTTACTTCATAACACATACCCAAATGCCTTTAAATAGGCTACACCATAATGACTCTTATGTGACATAAATGCGATAATAAATAACTCAGTGCTCGAGACCCACACAACATACGATAATAATACGATAAAGGGCTCGGTGCTCGAGACCCATAACACATACCTGGAATATTGACAACGTCATAATTCTCCCCTCCTTACAGGATTTCCGTTAGCAAAAATCTTCACTTTGTCTCTATATCAAATAGAAAGGAGAAAAGGTCTCGCATCACCTCTTTCTTTTTCCCAAGTAGCTTCATGTAAGCTGTCTTTTCCACAAGACTTTGACGAATCAAACTTCTCTAGTTCGGAGTTGCTTATTCTGTCAATACACTATCTTGTATGACTCAGTTGGACTTGATAAGTCAGATACAATTCGGATCTGTTAAGAAGAGACTATCGTTTCTAGATCTGCAACATATTTCCCAAGTAAGACACGTGAAACACATTATGAAGGTTTTGAAGAGTATCTGATAATGTCAAGTGATATGCTAGCTCTCCAATCCTTTCAATGATTGGGAATGGTCCTACATATTTTGGACTAAGTTTTCCAATTCTTCGGAGTCGTGAAGTACCTTTAAAAGGTTTTACCTTAAGGCATAATATGTCACCCACATTGAACTGCACTTTTTTTGTGTGTCGTTATAATACTTTTGTTGTCTATCTTGCACTATCTTCAATCTTTCTCGAACGATTGTTATTGTATTAGACATTTTATCTACTTTCTTCTTGTCAAATAACTTTTGCTCACCATCTTCAGTCCAACTTAAAAGAGTTCAACACCTCCTCTCATACAAGACTTCGAACGGGGCCATTTGTATAATAGACTGATAATTATTATATGAAAATTCTACCAAAGAGAAATATTTCTTTCACGATCCCTTAAGATCTAGAACGACCACTCTTAAGAGATATTCTAACATTTGGTTCGCTCTGATTGACCATCGGTCTGAGGGTGAAAAACAGTACTATATAACAACTTGGTTCCCAATCTTTTCTAAACCAATCTCCAAGTATCTGATGTAAAACGCCAATCTCAGTCCGATATTATAGATCGGGGAATTTCATGATATTTCACAACATTAATATATTGGTTGACTAACCTTTCTACTGACCCATCTTTTTTCACTGGAATAAAATATGCAACTTTTGTAAGTCGGTCAACAATCACTCATATGTCATTGTTGCCTAATTTACTTCTCGGTAAACCCATAACAAAATCCATAGTTATGTCATCCCATTTTCACTCAGGGATGGATAAAGATTGTAGATAGCCGTCAGGCTTTTGATGTTCTGCTTTCACAAGTGTGGCATTTTGCAACATATTTGATTGCATCAGCTTTCATTCCGGACCACCAGAATTCTTGTTTCAGGTCTTGATATATTTTTGTCCTTCCAGGGTGGATCGAACAGGTTGTAATATGTGCTTCATATAATATTTCTACACGTAGTGCGTTAACATCTGGAATAAATAATCTTTTATTCATAAATAACAACTCATTATCTTCTAGAAAGGATGTTGATTAGTCATTCCTAACCTTTTCAAGGAACTTACTAAATATATGAACTTTATTCATTGCCCCCTAACTCTTTTTTTGATTGGATGCTCCATCACCATTTGATAAAGTTGACCCTGAGTCTGGGATGATGAAATGAAAGTAAGAATTTCTAGCCATTGCAATTCCTTAAGTAATGATTTTTGTTCCGTCAATTGCACTATCATGGTTGCGACACTCTTTCTGCTTAGGGTATCCGCTACTATGTTAGCTTTACCCAGATGATATTTGATGTCTCGATCATATCTTTAATAAATTCTAGTCATCGCCTTTGTCTAAGGTTTATTTCTTTTTGGGAGAAGATATATTTTAAACTCTTGTGATCCGTAAATATTTCACACTGAATTTTATATAATTAGTGTTGTTAAATTTTAAAAGCAAATACAATTGCCGCTAACTCTAGGTCATGAGTAGGATAATTGCGTTCGGGATCTTTCAATTGTCGTGAAACATAAGCTATCACTTTTCCATTTTGCATTAGGACACATCCCAGCCCTTTCAGAGATGCGTCACAAACGATTTGAAAAACTTCAGTACCATATGTCAATACTAACACAGGTGTTGTCGTTACCTTTTCTTTAGTTCATTAAAGGCACTTTGACATTCCTCGGTCCAAGAAAATGTAACATTCTTTCAGGTTAACTTGGTAAGTGGTAGAGCAATCTTTGAAAAGTTTTGCACAAACTTCATATAATAATCTCCTAACACAAGTAAACTTTGCACGCCTGTTACAGTAGTTGGTCTTGTCCAATTTAAAATTGCTTCCACTTTTGTCGGATCCACTAACAACCCATTTGCTAAAATAACATGATCTAAGAAGGAAACTTTATTTAACCAAAATTCGCATTTTGAAAATTTTGCATACAAAGCATGGTCCTTTAAGGTTTGCAATACTACTGCCAAGTGTTCGACATGTTCATTTTTATCCTTTGAATAGATAAGAATATCATCAATAAATACAATAACAAACTTATCCAAGAACTCAATAAACACCTGATTCATCAAATCCATAAAAATGGTTGGGGCATTTGTCAGAACAAATGACATTACTATAAACTCAAAGTGTATATCGTGTACTAAAAACTATTTTATAAATGTCCTTTAATTTAATTTTCATCTGATGATATCCCGACCTGAGATCAATTTTTGAAAAGACTTACATTTACTAACTGAACGAACAAATCACCAATGCGGGGTAGAGGATATTTGTTTATGATTGTCAGCTTATTTAACTCGCGATAATCCATACATAATCGTAATGAACCATCCTTATTTTTAACAAAAAATACGGGCTCCCCATGGTGGAATACTTGGATAAATTTTTTGTCTAAAAGCTCTTGTAGTTGAATTTTCAACTCTGCCAATTCTTTAGGAGCCATTCGGTACAGTATCTTTGCAACAGGTGCAGCCCCTTCAATAAGGAAGATAGTGAACTTAAATTCCCGTATAGGCGGTACACCAGACAACTCTTCTGGAAATACGTCAAGAAAGTCAAAAACTACTAGTACTGAACTTGTTCACTTGGTGTTGTACCACTTCCTTTTATCATAACTAATATTGCTTCGCAACCCTTTCTAATTTTCTTCACTGCTTTCATTGAGGGAATTATCATTTTCGCTACTTCATTAATTCCTTGAAAGACGCATTGCGTTTGATCAAGCAATTTGAACATAATTTTCTACTTCTTACAGTTAATAACAACTTCATATGTTGATAACCAATCCATCCCCAAAATAATATCAAATTTAGATAGGGTTAGAACTGCAAAATCTGCTTCTAATGTTTTACCACCTATTATTAATCTAACCTTACATCGAAGTTGTGCATATATTTCTACATTGTTTGGCATCAAGACATTTATTTCATCATGAGATTGATATGGTTTCACATTTAAACGTTTTACTGCTGATATAGCTATGAAGGAGTGGCTAGCTCCAGTGTCGAATGGTACTTTCATGATGTGATTATGAAAAGAAATCATACATGTTATCACAGTATCATGTGTTTTTGCCTCTTGTTGGTTAAGGTCGAAGACTGATGGTTGAATCTGTCTTTCCACCTTGGGTTGCATTACTGATCCAGACGCTACTGATTCAACGATTTTTCCCTTATCATTTGCAGTAGGAGTATCAAGTGAATGTAAACTTGATGTTTGACTTGGACCTCCTCTTGAACTCCTTCCAACTTTTGTCTTCCACAAGGGGCATTCATGCTTAAGATGTCCAGGGCGGCGATATTTAAAGCATACACCAGATCCTTTCAGACATTCTCCTGGGTGAGCCTTTCCCCATTTGACACATAAGAGATAACTGAAGCTAACAGTAATACTTGCTGCAGAGACTGCCATCGGAGGGCCCCTTTTATACTTCTTCCATTTCGAGCTTCCACTTTTTACCAAGGTCTTACTCTGCTCTTCTGGTAACCTCCTATGTGGGACTTCACTTATCCTCTGCAACCTCTCCACATCTCTTTCAATTAGTTTTGTTGTCTCCACCAACTCATTATAGTTTTTGATTCTCTGGGAAATCAGATGTATCCAAACGTATTCCCGTAGGCCAATTATAAACAAAAACAATGTTCTCATTCATTTGGGACCATATCACTTGCATAATATGCCAATTGAGTGAACTCCATTTCATATTGTATCACTAATCGATTGTCATGCATCAATTAAAGGAACTTTCTTGGAGAATTTGTTTCTCAGATAGCGGTACAAACCAGTCAATGAATTCCTTCAGAAAGTCATCCCAAGAAATATCAGCATTCATAAGTCTAGTAAATTTGTCTTGTAACAAACTGTCCCACCACTTGCTAGCCTCTCCTTCTAGTAGAAAAGTAACTAAATCAATTTTTCGATCCCCTGGACCCTCGTTGCTTTAAAGATTAATTCAATATTCTCGATCTAGTCTTCTATCTCCATCGGTGTCAAACTACCGTGAAAGACTGGAGACCTCATATCTAAAAACTGTTTTAACTACATATGAGCTGATGCATGGGCCAATAGTGGTGTGGTATTGCCCATACGAATATCTTCCGTTAAAGCTTTCATAATCTCCGCTAAAGGAGGGTTTGACCTTCCCGAACTATAACTCTTTTCTGTTATATCGCCTTTTTCTCTTGCTAATTCTGCTCTGTCTTCAACTCATATAATTTTGGGGAGGTTCCTGAAATAAGGAATTTAAATTCAGATTTCAGGAGATAGTTTTAAAATGTCATAATATGTTCTCTTTGTCCTATTTCATTTCCTTAATGCACTCACATCACTCCAAAGATTCAAACATAGCTCTGTTACCAATTAATTATAACGGCCCCTTAACGGCTATCGCTACAATTTATCATATTCATTTCATTAATTACATCAGAGAGCAAGGTAAAAACACTCAGAGTGAAGCAATGTATGATAGAGCACAAAACGTAAAGTAAAATGACAAAAGAGAACCATTTCATTTTATTCATATCTGGTTAAGTAGTACAACATGACATTGAGTAGCCCTATATAAACACAAGAAGGGCTTACCAAAAGTACAACATAATACAACATCCCTTAATACAAACATACAACATGCATAAACTTTATTTAAAATAAAACTGAAACTCATCATGAGGGCACTCCGGGTCCTTGCATCTCTCCATGTGCGCGTCCAGGACTTAAAACACTACAGTAGAAACCTCCACCCAGAGGCGATACCTCTTCTACTCTCGAGGGGAACTAATTGTAATTTGAGCGACCTTGTCCTTGACCTGTTTAGTATTATTTTTAATTAGTCAAAAGACTATGTGAATTCTTAATTTGTGCAATCTCTTGTGATTATTATCTTATGTGTATTTTTCGTTCATAATTCTCTTATATCATTAATTATTTCCTTAATCATGGATAATATTAAGGGTTAATTAACAGTTATATATATAAGCATGGTTGTTTTCAAGAAGACAGTTATGGAACAGCTAGTTGATGACCCTTACGTTGATTCTAATACCTCATGAGAAATTATGTCTTCACATTTAAGGATAAGTGAAAAAAACATTCTTGGAGTATCAAAAGGTCGTGTGTCCCCAAATAAATAATTTTGGTGGTGGAAATTGCGAGTGCAAGACAAAATGAGAGCAACGAGGGACATCTATAAATCACTCTACGCTTGTAGAAATAATGAAAACTTAGCTAGGTATAAAGTCGTCAAAAAAGAAGTTAAACAAGAAGTAAAACAAAAAAGTCAAGCTTACAAATATTTTTATAAGCGACTAGATACTAAAATTGAAGAGCGTGATATATATAAAATTTCTCGAGGTAGAGAAAAAAAGACAAGAGATTTAAGTCAAGTAAAATACATAAAGGATGAGACAGATGCAGTTTTGACGGATAATGTGGATATTAAAGAGCGATTCAAAAGATACTTTTATTAACTTTATAATGAAACAAAAGACAATGAATTGCACTTAGAAGAGTTAAGTAAAACAGATGAGTATAAGAACATAATATTTTATCATAAAATTCAAGTATCAGAGGTAAAAGATGCTCTAAATAAGAGAAATATGAATACCATATTTTGATCTGGCAACCTCAATCCCTAGAAAATATCTCAACTTACCCAAATCTCACTTCAAATTCACCAGCAAGTTTGAGTTTCAAGTCACAGATCTCATCCATGTCATCACCTGTAATAACCATATCATCAACATATACAATCAGGATAGTCACCTTCATCTCTTTTTGTCTGATAAATAAAGTGTGATCAGCGTGGCTTTGGGTATACCCCAATGAGATCATGACTTTGTGAAGTCTCCCAAACCAAGGATCATGACTTTTTGAAGTCTCCCAAACCAAGCTCTCAGAGATTATTTTAACCCATAAAGAGCTTTTTTTCAATTTACACACTTTCCCTTCAGAGCCGATAGGAACAAGATCGGGAGGCAACGACATATAGACTTTCTCTTCCAATTCGTCCTGAAGGAAAACATTCTTTACATCTAGCTATTGAAGGTCCCACCCTTTACACGCGGCACGGGATAATAGGACTCGTATTGTATTCATTTTTGTCACTGGAGCAAAAGTCTCTTGGTAGTCAATACCATGAGTTTGGGTGTAACCTCTTGCCACCAATCGTGCCTTGAATCTCGGCAAAATACCTTCAGAGTTCTGCTTTACTTTAAAAATTCATCGACAACCAACTTTCCTCTTGCCAGGAGGGAGATCGACCAATTCTCATGTGTGGTTCTTTTTTAGAGCATGCATTTCCTTCATTATCGCCTTTGTCCATTTTGGGCAACCAAGTGTTTGTTGCAATGTACCGGGAATAAACACAGAAGAAAGAGAAGCGACAAAGGCGGTGTAGGAAGAGGATAAAGAGGCATATGACACATAGTTAGATAACGAATGTTGAGTAAATGAGTGTATACCTTTTCGGAGGGCAATGGGTAACAACAGGGATGTTGTAGACAAATCCAGTGGCGGTTCTGGTATTATGGGATGCGATTGAGTGTTTGATCTTTTGTTTCTCCGAGTGTACAACTGGAATTCCTTTTCTTTGGGAATATTCTCACTCTCCCCCTAAGTGGTAATGTATGGAGGAGGATTAGGAAGAGGAATAGTAGGAGCACTCACTTCCAAGTAAAAAGGCTCCCCCCGAAGTGAGGACTCATAATAGGAGGTACTTTCATGAAACGTAACATCCATGGAGACAAAAGTTTTCTTGTTTGGAGGATGATATCATTTGTATCCTTTCTGTGTAGGGGAACAAGGATCAAGTTTTGTTTGAGTGGTGTTATGAATATGAACAAAACATAAACACCCAAACACAAGCGGTACAAGGGTAGTAAGAGTTATGCCAAGGGTATGAAGAGTACGCTTGTACAAATGACGAGACAACATGCGATTAATGAAGTAAGCCGCGGTGAGAAGGGCATCACCCCAATATTATTTTGGAAGAGACATCGTAAATAACAAACATCGTGTCACTTCAAGAAGATGACGATTTTTTCGTTCATCAACACCATTTTGCAGAAGAATGTACACAAGTGGTTTGATAAACGATACCATGAGAACTCAAATAGTTTTCAAATTTGATATCCATATATTCATGCCCATTATCACTGCGAAGAATTTTAATAGTGACACCAGAGTCTAAATCATTTTATGAATTTTTTGGAAAAGAGGGAACACTTCACTTTTACTATGCATCAAATAAACCTACGTGGTACAAGAAAAACAATCAATGAAAGAAATAAACCAATGATAATCAGAGATCGAAGCAGTAAGATCAGGGTCTCATACATTACCATGAATAGTATGAAATGGTACAACAGAAGGCTTAGACACGTGATTGAAAGACACGTTTATGCTTATCAAGTTCATAAACATTACACATAAAAGTTTTAAAAACAGAAGATGAAAAATTAGGAAATAACGTCTGCATAGTAGAACTAGAGGGGTGGCCCAAGCGACGATGTCAGGTAGCCAACTGAGGAAGCTGGTGAGCATGAAAGGCCTGAGAAACAGTAGCATCAAACACGTACAATCCATCGAACATTCTACCAGAGTCAATCACCTTCTTCGTCTGCAGGTCCTGAAAAACACAATAAGAAGGAAAGAAAGTGATGGAGTTCATGGAATTTTTAATATGACTAACAGATAAGAGGTTGCGAGTAAAATAAGGGACGTGAAGGGTAGAAGCCAAGGTAAGAGAAGAGCAAGTGATAGAGCATTTTCCTGCAATAGAGGAAAGGGTTCCACCGACAATGCTTACCTTGTCTCTGCCAGATAATGGTGAATAGAAAACAAAATTTGACGATGACCCAGTCATATGATTTGTGCTCCAGAATTAATAATGCAATGAGTGGCAGGCGGTACAGCAGAAGAGTTGGACTACCTGAATGAGCAAAGGATGAGGATGGACCAGAAGTGGGCTCTGAGGATATCCCCTGCATCATGCGACGGAGAGTCATCATCTCATCAGCAGAAAAGGCCCAAGGTAGAGACAGGGGCTTTGAGATTTGGGCACTGGAAGTACAATCATCAATGAACTCAGTCAGATGAGCAAAGCGGGGAGAGCTAAAATTTGAGCGGCCGCGACCACATCCACCACGGACCTCACGAGGAACCATGCCACCTCTCGATGGAGGGGGGCCATACAATTTGAAGCAAGTGTCGCGAGTATGCATACTCTGACCACAATAATCACACATCAAGTGGCTTTGTCCGAGGGCCGGGGCCTAAAGTCCCGAGAAGTGATGCCTCGAGAATGAGAAGCCGCAAGTGCAGAACCACTAGAAAGACCCTCTGAACTCCAAGACTGATGGGGGTCATATTCCTGTTGGACAATGTTATAGGTCTCTGACAACAAAGGGACTGATATGCGGTCAAGGATCAGAACAATAATCTGATCAAAGTCTCGGTGTAAATCATGTAGAAACTCGAACACCCTATTCTGATCTTCGTGAGCACGAACAAAAAGAGCATCAGCAGTACAAACAAGGTCGAGGGATGTAAAATGACCATACTCCTGATATACCTGAGTGAACTCCAAATAATAAGCGAACGGTGTTGGATCCCCCTGTCGAAGGAGAAATATCTTTTGTTGTAGTTGAAAGATCTGGTCAGTGTTGCCTTTCTGGGAATAGATAGATTCAGCATGACTCCAAATATTTGTTGCGGTATCCAAGAATAGGTAATTTCGTGCAATAGTCTCTTGCATGGAATTAATCAATCATGACATAACCAAAGAGTTTTTTGATTCCCATTGAGCCCATGTAGATGAGGTCTGTGTTGGCTCCGTAATAGTCTCGTTAATATATCCAACAAACAATGACTCTTAAGGGCCAAGACAATAGATCAAGACCATGATAGGTAATTTGTTGTATCAAAGCGAATCGTGGTGATCTGAGACGTCGTATGATCATACCCAACCTAGGTAGATTCAGCAGATTGTGATCCGTCAGGAGAATCCACCACGTCAGACATAAGGAAATCAGAGAACAAAGATGTGTCGGTAGTAGGAAAAATTCCAAGAAGAAGAAACCATCCTTCAAGAGATCGCCGGAAAAAAGCGCGATACCAGAAAAAATGTCAGACACCATCAATAGGACCGCCTCGGATCCTAAAATAATAGATCCTTGAGTGTCGAAGTCAAAGGAGGCTTGAATAAGGAGGTAGAAGGCTTTTCATGAGAGAGCAAATGAGAGAAAAATCTCAAGATCCATGATATAGGGAGATCCGGTGGAGAGATTACTTGATCCCCCTAGTAGGAAGTAGAGGGATGAAAAGCGAAAGTTTTCTGAGAAAAATAGGGAAAATTAGACGGTTGCCGGAGCGGTGGCCATCTGAGGCGCCGATCGGACCCCGTCCGCCGATCGTCGGGTTACGCGGGTACCCGCGACAGACGGATGTTTGAGAAATGAGAGAGGGAGAAGGGAGTCAGAGGGGGTGGAGGGGAGAAGGGTGGCCGACGGTGGAGTTCGCTGGGCTGCGGAGCGGCGAGCGGCGGCTAGAGCTTTCCGTAGCTCTGATACCACGTTAAACGAAAAAAGGAAAAAATAGAATTATTGTATTGAAAAAGAAAACCCCCTATATATTAGCTAACAATCATCATAAGGATTATGTTGTAGAATTGCACTTTATGTAGTATAATAAGCACCGAGACATTGGTTAATAGCTCATCTTATAAACCATCTTGTTTCCTGATAAGTTCAACAATCATGTTCAGTTTCATATTTGGATAGGTTTTCCAAGGAGAAATCCTACATAATCTAATTTATGAATCCTATTATTCCAAAAGAAAAAGGACTGTATAAGAATTACACAGAAAAGATTGCATCAGAATTAAATAGATGTTTATCTTGTGGGATGTCTCAGAAGTCAATAGTGATACACATGCAAAGCTAGAGAATGAGATCATGAAAGCGGAAGGAACCGAGATACCTCAAGAACAAGTTTAAGCTCATCAACACTACATCCAGTTCTAACATCTACCGTTGCAGGATATGATGAATCATCTCCATCATGTGTGACAGTCAAAAGAAGCTGACAGACATGACAAGGTTCTGCAAGATAGATAAAAAGCTCAACAACATCAGCAGCTGGAGAGCAAACCTGCACAAGAAAACCATAATATTAGACAGAACAGCGATGGAAAATCCATAAAGAAATTTTCAACTAAAAAAATAAAAAGAGAAAACAAGTACAATTTGTTACCCAAATCAAGTCTTTTTTCCTAAAACTAAGAAGACTTGAAGAACCATTTTCAAACGATTTCAAGCTAGGGACAGGTTTAAGGAAGCATCCAGGGGGCCTTGAGAGAACCTGTATGTCATGAGAAAGTAAATTTAGGACCAAAAACGAACATAGGATATCATTTAGAAATAAAAAGAATTTACATAAGCATTGAAACAAAGAAAAAATAAGAAGCTTTATTTTTTCACACCACTTCTAATAGGAATTTCCTCTTAATGACAGTCAAGGGCATAGAATTTAATAAGGGAAAAAACCCACTATAACTTCAATAAAGATAGAATCCACTAGTAAATTCTGTTGAAATATTATTCCGGCAACCATGTAGTTCTTGCATCCACGTGATTTCTCATGTGGTCCATAATTGTGTATCTCATACATTGGTCGGTTGGAGTTCTACCCAATTTGGAGAGGAATAGCACCACATTGGGCACCTCATTTTCCCTTGTGTGCTTTAGAAGTAATTGAGCATCTCCATTGTTCTACAATTGGTTTTTAGTCGAATATCTAGGTTCAAATAACCTCCACGTTCGGATCCAGTTCTTATTGTATCAGGTCACGCCAAGACCTAACTGCGCAATAACGACGGTAGGAGATTGCTACCACCCCGACCGGAGCCTCTTGCATGAGTTTTTCGCCCCATTCCTCACGCAACGAGGTGTTTCCCACATTGACGGCAATGAGGAGGTCTACCTTGTGCGACTCCCACTTCTTCCTACCATCAGTTGGTTGCAGCCGGTCTTGGAGGAAATAGTCGATGGTGTCGGTGGAGGGTGTTGTTGCTGACCTTGGAGGAGGTGCAGTGGTGAGTATTCTGGTCGACTTAGCAGCGGCGACCTCCGCAGCGGAGTTTAGTGGGCTGCTTGAACATAGGATCGGCTAGGTGCTCGAGGAAGAGAGGTGCGGGCTTGGTGTCGGAGGCATGCGTGATTGTCATTGGCCTCGACGCGATTTTCTCTGGTGGTGGCTGAGTTGGTCGTCGTCCGACGACGAAGGTTCGTGTGTGAACCTTGTGCATTTGCAGCCCTACGAATTGCAGTAAGTATTTTTATTTCTCAGCGAGTGGAGGTGTCTGATTCCACCCGTGGTGCTCTTTACCGGATCATGTATTTCTCTCATGTTGTATTGTTGTGTGGCCGTGATTGATATCGGTGGGATTGCCGACTATTACTATTGTATGCGTTCTTGTTTACCTGTGTGTTTGCAGTTGCACCTAAGGGTGCCGCTCTCGACACCCTTACTAGTGGTATCAGAGCAAGGTTCATAAGTGACTGATTGGACATTTCGGTTTAGGTTTGGGTTAACGGTAAGTGACGACATTGGTTCACTCCTTACCTTCCCAGATCTGATTCATGAATTAATCAAAATGCTTAGAAATGCAGAGGGCGGCTATGTTAGGGAATAATGCAGTGTTGGCTAGATGTTCTATTGAGAAATATGACGGGAGCGAAAATTTCCGCCTATGGCAGATTCGGGGTCAATGACATGCTGGTTGAACTGGGTTTTATGCGAATGTTGCGGGGGGGGGGGGGGGGATTTTTTGCCCGCTTTAGTGAAGGATTTGGAGTGGCTTGACTTGGATGAGAGTATGGGCAAGGTGGTGCTAGAATTTGCAAAAGAGAGTGATGACGTTCTTACCATCACCGAGAGTTAGAGCTACTCTGATAGCTGGATATTGGATTTCAGTGCTTCGCAGCATATATGCTCGGATGCGGCGATGTTCAGATCACTTGAGGTGACGATTGGATCTGTCTTCTTGGGTGACGACACGGCATGTGAGGTCGCGGGGACGGGGCTAATGGACATCTGGACGCATGACGGAGTAGCGTGTAGGCTTAAGCAGGTGCATCTGGTACCCACGTTGCGCAGAAATTTGATATCACTGGGCAGAATGGACTTTAGGGGCTACAGTTTTGCGACAAGAGATGGAGTTATGATTGTGAAGCGAAGGCACACCGTACTTATGAGAGCTGAGCAGCGCGGTAATCTGTGCCAACTGATGAGGACCATAATGTGATGTGCTGCACCCATGATTTCTGCGGCTGACAGATTGGATGGTCATAGTAGTGCAGGGATCACCCTTTTGGGACTCTGGCTAGGCGAGTCAAGTTCAGCGATCTGATTGCGGCGTCGTTCATGGGTTGAGCCCGAGAAAGGATGAGTCGACTGGAGCAGGTTGGCTAACACCTCAGGTCTTTGAGGTGGTGCTTCGTGTAGTTGATGCTACGTGAAGATAGTGTCTAGTGAAATCGGTACTTCGTGGAGGTGGTGACTCTGGATTACGAACAAAGGTTTGAATCTGAATCCGGATCCAATTCTTATTTTATTAGGTCTGCCAAGACATAACTGTGCAATAAAATAACCCCGGCGGAAGGAGATTGTTATCAATCCAACTGGATCGACTTGCAAGGGTTTTTCGCCCCATTCATCGAGCGACGGGAAGGTGTTTCCCCCACTGACGGCGACGAGAAGGTCTACCTTGTGCAACTCCCGCTTCTTCTTCCTACCATCAGTTGGTTGTCGCCGGTCTTGGAGGAGATAGTCGCCGATGTCGGAGGAGGATGTTGTCGCCGACCTTGGAGGAGATACAGTGGTGAGGGGTTTTGGTTGACTTACTAGCGTCGCCTGCTGCAGCGGAGTTCAGTGGGTCGCTGGAACCCATGCTTGGCAAGGTGATTGAGAAGGAAGAGAGGTGTGGGCTTGGTGTCAGAGGCATGCATGATTGTCGTTGGCCTTGACGTGATTTCTCTACGGTGGTGGTTGGGTTGATCACTGTTCGACAGAGAAGGTTCATGTGTGAACCTTGCGCGTCCGTAGTTCTGTGGATTACAGTAAGTATTGTTATTTCTCAGTAGGTGGAGGTGTCCAGTTTCACCCGTGGTGTTCTTTATCGGATCTTGTATTTTTCTCATGGCGTATTGCAATTTATTATGGTATAAACTGCATGCTTGTGATTGATATTGATAGGAATACCAACAATTATTATTGTCTAAGATCTTGTTTACCTGTGTTTGCAACTGCGCCTATGGGTGCCGCTCTCGGCACCCTTACACCTTAATCATACCAAGCATCCAAACCATTGACCAAAGCAAACACGCTTACAGTTTTCTTCCACTAATGGAAAGTGAAAGAAATGAAATGACAACCAAATTTGCAGTTGATTATGTTAGTCTGGAACATTACAATGAGATTTTCATCCACACTTTAAGGGTCTGTTTGGCTAATCTGTAGCGGTGCAGGAAGCAGTGGTGAGAAACAGTGGTGCAGGAATCAACTGTTTTGCAGTGGTGGAAAAATTTATGAAACTGTTTAGAAAGCTGTATTTGCAGTGTTGTGTGAAATAGTGGTGCAGAATTAAACAGTGGTAGTGATAATTAAACAACCCAGAGAATTTACGAAATCTAAAAATAAATAAACAATTTGCTCGACATTAATTTTATTTAATTAAAAAAACAAATATATTAATATTGATGGGGTTCCCCAAAATATGTTCGGACGAGTCATAGATTTTTTCCTGATCTTGTCCGACTCGACGCTACTATTCCAACGGGCACATTCTCGCATAATTTTGAGTACGTTCAGTATTTCAAACGGACATCAGGACTCATGCATGCACCCTTGATTCGCACACGAGCAAGGACGATTCAATTTTGACCGATTCACGAGCGTCTCAAGTGACCCGCAATAAAACTTATTAAACAGTCCACAAAAATTACGAAGTCCAAAAAAAATAAATAATTTACTAGACATTAATTTTATTTAAATATAAAAGTAATTATATTAATATTTTTTAATTGTAAAAGTTAATTTTACTAAATGTTACTAGTGATATAAATATGTTCGAACGAGCCGACGAATTTTTTGCGACCTCGCCCGGCTCGACGCTACAATTCCAACTGGCACATACTCGCACAATTTTGAAGTCGTTCGGTCTACCAAACGGACATCAGGATGTACGTATGCACGTTCAACTCGCTCACGAGCTAGGACGGTTCGTTTTTGCCCGATTCACGGACGACTCGAGTGGCCCGCAAGGCCGCAATAAAAATAAAAAATTAAATTTCACTTTTTATAATTAAATAAAATATCATTTTAATTTCTATTTTATGCATATATATATAATAGTTTAAAATTTAAAATATATTCATTATATTATAAAATAAAACGTTTTTTAAAAAAAATTAAAAACGTTTTTTTAAAAAAAATACAGCGCTGCAACCCCTAAAAAGGGGCTGCAGCGCTGCAGCTGCCGCCTGCCGCGGGCGGTGGCTTCTTGCCACCGCCCCGCACCAAATTTTGGTTTGGCGGAGCGGCAGCAAAAACAGCTGCATGCAGCTGTGCTGCCGCTCCGCCAAACAGAGCCTAAGTTTACTTCAGTCAAATTCCCAATATCTAAACATAGCCTCAAACGGACAAAAATTAGATATGGTCGCACATAGTGATGCATCCTCCATCGCATCAAAAATTAGAACTTTGAAAATAAGATGATTTGTTTAATTTTGAAAAGGGGGCTGAGCTGCTATTTACTTGCAAACTCTCTACCGTAGGTTCCACAACCTACGGCAAAATAAATTGGCGGTGGATGAGTACACAAACGAATTCCTAGTCCTTTTGTCTCTCCTCGACCTCCGAGAGGATGATGATATGATTGTATCTCGTTATCTAAACGGGTTGCGCAATTCCATTAGAGACAAGCTAGAGTGATTACAAGGACTTAGGAGAAATATCGAGTCGTGCCCGGAGAGTGGAGGCCTCACAGAAACGGTCATCCGGAGTCAAATCTACTAATAGATCTACATCGAGTTCACCACTACCACCGCGGCAAGGATCTCGGATTCCCCGCACCCACCCATCACTACAGGGACCCCTACTTCATCCATTATCCCCTCTAAGAGAAAGGAGATTATCGGGGCCAAGCCCAACACTGGATTATTTTGATGTTTTATGTATATGGAGCCCGGACACAAATCATCTGAGTTCCCGCGACGTCACTTCGTCGTTATTATTGATTCTACTGATGGACGTGAGCCTGAGTATGGAGTTTACGTTAATGAATCTAACCATGAGCCTGAGCACGAGCACGAGTCTGAGGATGTCATAGAAGTGGAAGGTGAACGCGTAGAACACTTAGTCTGCATCTTACGTTATAGTCTGATCACCCTTAGTGAGTCTACTGGATGACCATAGGATGACACGATATTTTCCTCACTACTGCACGCATCCAGTGGCAATTTTGTTCTATTATCATTGAGAGTGGTAGTATGGAGAATTTTGTATCTCAGCGCATGGTCGACGTAGTAGGGATTGTGACACATCCATTAGAACAACCCCACAACCTATATGTAGTCAATAGTCATTTGACTATGCTCAGCACAAGTTACTATCTAGTAGAATTTTCTATAGGGAGCGCGTACTCGGATAGAGTATTATGTCATGTTGCTGCTATGGATGTTATCACATCCTATTAGGGCGAGCTTAGCAGTACGACTGACATGTCATGCACGACGGCACGAGTAACTCTCATTCCTTCGAGCACGACGACATGAGATTATTTTTCTTCCCCAGAAAAATTGTCTCACTCCAAAGGCGCAAGAGAGGACCTTTAAGACTTCTAGGTCACTATTTGTTACCTCCACCACATTACTACTTACCGCACTCCGGCCAGAACCCCCACCTCACGAAGTAACTCATGGTCCAAAAGCATCACTCACACCACACTTAGCGATTCCCGACGTGCCACCTGATATTTCACCATATTATAATACCATATTTGAAGCACTCACATTGCATACCCCACTCTGTCGACCTTATATTTAAAGATGGCACTTTTATTTCACCTCATTATCATTTGGAAATAGGCGAATCTATGAAATTATACCAATGTAGTAAATTTATTCTATCACATTTTTGGAACGCATTATATGGGCTGATGGGCAACAACCTCAAAGTTAGTAGCATCTATTACTCTCTGACAGATGGACAAATTGAGGTCGTTAGTGGAAGTTTGGAGACCTTTCTTAGGCAATTAATCGGTGAGAATCTAAAGCAATGTGGTCTTGTATCTCCACAAATCACAGTTCACATTTAATAATTCTAAATATCGTTTTTGTTATGTCTCCTTTCGAGATTATCCACATGTTATTCCACGCACATGTTTGTCATCGCATTTCATTTCATGAACGTATTTCATTCGACGTGCAAGCTCATATTAATTATTTAACGAAACTGCATAAATTTATTGCTAACAAATTGCGACCAACCTTTGAAATTTATAAATTCATGGTCGGTCGTTATCGTCATGAATTGTACTTTTCAAAGGTAGATTGGGCGTTTGATTATTGCTGGAGTTTTGATCCTTTTCAAATTAAGAAGCATGTCAAGCCATATGTCAAGGCCCCAGACATACCACCTGATTCAACACCAACAACAACATCAGATCTCTCCAGTACCAGTCCGTGCATGTTCTTGTCGGGGTTGAGCTCTTTCAACCCCGGCGGAATTGATGCATCCTTCGTCGCATCAAAAATTACATGACGTAACCATGAGTCGTGAAATTTTTTTATGCATTTATTTTTGTGTACTTTTGTCGCACCTTTGCTTTGTTTGGCGTTGGTTGGCTCATCGGGTTGACCGTCCAAAGAGACCTTGAATAAATAGGTCTGATAATTTTAGTCGTTAGAGCGCAACGGGCAAGTTTTAAATTATTTAAACGTATAAATATAAATTTTAAATTAGAGGTAGAAGATTTAAAAGATTTGAGCAAGTTTGGAAACAGAAGTTGGGAAATAATTGTTTGATAAATAAATTCGGATAAGAATCTTTGAAAAGAGGAAAAAAATATATCATGTATGAAATATGGGTCAAGTGTCAAGATTATTTTGGGAAGAAAAAATTAATATATATTGGTTGCCCACGTGAGAGCAGTCGGACAACAGAGAAATGAATTTTATATTCAATTCGTTGTCTTGTCGGCCTCCTCCCGTACGTTCATTATCGGTCGCCGCTCGAGGCCTCGACGACAACAGTAAGCGGCCAATTGTCGCTGCCCTAGCCTCTCTGCCGCTGCTCTAGTCCCCTCAACGACAACGCGATCGCCCTGCCTCCGCCAAAGCCCTTCCGCTGACCCTCCATCCAAGCTTGTCGTCGTCACTCCCGTTTCGCTCGACGATCGCTCCGACCACTAGTGGGCCAGCGCCTAACCAGATAGTCCGGCGGTCTCCCTCTGTCCACACCAGCCACGAGCGCCCAGTTCCTCACTCCAGCAACCATCAGAGCCTCTTTCCCGTTGTTTGTCATCGACTACAATAGAGCCATCTAGCAAACGACAGGCTGCAGCGGATCACCCCTGCAATGGATTTGGAGAGGGCTTGCTCTCCCGCAATATCTTCGCCCTTTCTTTGCTCGAGTTTATAGTTTTAAATTTATGCGCTCATTTAAATAATTAAGAGTTTACCCAGAACGTTCTAACCACTGAAATTCCCGTTTATTTCATAAATTGTTTCTTGTGTATTACGCTTGTAAACGTACAAATCCCGCTACGACTTGATCCGTTAGGCGCGGACGAAATTTTTTGAACAACGAGAAACGATTTTGCTGAAGTTTCTCGATAAGAATAGTTTTATGTGTGAACGCCTCAATTCGGCCGCTCGGCCCCCTTTCCAAATTAAACAAATCATCTTATTTTCAAAGTTCTAATTTTATTTTAAAACAAACAAAAAAATTTTATTAAAAAAATTTATTTTTTTTGAAAACCGTAACCCTAGTCTACATCACATAGCCTAAATACATGTAACTTCATATGCATCTAAATCTAAATACACTTGGTCATCTCTACTAATGAAATTTGAAATAATGTGTTACATAATACCTAAAATATCAAAGCCAAGTCTTTCCAGCAATTACAAATCTTTGGAGCCGTTTTGGGGCAGCAGTAGAAGCATGGCATCCCACATATTCATGGATGCGCCTACGTATGGCAATTAAATGTGGAAGGACATTTGATGCAAGAGGAATCAATTGGGTTTTCAAATGACAATACAATGGTTACTAAACCTTATGCAACGCACATATTATGATATGATCATAGAAATAATTCCACGGGCAATTATTCAGATGCAATTAATAAATAACAAAAAATTATATCCATGACATTCATATTTGATTACAAGTGATTCAAATAAGTAACAGTAATAATTGAACGCAATTGAAAGTGCATAAAAATTCAATTTGTAGCGAATAAATCATACAAGTTTAATGAAAAAGAATTTGACTATTTGGAGCAGGAATTTGGTATGTCCTCCCGCTTGGGATCGAGTGTGTAGTCAAAAGAGGGTGAAGTTAAGGAGGGTGTACAACTCATATTCAGCGAGCAGAGGAAGGTTCGTCCAAGTAAACCACTGCGAGAGCGGGCCCAACTTCAGCATTCTATGGGTGACTCGTCACCAAGCAAGATGATAAAGGCGAGTTCAGGTAGGACCGCTGAACTAGCCGTCGAGTAAGTGAGTCTGGGCCGGTCCAGCCCATGGGCACGCCTAGGTCAGTGAACAGAATGGATATCAGCAGGCCATTTGGGTCTGAGAATAGCATTTTGTTTAAGGCAGGGAGCCAGGGAGGGTTATAAGCAGGTCATTTGGGTTTGAGAATAACATTTTGGTTAAGGAGGAGGAAGCTACCCGCAGAACATTGAGACCAATATACCCCTGGGATGTTTTGCCTATAAATAGGACCCCATAGCACCTCGGAGAAAAGAAGGCCCACCCCCTAGAGGAAGTTAAAAGAGAACTTTCGGATGTGTGGCGGGACCTCATTGCATCTCGCGGCTCTGAGAGAAGACAATCCATTTTTTATTTGTGAGGGTTAGTTATAGGCACAGAATACTCAGTCATTAGCGTCTGACTGTAGGCTAAGCAACTCAAACTACTCTCTCTTTGTCCGAACTTCATTGAACCGGTATCCAGGTTTCAATAGAGGGGATCCTCTCGACGATTATTGACCTAATATTTTCAATGGTGGAGAGATGAGAGGAAGGATACTTACGGTGAGGAGCAAACACATATGTATCAACCCTAAGGAGGCATCGCTACCGGCTAGGAGATTGAGGAGGATGAGAGAATGAGAAGAAGAGAGACTTTTAGAACTAAGTTGTTTCAACCCATTCAATACCTCCTTGCTCAGTTAAGTAGTGTGTTGACGAGAAGAAGAGTTTAGGGTTTCGAAATCTCTAGTCTGCTCCATCTTCTTCTACTCATCTCCTCCTCAGTCTCTTGTCGGACCATGTGCTGGTGATTGTGCTTTGAGGACATACTGGTAAGGTTATGCTTTGAGAATTTATTGGAACAAGGTTACAGTTCCCTTCAGTTGGAATTTTTGGAGGTATAATAGTACAAGTTATTTTATTATTACAATGTATTTACACATATCTTCTCTTTTCCCTCCCCAACTCAAGCTTCAAAAGGATATATATATATATATATATATATATATATATATATATATATATATATATATATATATATATATATATATATATATATATATATATATCTTACGAGTCCCAGGCACGGGCCTCCGGCCCGATGGCTACGCGCCACAGTACCTGGCCGCCGACGGCGGGCTTCGCCAGCCCCACCACCCCCGGCAGGCTCCGCCCGCCCCCTGGGACGACGTGACAACTTTTTTATAATTTAAATTTTTATATTAATTTTAATTTATATTTTAAAAATATTTTATATATTAATATAAAATATATTTTATATATTAATAACTTTTATAAAAAAAATTATTTTATAAAATATTTTATATATTAATAACTTTTTTATAATTTTAATATAATTTATAATTTAATATTTTAAAAAAAATAAAAAATAAAACCGCTCCCCCCCCCCCCCCCGCGAATTCACGGCCACCCCCACCGTCGGCGGCGGAGCCGCCGGCGGCCTGACCGGCGGCCACCAGCAGGTTCGCCGGGCGAAGGCGAGCCTGCCGGCGGTGGTCCGGTGGCGCTCCGGCGGGGCCACCGCCGGCGGTGGCCCCGCCGGAGCGCCACCGGACGACCGTCGGCAGGCTCGCCTGCTCCCGGCGAACCTGCTGGGGGCCGCCGGTCAGGCCGCCGGCGGCTCCGCCGCCGGCGGTGGGGGTGGCCGTGAGAATGGGGGGGGGGACGCGGAAGGTGGGATCGGGAAACAGGAGAGAGAAGATTTCAAGTTTTTTTGGGTATTCTGTTATTGGCAAACCAGATGTGTTATTCGCAGCCCAAGATCTAACGGCTCTGGATCAAAACACTCGAATCCGACGGCCCTTGTTTTTCCCCTATTTTCGAACTCACGCTATTGACAGACCATCATATATCTTTTTAAGATAGTATAGATATATAAGGGAATATAGATACTTGGAGGCACACCATAGATTGAATATTGACCATTGGATCATGAGAGAGAGCATGAGAGGAGGGCGATTTGGGAGAGAGAGTGGAGGGAGAGGGAGAGAGATAGGGGGCAGGAGAGAGAAGGAGACAGAGAGGGGGGGAGTGATAAAGAGAGAGATGGAGAGATGAATTATTTTTTATAGATTAAAATTTGCAAAATTGTATAAAATAAAAATATGAATAATACTTCATATTTTTTGTGGTCATTTTAAGTATTCATATGTATATGTTTTGAAAAAAAAAAATCGGGTGCGCGCGCAACCCGCTCATAGGCGGGCGCAGCCCGCAGCGACGCATTGAGTCCGCAGCGACGCATCAAGCTCGCAGCGACGCATCGAGCACGGGTGAAGCTCGTGCGCAGGTGGGCGAAGCCCGCCTGGATGCGGCTGAAGGCCGCCCGAGAGGTTCGAGCACGGGCGTAGCCCGTGCGAAAAAGCTCGTATATATATATATATATGTATATATATATATATGTATATATATATGTATATATGTATATATATATGTATATATGTATATATATATGTATATATGTATATATATGTATATATGTATATATATGTATATATGTATATATATGTATATATGTATATATATGTATATATATGTATATATATGTATATATGTATATATATATGTATATATATGTATATATATATATATATGTATATATATATATATATGTATATATTGTCGGGCTGTAGGTATCATCTAATAAGTTTTGATGTAAGTGATTGGGTTTTTGTTAGATGATATAGGAAACATTGATGTAAAGACCCATTTATAGACCCTATTCATTCCTTTTCTTTAGTCTCACATCTCTTGTATAGGATTATTTCTCCCTCTTCTCCTTTATATTTGTACTCTCTTTTGTATTTTACACATGAAGAAGGATCTACAAGGTTTGTCCAATACTTTCTACATGGTATCAGAGGGACTCGATCACTCCCTGAGGCAAGATCTCTGTTAACTGCCCGACCTTCCTCTGCTAGGCGCGGTCTCGTTTTTCTAACCGGGCGGCCTTCCCCTCTCCTATCCACTCGTCTACGTTATCTCTATCCGCATCTCTCTCTTCCCCTCCTATCCCGTGGCCTCCACCTTCTTTCTCTCTACTCTCTATCCTTTATAGGAGTTCTCTCTCTAGTGGGGTCCTCTCTCACTTCTTCTCTACCCGCGCGGTTTCCTCTCTACCCACGCGGTTTGTTTCTCTTCTCGCAGCAAACTTGCGGCCTCTTCCTGTTGTTTTCTTCTGCTTCTCCCGCGCGGCTTTCTCTACCCGCAGCAACTTCTTTCTTTACTCGCGGCGACCTCCTTCTCCTCGCGATTAGTCGATGCGACCTCTTCTATTCGCGCGGCTTTCTCTCCGCTCGCGACCTCTTCTACTCGCGCGGCTTGCTCTTCTACTCACGTGGTTCATCTGCTCGCGGTGACCTCTTCTCTCCGGATTCCTTTCCCTCGTAGCAGCTTCTTTCTAACCGCGCGGTTTTCTTTCTTCTTGCGGTTTCTCTACCCGCGACAATTTCCGCACTTGGTCGTGGCATCTTCTCCTGCCGCTGGTGTCCTCACTTTGACCGTGCAGACTTCTTGTGTCCGGCTTCATCTTGTGGTCGGTTAATCGTTGCGGTCTCCCTTCCCGCTCCGGGCTTCGCATCTTGGTCGCGGTTTCTTGCCGTTGGTGGCTTATCACTCAGACCTTGCGGCCTGCCCTCTCTAATTGTTGTGGCCTGCACCAGTTCGATATGAACTGCTGCTCCTTGCCTTTTGCTCTAGTCGCCGCGGCCTGCGCTTCGGGGTTCTTGCTCGCTCTCTTCCCAGCGGGCTCCTGCTTCAGTCCGATGTTGCTGGCCGTTGCGGCCTGTTTCTTGCTGCGGCCTCTGCTTCTGGCTGCGGCCTGCATCTTCTCGCAGTTGCTCGCAGTTCTCCGTGCTTCCTCGGTTGTAGCCGCTGGTTCTGTCCGGCAAGCCGCATACATCCTTGACGACCGGTTTCTGTGCCTAGCTGCAGATCAGGATTATGGCATCCGCCTTGCACACTGCTGATGATATTGCTGCGTTGCGTGCTCAACTCCATCAGCTTCAAGGGGAGGTTAGTCGCTCATCTGGCTCCGTGACCTCAATCTTCCAGGAAGATATATCGTGCCTCTCACACAACTCTCACTGGATTGTGGACTCGGGTGCTACACACCATCTCTTTTCGCAGCAGCCGGCCAACTATTTGGATACTGCTTACCTCAAGCACATCACTGTGGCCAATGGTGACACGCTCTCGGTTTCTGGTGCTGCTAATCTGTCTCTTACTCCTCTTTCCTTATCCTCGATTCTTCATGTTCTGGGCTCTCCTTTTAACCTTTTTTCTATTAGTCGTCTTACGCACGACCTTGATTGTTGTGTTACTTTCTCACGCTCTTCCTTTGTGGTGCAGGATCGACTGACGCGGAATATACTGGGTCGAGGGAGCCTGTCTAATGGGTTATATCTTCTCGACGTTCCTCCCACTGTTCTCACCTCTGCTCTCACCTCTGCCTCCACCACTGATTGGTATTGTCGTCTTGGGCATGCCCCTCTCCCAATTCTCAAGAAAGCTCTTCCTACTCTCTCTACAGGAGTTCTTTTGTGAATCTTGTATCTTCGGTAAACAACACTGTGTCTCATTTTCTCATTCATGCACTCTGAGCGATTCTCCTTTCTCCCGAGTGCATTCTGATATTTAGGGGCCTCATAAGGTTCCTAGTGTCTTGGGGCATCGATACTTTGTTACCTTTATAGATGATTACTCGCGGGTTACCTGGTTGTATTTCCTTCGTGATCGTACCAAACTCACGACTACGTTCCAATTTTCTACCTGTGTCAAAACACTTCGTACGGACAATGCTCGAGAATATATTGGTTGCACATTTTCCAACATGTGTGCTGAGTTCGGTATTATACATCAGACTTCGTGTGCTTATACGCCTCAACAGAATGGCGTAGCGGAACGGAAAAATCGTCACCTCCTTGATGTGGCTCGCTCTCTTATGATCCAAATGTAGGTTCCTCCCCTCTACTGGAACTTTGCCATCTTTACGGCTTGTCATATCATCAATTGCATTCCTTTGTCTGTCCTCAACTTTGTGGCACCCATTACTCTCCTTTACTCATCGATCACTCTCTTCTCTCTCACACCTCGTGTGTTTGGGTGTACCTGCTATGTCCACCACCTTGGTCCTTCCAATGACAATCTATCTCCTCGTGCTACCAAAGCTATGTTTGTTGGGTACTCCCGCACTCAGAAAGGGTATGTCTACTTTTATCCTACCACTGGTAAGGTGGTTGTGTCTGTTGATGTCTTCATTCAAGAAGACCAACCATATCACATCAGCCCTTCTGATCCCCTTCTTCCCCCTCCGCTACCTCAGCCCATCATACATGTCACGTCTCCACGTCCACCACTTCTCCCCACCCCTCTGCAACACCAGTCCACATCTCCTCTCATCCTGGTTTACTCACCACCACCAGTCCCCTCCAAACCTTCTATCATTCACGTCTACACTCGTCGTCCTTCTCGTCCAGATGCCCTGCAGCAGCCTCCCTCTACCGGTATAATCTCGTGGCATGTTGATCCGGCCTCCTCCTCGACAGCACATCCCATGGACAACTATGTCTCTCTACATCGGCTCTCTTCGCCTCTACTTACCTTTGCTCTCTCTCTCCTCTATTTCTATACCTACCTCTGTGCAGGACGCCCTCCGGCATCCACGGTGGCGGGCCGCCATGGATGAAGAAATGACGGTTCTGTGGGGTAATCACACTTGGGATCTTGTGCCTCTTCCTCCTAGTCACAGATGTGTTAGCTACAAGTGTATCTTCTATATCAAACATGTTGCAGATGGGACCGTTGACCCCTTGAAAGCTCGGCTTGTGGCTCGGGGTTTTACTCAACAGTATGACCTTGATTATGTGGAAACTTTCTCCCCGGTCGCCAAATTGAATTCGGTTCGGGTCCTTCTCTCTTTAGTTGTTCATCGTCAATGGCCTCTCCATCAGCTGGATATCAAGAATGCCTTCTTGAAAGGCGATCTTCTTGAAACAGTTTACATGTGTCAGCCACCCGAGTTTGAGATCACGGGGGAGCCTCGTGTATGCTTGCTTCGCAAATTTATTTATGGTCTCAAATAGTCTCCCCGGGCATGGTTTGGGAAATTCAGCAAGGTCGTTCGTGAGATTAGCTTCAAACAAAGCTTGGCAGATTCTTCTCTCTTCACTCGTCACCAATCAACAGGGACCTTAATACTTTTGGTTTATGTGGACGATATTCTGATCACTGGTGATGACTCCACTGGGATACAACATGTGAAGCAACACCTAAACTCTATCTTTCAAATCAAAGATCTGGGAAATCTTCGATACTTTCTTGGACTAGAAGTAGCACGACGACCCGATGACTTAGTCTTGTCTCAGCGCAAGTATTACATTGACCTTCTGCATGATGCTGGTCTCTCGGGTTGTAAACCTGCGGATAACCCGATGGAGGTAAACCACATGTTGCATGCTCAGGGATCTGAGGAGATTTATCTACTCCTGAATCCGGAATACTATCGTTGTCTTGTGGGAAAGTTGGTCTACTTAACAGTTACAAGACCAGATATATCATTTGTGGTTGGTGTGGTCAGCCGATTTATGCATACCCCACGTATCTCTCACCTCCAGGCTGTGGAGCGCATTCTCAGATATCTGAAGACTTCCCCTGGGCAGGGACTTGTGTATAAAGTCATCCTCCTCCCTTTCTCTTATTGCATACTCGGATGCCGATTATGCGGGCTCGTTGGATGATCGGCGGTCTACTACTGGGTTCTGTACATACTTTAGAGGAAATCTCGTCACATGGCGGAGTAAAAAAGCAGACTGTAGTTGCACGCTCGTCTACTGAGGCTTAGTAGCGTGCAATGGCGGCTGTTACTTCTGAACTAACCTGCCTTGAAAGTCTCCTAGTGGATTTGGGAGTTAAATTGACCTCACCTTCAACCTTGTTTTGTGACAGTCAAGCTGCAATACACATTGCAAAGAATCCTGCGTTCCATGAGCGAATAAAACATATTGAGGTTGATTGTCACTTTGTTCGGGAAAAGGTCCAATCAGAAGAGTTGAAGCTTGAACATGTTCCTGCGTCTGGGCAAGTTGTTGATATCCTCACTAAGGCTTTACCTCGTAAATTATATTACCATTTCTTGTCCAAGCTTGGTGTCTGCGACTTATACGCTCCAGTTTGCGGGGGAGTGTTAGATGATATAGTAAATATTGATGTAAATGCCCATTTATAGGCTCAATTCATTCTTCTTCTTTAGTCTCACATCTCTTGTATAGGATTATTTCTCCCTCTCTTCTCATATATATTTGTACTCTCTTTTGTATTTTACACATGAAGAAGGATCTACAAGGTTTGCCCATTACTTTCTACAGTTTTGATTTAGGACGGTTGCATCCATTATTATTTGTGGTTCAAGATTTTGTTTTATCTTGTGATGCAAGTTGTGTTATAAAGGGTCATTTATAGCTGTTTTTTATTGGAAGCCCACGATTGTTACTTTGGAAATTTTTTTTGGAGCTGCAGTGGGATCTTTTATATAGTAGGCCAGCTGCTATCTGTTGTATTTTTGGAGGATATTTGGGCTATGAAATTTGGCCGTTCATTTGTAATTGATTAAGTAAAATTTGGCTTTTGAAATTAAAGGGGCAGCCGGCTATCTATTAAATTGGGGGAAAACAGTTATTATATGCAGTTAATATTAATGTGGATATACCCCTATTCCACATGAATCCGTCGGGGGGGGGGGGGGGGGGGGAATTCTGAAAATAAGTGGCTGCCTAATTAAACATAAAAATGTTTGTAAATCCATAGAACATTATAAGAGTATCTTCTATATTTGAAATTCTAATTATGGAAACGAAAGTAGAGATTAAGAGCCATTAAAAGCATCCTCTGATAGCAATAGACCCTTTAGAAACTATTGAATTATTCTCCTAGGATAGTAGCATTCCTTCTATAGATACAACTCATGTTAATTAAGAAATGAAATTTGTGTTACTGAGAGAAATAAAAGACTCACAGAGAATCTTAACATTCAAGATGACATTGAACGAAGGACAGGATATTGATCATAGGGGATAAAGATATTGATCATAGGGGATAAAGGAAAAGGGAAAATATCGGTGAGTTTTTTATTTCTTTAGTTTCTTTCTTGCAAATTATGTTCATTCTATATGCTATGTTAGTTTTATGCTTTATGTGAATTGTAGAAGAGAGAGTCAAACCGTGTATAACCTTCTTCAGTAATTCAATACAAGTATGAGTACAAATATATAGGAGAGAAGAGAGAGAAAGACAACTATACAAAAGATGAAGGACTACACTAGAATCCTAAATGGGTCATATTAATGGGTCTTTACATCAACTTTTCCTAATCTCCTCTAACACTCTCCTGCAAGCTGAAGCGTACAAGTCATAAGCACCGAGCTTGGATAAGAACTGATGGTACATTTGTCACGGTAATGCCTTGGTGAGAATATCGGTAACTTGCTCAGATGCAGGAACATGCTCCAGCTCTAATTTCTTCAAATGAACATTTTCACGGACGAACTGACAGTCAACTTCAATGTGCTTGGTCCGCTCATGAAATACAGAATTCTTCGCAATATGCATTGCAGCCTGAATATCGCAAAACAAAGTTGCTGATGAGGATAGAGTGACCCCCAAATCACCAAGAAGACCCTCAAGCCAAGTGAGTTCAGATACAACAGCCGTCATTGCACGATACTCAGCTTCAGCAGAAGAGCGAACAACCACAGACTGCTTCTCGCTACACCAAGTGATAAGATTCCCTCCAAAGTAGGTACAGAAACTCATAGTAGAACGTCGATCATCCAGGGAGCCCGCATAGTCTGCATCTGAATATGTAGTAAGAGATAGAGAGGAGGATAACTTATATATCAATCCTTGTTCAGGAGCTGACTTCAAATATCTGAGAATGCGTTCTACTGCCTGAAGTTGAGAGATCCAAGGAACATGCATAAATCGTCTGATCACTCCAACAACAAAAGAAATATCAGATCTTGTAACTGTCAGATATATCAGTTTTCCTACAAGACGCCGATAATACTCAGGGTTCGTGAGCAGAGAATTGGAGTCATTCTCATGAGCGCATAACTTGTGATTGAGGTTTGCACCCGGAGTAGCCAGCATCTTGGAGAAGATCAAGCCAGTATTTTCGTTGTGAAAGGACAAGACCATCAAACTGTCTTGCAATCTCAAGTCCAAGAAAGTATCAGAGAGCCCCCAGATCTTTTGTTTGGAAGACGGAGTTTAGGTGTTGCTTGATTTTTTGTATCCCCGTAAAGTCATCACCAGTAATCAAAATATCATCCGCATAAACCAAGAGAATGAAAATTCTAGTTGATTGATGACGAGTGAAGAGAGAGAAGTCAGCCGAGCTCCTCTTGAATCCAACTTTGTGAACGGCCTTACTAAATTTATCAAAACAAGCTCTGAGAGATTGTTTGAGACCATAAATAGATTTCTGAAGATGACATACACAAGACTCACTCGTGGTCTCAAACCCGGGAGGTTGATTCATGTAGACCGTTTCTTGAAGATCGTCATTTAAAAAGGCATTTTTTGATATCCAGCTGATGGAGAGGTCAGTGACGATGAACAACTAAGGAGATCAGCACCCGAACAGAGTTCAACTTGGCGATGGGAGAGAAGGTTTCATCATAACAAGTCTCTGTTGTTGAGTGAACCCCCGAGCCACAAGTCGGGCTTTAAGTCATTCAATTGTCCCATCTGGAGCATGTTTGATAGCAAACACTCACTTCCAACTGACACAAGATTGCCCAAGAGGAAAAGGAACAAGATCTCAAGTCTGGTTAGACCAAAGAGCGGTCATTTTCTCATCCATAGTCGCACGTCACCCTGGATAAAGAAGTGCATCCTGCACAGAGTTAGGAATAGAGATGGAGGAGAGAGAGAGAGAGCAAACTTGCGTAGAGGTGGAGACAGGCGATGCAGAGATATATAATTTGTCATGGGGTGAGCAGTAGATGTTGATTCTGGATCGTTAGTTCGCGGGATAGCACTGGTGGAGGGGACTGTTGTAGAGCTCCAGAGACCGGGGTACGACGAGTGTATACGCGAAGAAGAGGCGGTTTAGGTAGAACAGGTGCCGAAAGTGGAGTGGGAAGAAGAGGTGGCAAAGAAGACATGACAGGAAAGGTTGGACAACGTATGGAAGAGGAGAGAGGAGCAGAAGCAGAAGGTGAGTCATGGAATGGTTGATCCTCGCAAAAGGTGACATCGGCAGAGACAATCACTTTGTCCATAGTTGGAGAATAACACATATAGCCTTTTTGAGTCCGAGAGTACCCGAGAAACATACATTTGTTGGCATGAGGAGCAAACTTATCTGTGGGCGAACCAAGATTGTGAACATAACAAGTACCGCCAAACACACGAGACGTAAGAGTAAACGGGAATTGCGATGGGAATAGGAGACTAAATGGAGTGGAAAGTCAAGCATAGAGGATGGCATGCGATTGATAACGTGGCATGCGGTGGACACAACAAAGTTCCAAAACAAAGTGGGAACCTGCATTTGAATCATGAGTGACCTAGCAACATCAAAAAGGTGACGATTCTTTCGCTCTGTCGCATCATTCTGTTGAGCCGTATAAAGGAGAGTGACCTAGCACACAAGGTTTGATGTATAATGTAAAACTTTGTGCAAAGGTTCGAGAATGTCCGACTAGTGTATTTCGGAGCATTATCAGTGCGAATGATTTTAAAGGAGAGTTGTACTGAGTATGAGTTTCCATAAAAAATGTACGAAATGTAGAGGCCAGTTCAGCACGATCTCGAAGTAATTATAAACAGGTTAAACAAGAGTAATCATCAATAAAAGTGACAAAATAACGATAGTCAAACATACTAGGGGTTTTATAAGGTCCCCAAATATCAGTGTATTAATGATAGAGGAGTATCACTCCGAGTACAAGTAGGATGAAAGGAAATTCGATGTTGTTTGTCAAAGATACAAGATTCACAAAAAAACTCATGCAGGGAAACATCCGGAAGAGCTTTCTTGAGAATCAAGAGGAGAGCATGACCAAGACGACGATGTCAATCAGTAGTGGAGACAACGGAGAGAGCAGAAGGAGAAACATCGAGGAGGTAGAGCTCATTCGACAGTCGACCCTTACCAATGATATTCTGCGTCTGTCGATCCTGCACAACAAAGGTAGAGGGTGAGAAGGTAACACAGCAATTAAGATCTTGAGTAAGACGGCTAACAAAAAGCAAGTTAAATGGTGAGCCTGGAACATGAAGAGCAGAAGACAGAGGAGTGGGTGTGAGAGGTATATCAGCAGTGTCGGATACGTGGGTTGTATCACCATTAGCCACGGTAATGAACTTAGGGTGGGCAGCCATCGAATATTGCAGAGGTCGCTGCGAAGTAATATGATGGGCGACTCTCGTATCCACAATCCAGTGAGAGGCCTGTGAGAGACAGATATACCTTCATTTGAAATTAACGCAACAGATTCAGAGGAGCGAGACATCACCCCTTGTAGTTGTTGGAGCTGAGCGCGTAGGCATTAATGTCTTCCCGAGCAGAGGCTGCAGAATCCGTAGCAGGAGAAGTGGGGGGATCAGCCATAACAGGAGCAACAAGGTGTGAAGGCAGGCCATATTTGCGATAACAGGTGTCCACAAGATGACGATCTCGGCCGCAATACGTGCACTTAAACGGATATCTACCAGACCGGCCACGTCCCGGGGACGTGTTGCGTCCCCCACGGGCCGAGGAACCTCGAGCTGGCGGAGTAGGTGTGGGTAGCTGCAGAAGAGCTGGAGAGAGAGTCACAGGAGCATCCTGCGGCGGTGTAACTTTCAGAAGCATAGAGCACACATCTGACAGAGATGGAGTGGTAGTAGAAGAGAGAATTTGGGCCCGAACACTGTGCAGGTGAGAAGGAACCCGGGACATCATCATCGCAATCCCGACCGCTTCTTTTTGGGCCCGTTGAGTAGTCAGATCTGTAGTAGGAGGCTGATGCTAGATCCAGGACTCAACCAGGGTCTTGGCTTTAGCAACAAAGGAGATCATATCACCAGGAGCCTCAGGATCAAGGTTTTGAAGATCCGAGAGGATGTCAGACAAGTGTTGAAGACTATTTTGCCTAGAGTAAAAAGAGTGGACCTCCTCCCACATGGTTTTTGTCGTGTCATGATACATAGTCATTCTATAGGGCTCGGTGTCCATGAAGTTGAGCATCCATGACTGAACTCAGTCATCATCCCGAAGCCACTCAATAGTGGGGGCGGTAGGAGTGACCCGAGTCAAGTGAAGAAGAAGTCATTTTGTCTGCAATACTCGACGAACTGAGTGCACCCATTCCACGAAATTTCACTTCCCACTGAGGGAGATAGTAGTAATCCGAAGTTCATCGCGAAGCTCGGGAACCAGAGCCGCAACACGAGCAGGCAGAGAAGAGATGGCATTAGAATCCTCGGAAGCCATTAGCCCGGAGCGGTTAAAGAGGGTTGTCGCGACTAAGAGATAAAGCCCGCAACGGTCACGGTGGCAACACACCAGCGGCAAGAAGGGCCACGAACAGAAACGGAGCCCGCAGCGGTCACGGTGGCAACACACTAGCGACAAGAAGGTCCACGACCAAAAACGGAGCCCGTAGTGGTCACGGTGGCAACACATCAGCGGCAAGAAGGGCAACGGCCAGAAACGGAGCCCGCAGCGGTTAGAGTAGGTTGCAGCGGTTAGTGGCACACATGCGACTTATCAGACACGTCGCAAAGAGGCAGCACGGACAAATACTCAGCGACTAGGTAGGAATACCCGACACAATAGAGGCCAAAGAAAAGTCTGTAACAGTCTAAGATCAGACCGCGCTAACAAGCGAGAAAGCCGAAGTAATAAGGAGACCGCGCGGTTAGGGAGAGAAGACCGCAGCGACAAGAGAGACCAGTCTGTGCGATTAGGGTGAGGAGGTCGGACGAACAGTCCGTGCGGTTAAGGAGAGAAGACCGCAACGATAAGAGAGCAATCTGCAAGGAAAACCTAGCGGCAAGAGAGACCAGGGTACGCCGTCAACCAGAAAGGCAAACCCAGCGGTAAGAGAGCAATCCGCAGCGGCAAATAGAAGCAATCCGCGGTCAGATCGTGCGGCAAGGGGAGAAGACCGTGCGGTAAGAGGAGAAGACCGCACGGCAAGGTGGTCCACGGAGCAAACTTGAGAGGGTATAAAATGGGGAGGGGAGGGAAGGGGGAAGTGGATCCACGGGAGAGAGGGAAAGAGGCGGGTAGGAAAGAAGAGACTGCAGGCAAGGTGCAGTTAAGGAAAGCAGAGACCGCCGGGCAATCCGAAAGGTAGTGGGCGGTTAGAAAAAAATAGGCCGGATCTTTGCCACTGATACCATGTAGAAGAGAGAGTCAAACCTTGTATAACCTTCTTCAATAATTCAATACAAGTATGAGTACAAATATATAGGAGAGACGAGAGAGAAATACAATTATACAAAAGATGTGGGACTAAACTAGAATCCTAAATGAGCCATATTAATGGGCCTTTACATCAACCTTTCATAATCTTCTCTAACATGAATCAAATGACTGTATAGTAATGATGAAAAGATTAAATGATACGGATGATCTAATGAAAGATATTTAAGATGCTTGGTCGGCATGGGTCAACCATAGCTAACTTGAATATAATGAAAATGTACAAGTTCTGAGGGGATCGTAAATAAATATTCAACCCTCCTAACAAGAAGCAAAAATAGTGGAAAATACAAATGATAATCCAAATGAAAATTCAACTGAAAGGTAAATGGAAATGTAAATGAAAAAGAGGAATTGCATGAATGCATAAAAAGAAGATATTGTTAAGGGTTAACCCTTTTACAGGCGGTGTGAATCAACCTGCTAAAGGGAACAATTGATTTAAGGTCTCATAGAGATTATATGCTTGTTGATAGCCCTGAATCAAAAAAAATGTACATGAAATGATTACTACAGGCATCTACTGATGACTATTGCTACTGAAAAACCAAGATACCTTTAACTGTGTCGTATGAAAGAAAGAAAAAGAAATGATAGATAATAGAAAAATGGAGAAGAAACACAGTATTTCAACAAATTAAAAGAGAGATGTGTATTAAGTAAATATAAATATATTAAACGAAAAATGAAATCATTTAAATTATTAGTCTATTTCTTTCTCTTCGTACTACTGACATGTCTTTCTTATACAAATGCCATTTATTACTAAGCTTAGCTTTTCAGCTCTTCATTTCAAGAACATTTTATAGTCTTGTATTTATGTTTTAGAGAAAGTCATGTAAATTAGGTCAGTTACCTTGGCCAATGTTATGGCTCATTTGTTCACTTGTTTTTATCCCACATCTCTTGATTGAGATTCTTCTCCTCTCTCTCTCTCTCTTCCTATAAATATGTGCAATCTCAAGTGTAATGTATATATTTTTGGATTAATAAAATTCTCTACATGGTATCAGAGCTATTGATCTCTTTGGGCGGCTAGTTTTTTTCTAACTACCTCCTCTGCGGGCTCTTCTTCTCCCTAGGCGGATAGCCTTATTTCTATCTGTGGGCTTCTCTGGCGAGCTCTGTTCGGGTTCCCTCCCCCGCTCCCGTTTGTTGATCTCCACCGGCTTTATATACCCTTTTCTGCCAGGTCCCACCTGCGTGACTCCTATGCAGCCTGCTCTACTCTGCCCGCTGCGAGCTTTGTCCGCTTGTTACCGCTGTTTCCTCTTGCCGCATGGCCGTTGTCTGCTCCTGCTTTGGCCGCTAACTGCTTTCTGCTTGACCGCTTGATCCCATTGCATGCTCGACTTGATCACGCTGCGAGCTCTGCCCGCTGCATGCTCGGCTTTATCCCGCTATTCGCTTGTCGTTCTTTGTTCTTGACGGTGTTTGGAAAATTACCATGGTTGCTTCATTGGGGAGCAATCCAATGGGTGGGCCAAGTGGCTAAGTTGGGTTGAATACTCCAACAACATGGCGTACCATCAAGCGGTCAGCACAACTTCGTTTGAGACCGTCTACGGCCAGCCACCTCCGTTGATTGTCTGTCACCATCACAAAGAATGACAAGTGGAAAGTCATGCCAACCATCTTCAAGATTCGGACTCCATCCTTGACCAACTAAAACAGCACCTACGCCAAGTTCAAGTGAAAATGACTTCCTTCACAAATAGAAAGAGGCACAATTTTTCCTTCCAAGTGGGCGAGAAGGTGTTCATCAAGCTCCACCCTTAAGACAACTTTAGGTGGCCCGTCGTCCTTGTCCAAACTTGGCTCCTCGATTCTTCGGGCCTTCAGAATTCATCGCCCGCATTGGTGTTGTTGCGTACCAAATTCACCTCCCTAGATGAAGCCGCATACACCTGGTTTTACATGTCTCTCAGCTATGTTGAGTGTTAGGCGAGCACCCCCACCGTGGACCACATTCCGACAGATATTGATCTCACCGTCGAAGTGTCTTACTACCTGGCCAAGATCCTTAGCCGTCGTCTCCACCTTTCGGGTGACAACGGTCTCGAGGAAATCCTAGTGGCTTGGCTCATCCGCCCAGAATCCGATGCTACATGACTTCCCCTGGAAGATTTTGGCTGCCAATTCGTCGATTATTGTCTCAAGGACAAGGCTAATTTTCCAGATTGAGGTATTGATACAGACGTGCATGAAGGGGCAATGACATGTGGGGTCTACACGCGCAAGAAGGCGTCGGGCCATAGAGCAATGACGGTGGTGAAAACTGCGGGAACAACCTCTATTTGAATATTTATATTTTGTGTTTATTTATGTATTTACTATTCGCACTCCATAACTTTTGTTATTTGCACCCCACTGTTATAAGGGGAGTTGTATGTTCTCATTTAGGGATTTTTTTGTGTGTCTGACGCACATAAGCATTGTGTGTCGAACGCCAACCCAGTCGTTGGCTGATTTAAGAAGAAGAATTAAAAAAATGGCTGGGATTGCATCCGACACACAATGCTAATGTGTGTCGGACGCACGAAAAAAAACTCCTCATTTAGGGTTATCTTGTATGAATGCTAAGAATTAGATTTGCTCTCTAAGTTCCTCTCAACCTTAATCCTCTTTCCACTCCCTCACCACCGACGTCCCTTCCCCTTGTCGGATTCCTCCCGGGAACTGTAATAAATAGAATCTACCAAAGCTCGAAGCTTGACGGAGATAGTATGGAGAGAGTGTCATGAAAAGAGAGGTTACGTGGGACAGCAACTCTAATACTGATGCAGTGGAGGGTCGATTCAAGGAAAGCTTCTCTAATTGTAATATTAAATGCAAATGTTGTGTAGTGTCGTGCAAGAGTGGTCCACTTAAAATTGCAACAGGTGATCAATTATTGTAAAAGTTAGCAGAGACACGCGCGGTTGCTAGCAATTAATCAAAGAAGAACAAACTCTTAATTTTGCAATCGAACAACGCGCAATTAAAATTAAGTGACCACAGAATAAATCCCGCAAACGGTACGATAGTTGAACTATTAGCACAATATACTAGAAATCCACCACAGTACGAGTACAGAAATAAACGACAGTAAAGGACAGAACTTTATACCACGGATTGCATACGTATGCGGTGATAATGTTGGAGGAGGGAAGCCGATGTTGTTGTACTGGCGCGGCTGTTGAAGAGGATTTCACGACAGGGGACGGGAAAATGGAGAAGGGAAGACTGTTGGGGTTCAGGCGGGCAGGATAAAGAGTTCTGATGAGGAAAGTTGCAATTTAGGAGGTAGTGGGGTAGTAGGTTGTTGTTGGGAAAGGGGGATGAGGCCAAAGTGGTGCGGGGAAGTTTCTGGAAGACTATTAGGAGGAGTAACACGGGGCTTTAGAGGCCGACGGTGAGAATAGAGGCGGGGGTGAGCGGGTTTACTTTGGCTGGCCGGGAGGAGAAAGGGCGGAGGTGCGGTTTGCTGTGACGGGCCGCGCAGGAGGAAGGACGGGGGTGTGTGGGTCGGGTATGCAGTGACTGACCGGGATGAGGAGGGGGCGGGACGCGGGCTGGCTGTGGCTGGCTGGGAGGAGAAAGGGCGGGACGCGGGCTGCTGTGGCTGGTCGGGAGGAGAAAGGGCGGGACGCGGGCTGTTGTGGCTGGTCGGGAGGAGGAATAGAGGCGGCGCCGGCGTCGCACCAGCGGGCGGGGAAGGCGGAAGCGGCCTGGAATCGCACCAGGGGCGGGAGTCGGCTCCGGCGTCGCACCAGAGAGCAAGATCAAGCGATTCAACTTACGTAAAACCGTCGATCCCTCCTCCAACAAAACCGCTCGGATTTATAACCCTAGGGATGAACCGGTGCTTTCCCCCTTTGAACCAGCACACCTGTACTGAATAAAATAAATACAACTACCCCGGTCGGACGGCTAATAATGTTTGGGCCGATCGGGGGCTAAATACACATCCAAACAAAAACATAAAACATGAAAGTGACTGGAATCGAGCATCCGGGCGCGACCATGGACTCCGATCGCCCATCCGGGCAGCGGATCACCGCCTCCTGCGGGTGTACACGCGAGTGGGTCGTGGCGCGCCGTCAAATACTATGTGAAAAGTATGATTGAATAGTTAAATAAGTTAAAAGTAAGGGCCTTTTTATAGCCAAAAAATGGGGGACTCGAGGTTACACGATTACCCCTTACTCTAACATTCAATCCTAACAATAATGTGCATGACAGTAGCATATTTGATTATGCAGTTGAAACAACACGAAGACTTTGCTTCTAAGAGCAGCAAGTCCTGGTTATATTGGCATTAATTAAGTTTTCTTCAAGCACCCGAATTTTTTTCCATCCATAATGCAATTTACCTTTCACATTTAAAATATGTATAAACCATTTGCTTTCATCTAGGTAAAGGTGGAATATGTTCTTTGAATATATTTCAGCTGCGTATACTAAAAAATGAAATAGGCATTCACTCTACCACTACTAAAAAGTCAATATGCGTTTAAATTTAGATAATACAGCTTTCAAATCAAAGGTTCTACTTACTTTCAGAGGATGCACTGAAACTGAAGGAAGATGTTTAAAAAGTCTTATTCCGAGAAACATTTCTAATTGCTTTTGTCTAGAACTGTCAACAATGACATTCTGGTATCTACGTTGAAGAGTGATTTTAACATTCTGTGCTGCAGAAAACTTGCTAAATTTTCCACCATCCTCATTGAATATACTGAGGATTTGACTATGCATAGCTTTTGAACCAGTATAAAGTGTGGCATGGATGTCACCTGCTAGTAGGAAAAGATCTGCTAATTGATTTACAGGAAATAGCAAAGTTGAGCTCTTAAATTGTTCAAATGACATATCAAATCTTTTCCAAGGTTTGTCCTGGCAAGGATGCTCCCAGGTGGTTGTGCGTGTATTATGATCAATATAGAAATCCTTCCCTGTTACAGCATCTCTGCATTCCTCCCACCCTGGAGGTAAAGAGCCCCCACCATATTTCCTATACTCTCCAAATCTATTCACTGATGAAAAGCCCAAATCTGTATCTCTGTCAAGAGAAAATCCTGATCTTTTACATTGTTCTACAAAAACTTGAAGAGATCCAAAAAAACTGGCAGCGTTCGTTCTATCCAAAGAATCCGCACAATTGAAACGTATTACCCCATTTTGAAGTGAATTTAGGCAAAATCCGCCTTCAAAATCACTACTAGAGACAACAAATCCTGCACATCCCTTGATATGCTGCTTTGAATGATAATAATTCCCTTCACAAAAACCAATGGAGCTTGTGGGAGCTTTGAGATGCTTCCAGAGTCCCTCAATAGTCTGTGGTTCTCCTTTTGATTTCACCATAGCATGCCAATCATAATTGATAAGTTGAATCCAAGTATAGGGAAGTTTACTTGTAGATTTGATATATTTTATGGATTCCTTAAAATGTTCCACCAAAATGGTTTCTGACTTTCCCTCGCCATTCCTGAGCAGATTAACACAAATTATAGGCACTAAAGGAGTTTTCTTTTCTCTGACTGCAGTAAGATGGGAACGCTGCGCTTTATATCTTCTACTTAATCTTTGGTAGTAGAGTGCGCTTCCTCTGTATGGTTCGTGAGCAGAAACGTAAATTTCAGCTTCAGCAGCGGTAAATTTCAAGTCCGCTCCCCACCATATTGGTATGGTGCCTCTTCTCCAGACATAAGAACTGAACGGAAAGCTTTCTCCGGCTCTTTGAACAAACCACACCAATTGCTCACATTCCACCTCGTTTCCTGTGAAGCATAAATGCAATGTGTAATCAATTATACTGTTGGCAACAGTAAGAAGATGCTATGTACCAACTCCTAGATAATAAACTTGGACTACAAGCAACACGATTGTTTTTAAAGGCCTAAAATGATTTAAGAAATAACTAGTGAATCTGTCATTAATTGTTCATTGACAAACATCCAAAATAGTATCATTAGAATATATGCATCCAACTCAATGCTATTTAGATATAGGTGGAGAAACCCATGAACTATATTAATTGTGCAAGGTTTCACGAGTTTCCGAATATGAAACTACTTTCTCAACATGCTTTGATATCGGATTTGGGATTTTCGGCATCTAACAGTTGGCCATCTTCACTTTAATTGGGTGATTTGAGAGTTAGACGTTGGGCCTAGGCTGCTTTGATATCACATTAAAACATATGCATCCAGCCCAAAACCAATTGGTTATAGGAGGGGCACATGATCTATATTAAATGTACAAAGGCAACATGAGTTTTTCGACATGGGACTATATTTTCAACAAGAACAATGTATGTGCAACAATTACACATGAAAAAATTCCAAGTTAAATAGCTATGGAAACTTAGGAATGCATTCCCAAATTAAAAATTATGTATGTGCCCACAACTCCACAAGGAAACAACTACAAGAAAATTTTGACAATAATTCCCCTCTGTAAAATAAATGTATTAATTCATCCATCACTAGGTTCAAAATCATTGCTACACAAAAAAAAACAGAAACTGGGCAAGGAAATTGTATGCATTCATGGAAAAATTCTAGGCCCGCGACATCACCATAAACATGGCAACTAGGCAGAAGAACAACAAATAAGTTCTTGGAGCTCCAATAATAATCCAATACAAAAACAACAACACCCAAGCCTTTATCCCACTATAGTGGGGTCGGCTATATGCATCCTTTGTCGTCATTGTGCCTTATCTTTAGTCATAATCTCACTAATGCCTAAGTACATCATGTCTTTCCTTATAATTTCATTCCAAGTCTTTATGTTACGAGGAAGAAAATAACACTTGCAATAGACAATAATCTGATACAATTGCGAGGTATGCTCGCGCTCAACTTTGGGAGGCTGGTCCGCCCGTCAAACCCTAAATTTAAAATAGAAGGTACCAAAATAATGATAATAATAATATGTTTAACAATCCATCTCGATAGAAAATCAACCTTGACCCCAAGGTCGAGGTGTCGCCCGTCATCTAGTAGTGATGTGCTCGTGGGTGGACTGTTGAAGAGGTGCTCGAAGCTTCGTCTGGCAGTACATCCATGATCGTAAGGGATCAAAGTTAGCCATGCCGATCTCGTCCAAGTCATCCCCGATGAGGGCCCGAAACTCCTTGGCAGCACAATTATGATTGGGCGAGTAAGGTTTCTTGCAACAGTAGCACAGACCCTTGCTCTGCAAGTCATTGTACTCTTGGTTGGACAGGCGATGAGTAGAAATATGGCGGTTAGTGCGTGGGCCCATAATGGTCGGCAAAGTAGAGGGGGTGGCCGTGGTGGAGGTTTAGACGATGGAGGGCAATATGGTTGGTATGGAGGTTTGGAAGGAGGCGATGGGAAAGGAGGGTCCCCGGACGTCGCCAGGAAGTCAGTTTCCACAAGTGGGGAGAGATCCATGGCTTGGTGGAGAGTTAACGGTTGCAGAGTGCGGAGGCGGGCTCGGAAGTGGGGTTGTAAGCCATGCATGAAGTAGGTCAAGTAATGGTCGGGTGGAAGACCTGGAACATGCGCCGCGAGGGCGATAAACTCATCGATGAACTCGTCAAGGGAGCCCGTCTGACGGACGCCGCAAAGTCGCTCCACCGGGGAGCCCAAGTAGCGGGTGTCGTAACGGCGAATGAACTCTTGTTGAAGGTCCGACCAAGACATGGCTAGCTGGGATTGACGTAGCCAGTGTACCCAGTGGTGAGCGGAGCACACCATGCCGATCAATGTCGTGCTGACCTTCTGTGCCTCGACGATCTGTTGAATGTTGAAGAACTGTTCGGCCCGTGCAATCCAACCCATAGGATCAGTGTCATTGAATGAGTGAACATCAAAGGAACGAGGCCCCTGTGAGAACCCCCTGGGTGGGGGGAGGGGGTTGTGGTTTGGTATGGATTTGGGGGAGCTCCGGGGAGGGACGACAATTCTGCGTTGGACGTCGTGGACGTGGGGAAGCAACCGGCCAAGAGGGAGTCAATCTTGGCATCCATGCGGAGTATGAGGGCTTGCAGCGAGGAGATCGCGGCATCGTGTTCATCCGAATAGAAAAGAATGACTAGATTCGTGGATGGGAGCGACGAAGTTAAGTTGTTGACCATGGATCGCATCCTAGGGGCATACAATCAACCGGGTGGAGGAAGACGGAAGTAGAAGCCGTTGGAAGCCTTAGGCGGGAAGACTGAGCCCGCTGGAGCAGCGTTTAGGGTCGGCAAGATAGTCGAGTTGTAGATCTGGCAGTGCAACTGGTTGGAAGAAGGGATTTAGACGCTGGAAGACGTAGGAGGAGACGGGAAGCCCGCTGGATGGCGCGTCGAGGGCAGGCGAGAGTAGCGAGACGATCGGCCAGGGACAGAATTGCGTCGAATGCAGGAGAAGCTCCCAACTGCGGTCGATCTGCGATCCGTGCGAAGCGACGCCGGTGAGACGACACGATAAAGCCGTGGTGACAGGACGCGATCTGCGATGCGACGGGATGAGGGATGTGGGATCCACGATCCGTGCGATGCCGGATTGCTTAGGGTTGTTGCTTCAGGCGGAGGAGACCGCGGCCGGAAGGCGGCAGGTCGGACCAAATGTTACGAGGAAGAAAATAACACTTGCAATAGACAATAATCTGATACAATCGTGAGCTATGCTCGCGCTCAACTTCGGGAGGATGGTTCCTCTGAGAAGTCCCTCTCTAAATAGAGATCTCAAACCCTAGAAGATAAAAGATAATTCTAACTCTCAATCCACCTCCTTATATAGGGAGAGGGGATGACATGTCAAAACCCTAAATTTAAAGTAGAAGGTATTAATAATATGTGAAACACTTTATTGGTCTACCCCCCCCCCCCCCCCCCTGTTTAACATGTCTAGTCAGTAAACTCTCACAACGCCTAACAGGGGCCTCTAATATTCTCCTTTGTACATGTCCAAACCATCTTAGTCGAGCTTCTCACATCTTCTCTATAATTGGTGTCACTCCAGTCTTATCCCTGATACATTCATTCCTAATTTTATCAGATCCGCAGTTCACATTTATTGCTCATGTGCACAATTCACTGTTCAACATTCAGAACCACAGAGCATCACTGGCCTAATAGCAGTACAGTAAAACTTGTTTTTGAGTTTTAATGGTACTTTATGATCACATAAGATCTCTGATGTCTCTCCACTACAACCAACCTGCTTGGATTTTATGTATCACATCTTTATCAACACCTTCATCTTTTTGAAATATCAATCCAAAATATTTAAAGCACTCATTGCAGGAAAAATCTTGATCATCCAACTTAATAACGAAGTCATCCATCTTTCTTGCACTTCTAAATTTAAGCTCCATATACTCTGTCTTTGCCCTCTCAACCTAAAACCATTTTTTTCTAAAGTGTCTCATCGAGATTCAAGTTTCGCGTTACACCCTCGCGCGTCTCATCGACAAAAACGATATCATCGGGAAACAATAAACACCAAGGTATTGCTTGTTGGTTATATCTGGTGAGCAAATTAAAGATAAAGGTCAAGAGATAAGGGCTTAAAGCTGAACCTTGATATAAGCCATCAGTGATAGGGAAATCCTATGTTAATCTTCCAGATGTCATCACCAAAAGATCTCCCTTGAAACCATACCATAAACCTTCTCAAGATCGATAAACAGTGATGCAAATCTTGTTTTCTTTCTCAATAATTGTCAATGAATCTCCTCAAGAGATATATAGTTTATATGGTTGACCTCCCTGATATGAATCCAAATTAATTCTCTGAGATGCTAGTCTCTCGTCTTACCCCTCTTTCTATTACTAATTCTCATAGTTTCACTCATTAATTTAATTTTTCTGTAATTAATGCAATTTGTATATCTCCTTTGTTCTTATACAAAGGACCAAGATGTTTTCTCTCTATTGATTTAGCCACCTCTTTGACTTTAATATCTTATTCAAGAAATATGTTAGCCAAAAAATTTCTTCTTGAAACATGTAAGTCACAAAATTTCTTCTTTTTCAGCAGATCTGACGCTTGACTGGTCTTTCCTCCTTCATTTGTCTAGGTAAACCTCAAAAATCAAGAACTAAAATCATTTTAGGGTTTCTTCTTCCATCCAAGACAGATTTTAGTTTGTTTTGGAGGTGATATCTCTTTTTCAGAAACGAGATCAGCACTTTTTGCCTCTGATTAGAGTTCTTACAGCAAACGAACTGGGGCAGTCGACTCCCTCTAGTAGGAGGCCTTCCTCCCTCAATCATATCCATTGTTGTGGATATAGTCATGTCGGCCAACATAAAGGTTTCATGGACAAAACAACACATTTCTGATATTTTTTTGCAAAACATCATTTTGGAATATATCCTCTGCTATGTCTACTATTGACCAATATATTTGTCGATATACAGGCCGATATATCCTGACATTTTATCGACAGGTTTTTTTCAATTTATTTTAACTAGTGTCTATTATCTAATAGACAAAATACCAAAATTGTTTCATTGTTTAGATCGTTTTCCCTTCCTCTGGTTTTTTTCTTTGCTCAAGTTCGTCATCGACTTCAATTATGCATTGTCTTTGAATTATGGACTAAAGGTTCTTTATCTTCCATTGTCATCGACAACTTCCCAACATTCTACTTGCTCTTGTTTTATTACACGTGTTATATCGTTATTACTTGTGTAACACAAAATATGTATATTAGTTTGATAAATTTAGGAGTTTAATAAATATCAAATTATAAATATATTAATATATAGAAATTTAAAAAGGATTAAATTTATAAATTAGTACACATATAAATAATTAAATATTAAAACCTGATATATGAAATATCCCTGACATATTAAAACCGGCACGAAAAACCTAAACCAACGTATTCCCGATATCCGGCAACTACAACCTTGATCCTATCAGATAATCACTGAAGACCTTCCGTATAATGAATCCTCGGGTATTTTATTGGTGTTCTTTAGTTGTCTTATGCACCAAATGCTTCTGTTTCCGGGAAACAGAGATCTCGAGTCGACTTTCGAGGGATTCCTCTTTTGGGAACGAGGTAATAACTTTTTAGTTTCCCTTCTCTAATTAACTCGCTTCATCGTAGATTGTTAATCTTGTACGGATGAACCGCTAAAAATTCCATAATCATCTAGTTATCACTTATGTCGTGTTTCATATATTTGGATGCGGGTGAACATAAGTTGGAGAAAGTTCGTGTTATTAGAACACAACTGAGTAGAAACCATGCCGCCGCGTCTTGTGTACGAACACGGCAAGAAATTCTTAATCATTTTAGTTAGACATCAGATAGTCACTATATGAAATGTCTTTTATTGTTCAGAAAATCCTTATAGTTATATGAAACCACAGTTAAACAACAACACTCAAGCATTTATCCCACTATAGTGGGGTCGGCTATATGGATCCTTTTGTCTCCATTCTGCCCTATCTTTAGTCATAATCTCACTTATGCCTAAGTATATCATGTCTTTCCTTACAGTTTCATTCCAAGTCTTTATTGGTCTACCCTCCCTCGTTTACCCTCCCTCGTTTAACATGTATGTGACTAGACTCTCACAACGCCTAACAGGTGCCTCTAATAGTCTCCTTTGTACGTGTCCAAACCATCTTAGTCGAGCTTCTTGCATCTTCTCTGCAATTGGTGTTATTCATGTCTTATCTCTGATACATTCATTCCTAATTTTATCCAGTCTCATGTGTCCCCACATCCACCTAAGCATTCTCATCTCCGCAACTCCCATTTTTTGCTCATGCACACAATTCACTGCCCAACACTCAAAACCATAGAGAATCGTTGGTCTAATTGTAGACGATAAAACTTTCCTTTTAAGTTTTAATGGTACTTTATATGAAACCACATTTATTCTTACAAAACTTTAATCCAGTGAATACCTCACAAATACGTGGATTATACGTGATATTTAAATTTCTCAAATTGTTGGACTTCCCGAAATTGTGAAATTGTACGAAACATATACTCACATAGATATGTAAAAAATGCGGGAAATATCAATATATACAATTATGGATATTATTTGAGTAACTGATAAGAGGCACCGCCTAAGATATACAGACAAATGTGTAAGCAGAGAGGCAATAGACAATTTATTAGGAGGCACGATAAGACCTTCTCTCGTGATAGATAGAGTCGCACTATCTTACGCATAGGGGGTAGTGTACCGTATGAGCCTCAATTTTGGAGAGACAACACCTCCTTTTAGAAGATTAGTGGATGAGAGTCTGTGTCTGTGAGACACTAAAACATTTGAGTTCTTTAGTAGGGACTCGGATCGTCAGACCAGTGTGCACATCAGAAGCTACTCTGTCTAGAATTTAAAGACGGGCAAACATAAGCTATTTAGAACTCAAGTATAGAACAAAGCTTAGAAACTCTTTTAGTCAACCAATTTCCGAAACTTGAGTAAATGTGTTTAACATGTTTAAACTAGAACAGACATTTATGTTGCCAATATTATTTTAGAAATTCATGCATAATATACTAACACATAGTGTTTTTATAGTATAAAAACTTATTTTAAAAAGCGTGCATTCATACTTTTTCAGCATAATTCTAGTGTCAATAGGAGAAATGATTTTTCTTACTCTCTAGTTGGGCTGACCGGTTTTTGAGAATTTATTTTTTCAGTGGACACGGATGAGAAATTGCGCCTAGGATGAGCGTGTTTGCAAATTTTTCTCTTTATATGGTGTTCTTACTCAGTTGTTCATCATTTTAGTATTGTATTGTTTTTTTTTTGGGTTCTATATAATCTTAATGTTCAAGTTTTTCATGTATCAAACATTATATAGTATTTCAGTTGTATGTTTCACTTTATAAATTTAGTTGGCTCTGCGAATTAGGAAATGAAGAGATACACTTTTACCCTTAGTTGTATTTTTCTACTCTTGTTGTAAGTTTAATTTCAGTACTTTTCATTTATTTTTGCTATGTACCAGTTTTATTACCGTTAATTTTTACTGATTATTGCGGGGCCCAGACTGACTGTTGATTTGTTGTTAAACTAGTATGGGTGTTACAATTATTATTAGAGGCATATTTAGGATCCCATGACCCAGAAAATTCACAGAGCCTTACGATTTCATCTGATTCACTCATTCGACGATAGAGACATCAAGTGTTATCTAGCTATCAGTTATGCATACTTCTAAAAATATCTTTCACAGTGGATATTTTGCTTATGTCACAGGCATCAATAACTTCATTTCTTACGACTTATAGGCATCACGTACTTGTGAGGCGGGCAGCAGCTATGTTCACGTGGAATGACTTCTCGACAGCGATAGCTAGTTGGTATGTACCCCCGTCCGAACGTCGCGGCCTTTAGGAAAAGTACCTTAGGCTTATTTAGGGGGACAGAACTGTAATAGCCTATGAGCGGGAGCTGGCCCATTTATCTCTTTATGCGGACACGATGCAAGGGGACGAGGACGAGAAGTATAGTCATTCCGTGGATGGACTGCGCAATTCTCTGAGACAGTCATTGATGACGATGCTCAATGCTGATTACAAGAGCTTAGTGGACATTGCAAAGAAGAGAAGTTGATCATCAGAAGGTGCAAAAGCGTAACAACTTCAGCTCGAAGCGGCCTCAGGAGGTACCTCAGCAGCAGCAAAACAAGAATAGCCAAGGCAAAAAGTGGAATAAGTAGAGGTCTGATGGTAAGAAAGGTGGACAGATTGGGGCTAGAATCAAGGATTACCCCTTCTGTCCTAAGTGTTACCGTCATCATCTGGGTGAGTGTTTGGCTACTGCAGGGGTATGTTTATAAGCGCCAGCAGCCGAAACATATAGCCTGTTACTACCAAGGAACTCCCGTAAACCAGGTACGTTGAGCTTAATTGTATGATCATTTTAAATATATACCCTCTTCACCTTATTCTGATAAACGTAACTCATTCTTGTAGTCGAAATTTGAGGTTGGTGGCCCTAATAGAGTTGACAAGGGAAAAGCACTAATGGGTTATGACGTGAAGCCCGCTTTAGGAAGAGATCTGATGCAACATAGAGCTTATGGTCTTGGCCAACAGGAGGCCAAGGAGCAATGAGGATGTTGTGACAGGTATGTGTTTGTTATATAAATAGTTTAATTCTTTCCTACTTAGTGACACTACTTTTTACCATTATTCAAGCATACACGTAGATATACTTATGATTCGTAGCATACCCTCTAAAATTCGCACTCGTTGAAAACAGCATCTCTTGTGCTTATACTAAACTTAGAAATCCTTCCAAAGTCAGCATCGTTAGAGGTCATGATGTCTAATTGATCTTTCCTGCAGACCAGACATGAGTTCACTTCTTCCTATTGTGGGATTCGATTTGATTGTAGGTATGGACTGGTTATCAAGTGTAAACGCTAAGATAGACTGCATGGACAGTGTGATATAGTTCGAAGCAAGCTTGTAGATTGCGGCCGACATGTCATTTTTGAGGGGGGAATCAACACGTTTTCGCCACAATTGACAATTGTGGTGTTTTCCAGTATTGTGGCCGACATGTCGGACATGTCAGCTCAATATTGCGGTTAATGGCAGATAATGGCAGCCCAATATTGCAGTTTTTTAATGTGTTTAAAAATTCTTATAAATTTTTTTGTATATAATGAATTCATCAGAAGGTTCTAGTAAGATTCCTAGCACTTCTTCCAAAGTAGGTCGTGTTCCACGTTGAGCATTTGGTGAGAATGTGACTCCAAATGATACCAATCTATGTAGCACGGGGACAAAAATGGGATACGATATGAAACGGATACAGGAAACGTGATTTTTTTTAAAAAAATAAGGATATGAGAAACGTTGTTAATTATTTTAATATGAGTATTAATTAATATAATAATAATACTTATTAATGATACAGGACGAAACATGTAACGATAACAAAACAGATTGAACTTCGCAGATAAACTTATCCATCCAAATCAAATTAATGACCAATTAAACTACCTATTAACCAAGTAACAAAAATATAAAAACTTACCTCAAGAAATAAATAACATACAATATCAAATTTAATAGCATACAACTTTGTTAGGAAATAAAAAAGCTTAAGTGACTCCTCTACATAAAATAATCAAGATGGTCCTCCAGTACATCAGAAAATTAATAGCATACAATTTTGTTATTAGCACAAGCAACTCTTGAATAAAATAAATATAAGTATTCTTGCATGTAAAGAATATAACAGTCAACATGTAAAGAATATAATAGTCAACAGATGCCATCATATAATAGTCAAAGAAGAAGAAGGAGGTCACTTACGGGGAGGATCTCGATTTATAGTGCCGAAACTTATCTGGATCTGGAGCAGTGGGATTAGAACAGATAGTCACTCAAAAGCTTATCTGGATTTGGATTTGTTCAAAGGAAGAACAAATGATCAGTCAACAGAAGAAGAAGAAGAACTGGCAGAAGAAGAAGAAGAACGGGCAGAAGAAGAAAAAGAAGAACGGGCAGAAGAATAAGAACGGGCAGAAGAAGAAGAAGAACGAGCAGAAGAACAAGAAGAAGAAGAAGAACGGGTAGAAGAAGAAGCAGAAGAATAAGAACGGGCAGAAGAAGAAGAAGAAGAACGGGCAGAAGAAGAAGAAGAAAGGGCCTCTTACGGGATATGGAGCGGGATACAGAGCGGGATACCTAGACGCCGCAGGTAATGGAGCGGGAGCGGGATACCGAAAGGCGTAAAATAAAATGCGAGATTATATCACACGGAATCGCGCATCCCCCTTGCGGGATACGCGATTCCGAAATTAAATTATTTTTTTATTTAAAATTACATTTCCAATAATTTTGTAAACGTGTTTCCGAGCGTTTTGTGTATCAGATACGCGTCCGAGCCAATACGCAGAGCATTTTAAGTATCCGTGTTTCGTAGACACCAATTAGATATGATTCAACATTTATTAGTTGTTTAACTTTCTCACATGAATTTTAGTTTACACTTAATTAGTTAAAATAATTACATCTAATGAATAAATGAAAACATTATGAAATATGTATATTGAATTAATAATAATATTATAATCTGACATTTTGAAATATCCTTGATATATCTCTGATATATCCCCCGCAATCTGACATTCGACATAAAAAACCCAAACCGACATGAGTCCGACATCCGACATCTGCAACCTTGGTTCGAAAAACCCAACCAGATCGCCCTTACCTTCCAGGGAATGAAGGGAGTCCAAATTAATTATCTCCTCTGTAAAGGTTGTCAGATGTATAAGCAAGGGCAATGAAACCTTTTTAGTGTTGATGAACGTTGAAGTCGAGGCTAATTTGCTAAAAGTACCCGTAGTTCAGAAATTCTTAGATGTCTTCCCAGAGAAATTACCTGGTGCCCCTCCCGCCTGAGAGATTGATTTTCAAATCGATCTCTTACCTGAAGCTGCGCTAGTGACCAAAACTCCTTACCGCATGGCTCCCAGAGAACTCGCAGAGCTGAAGGTCTAGTTGTACGAGTTGCTCGACTTGGGTTTTATTCGCCCTAGCACTTCATCTTGGAGTGCGCCAGTATTGTTTGTTAAGAATAAGAATGACAGACTAAGACTGTGCATAGACTACCGAGAGTTGAACAAACTGACTGTTAAGAATAAGTATCTTATCCCATGATAGACGATATGCTTGACCAGCTTGAAGGATCTTACATATTCTCTAAGTTGGATCTGATGCCAGGCTACCACCAGTTGAAGATTTGGGATGCGAACATTCAGAAAATGGCATTCAGTAATAGATACGAAGAAAAAGAGTTCGTGGTTATGTTGTTCGGGTTGACCAATGTCCCGTCCGCTTTTATGAATCTGATGAATAGGGTATTTCAGGAATTCCTAAATTGTTTTATCATTGTCTTCATATATGACATTCTGGTATATTTTAAGAGTACAGAAGATCATTTTACTCACCTCAGGACAGTTTTGGGTACGCTTAGGAAGAATCAGTTGTATGCCAAATTTTTTAAGCGCAAGTTCTGAATTTTAGATGTTGCATTCTTGGGACACGTTATCAGTCAGAAAGGTCTCGTCGTCGATCCAAAGTAAATAGAAGTAATAAAGGATTGGCTGAGATCAAAGACAGTTACCGAGGTCCGCAATTTCCTAGGTTTAGCAAGGTACTACAAAAGGTTCATTATGAACTTCTCGAAAATAGCACTATCGTTGACTTCACTCACGAGGAAAGGTAAAGCATTTAGTTAGACAGTCGAGTGTGAGCTGTTATTTGAAGAGTTGAAAAGCAGACTGATGACCGCCCCAATTTTGAGTCTATTGTCAGGGTCGGAAAAATTTCAGATTTATAGTGACGCCTCGAATCAAGGTTTGGGTTGCGTGCTCATTCAGCATGGAAAGTTCATAGTCTTTGCCTCCCGGCAGTTAAAAGTTCATGAGAAGAACTATCTTGTGCATGACTTGGAGCTAGCAGCCGTCATCCATGCATTAAAAATTTGGAGACAATGCCTCTACGAAGTTCGTTGCGAGATTTTCATTGATCACAAAAGTCTCAAGTATATCTTTGATTAGCAATAGCTTAATATGAGGCAGCGTATATGGTTAGAGTTTCTGTCAGATTATGATGTGGATATTCAGTATCATGCGGAGAAAGCAAACATAGTAGCTGATGCCCTTTGCAAAAGAGATTCGAGTTACTTCCTCATTACTCAGCAAGAGGAGCTTGCGCGAGAACTGGAGAGACTGAAGATCAGTGTTGTGTCGCACTCCAGTTGTGGTCCTGCAAGTTTAGCTTAGATGGAAATCACTTGTGATATTAAAGATAGGATCGGGACAGCTTTACCCTTAGATCTGAAGATGTCAAATATTTGAGGTTTGACTCAGGCAGGCCAGAATGAGTTCATTATTCATGAGGGTTTACTACTGCACGATAGAAGGGTGCGTATTCCAGATATCAGTCACCTTCGAGAGGACATTCTGTTTGAGGCTCATAACTTCAAATATTTGATGCACCCGGGCAGCACGAAGATGTATGCAGATCTTAAGAAGATAGTTTGGTGGCTAGTATTGAAAAGTGATGTTTCAAAGTATGTTAAAAAATGTGAAACGTGCAAATTAGTTAAAGTTGAGTGGTAGAGGCCAGGAGGCAAGTTGCAGTCACTACCCATTCCTGAGTGAAACTTTGAGGATATATCGATGGATTTTGTCTATGGCCTTCCCAGATCGCAGCGTGGGGATGATTCCTTATGGGTTATAATTGACCATATCTCTATGGTTACCCACTTCATTCCAAATAAAAGGACGGATCAGGGTCCGAGATTGGCGCAATTGTATATAGATGGGATTGTCCGACTGCATGGTGTTCCCAAGACCATAATTTCAGACAGAGATGGCAAGTTTACTTATAAGGAGTGGATATACGTTCAAGAGCGGTTGGGCACTAAGCTACATTTTAGTACCGCTTTTCATGCCCAGGCATATGGACAAACGGAGCGCACGAATAGAACTTTGGAAGATATGTTTCGGATGTGTATTCTAGATTTTGGAGATAAGTAGGCGAAATATGTCACTTTGGTTGAGTTCTTCTATAACAATAGCTTCCAGGCAAATATTGGGATGACTCCTTTTGAGGCTCTGTATGGCAGGAGGTATCAGACACTGTTATGTTGGGCTGAGAATGAAGAAAGATCTTCCATCAAGGAAGCTTGGATTGGCAATACCACATATGGAATCAAGCTCACCCAGGAGCATATGAAAATAGTTCAGGACCGTCGGGTCAAATACTATAACCAGAGGCACAAGTCAGTGGAATTCAGTGTGGGGGATTACATTTATCTGAAGGTCAGACTAGTTAAGGGAGTCTCTCGAATCAAGCAAATGAAGAAAATGAGTCCAAAGTTCGTTGGTCCATTCGAGGTACTGGAGCATGTTAGTGAGATTGCATATAAGTTGGCCTTACCAGAAGAAATGGGTGGTCTACATGATGTATTCCGCTTCTGCTATCTAAGGAGAGTTGTCAGAGATCCTAGTCAGATAATCAGTATTAAGTACCGAGGAAGCACTAATCGAATCAAACCTTATCAATGTCAAATCAGTTTGAATAGTGGACTCAAGGATTCAGAAGCTCGGGAACAGAGAGATCTGTTTTGTAAAAGTCCTTTGGATGAACTGTGACCGGTCGGACTATACCTGGGAACGAGAGAATGAACTCCGGATCAATGCAGATTATGCTTTCCTCTTTGACTCAGGTATGTTTATAATTTTCGAACACAAAAAATTTATTAGGATGGGAGATTTATAATATCCATAATTTTATTATGAGAATTAATTTTTATTTCAGGGTCCAACCTTGAGTGATTTTGGTCGAGCCTGCGTCTCTTGGAGGTACGATTTTAGTATGGTTAGTTTTGTACATTAATTAATGAAATAATTTTAGTCGTCAAAAATCTAGTTGATGCATCTAGTGTTAGTGTGACGGCATAGCGTTTATATATTCTAATTAGTGTGGTGGATTGGCAAACTCGTAATAAATTAGAAATGTTAATTTTTCCCACAAATTTAAAGTGGCACGATTTACTTTCTTTCGCTTAGGGTTACTGTAACCGCCCCCTCTTACAATGTCGCTCAATTTAATAACGTAACTCCCTCTAGTAAACCATATTTCTCTCCCATCTGAGCGATAGAACCACCTCATCCCCATATCTCCCGCAGAACTGACACTTTCTCCCTCTTCCCGTTCGTCAATGGCAGTGGGAAGTAGACGCTCAGGAACCGCCGCCTCCTTCAGAAGCTCCTGGCGTAGTCTCCCACTTCCTCGCGGACGACCGTGCTTGTTTCCTCTGCAGAAGGTTTCGTCGTCGGGGTTAAGCGTGCGACTCTTCCTAGTCAACGTTTCCTCTCTGCCCTGAGAGGCCAGTCAGCATCCCCCCCCCCTCTGCATTTTCAGCACTCGGCAGCCTTCCTTTTTAGAAAATCAGGCGCATGACTGGTCTTTCCTCCTCTGTTTATCTACGTAAACCGCAAGAATCAAGAACTAAAATCATTTTAGGGTTTCTTTTTCCATCCTAGACAGATTTTTGTTTATTTTGAAAGCGATACCTCTATTTCAAAAACGAGATCGGCCCTTTCAGCATCCGATCAGAGGAGTTCTTACATCAAATGAATTATGGCAATCAACTCTCTTTAGTAACAGGCCTTCCTCCCTCAATCCTATCAGGTAATCATTGAAGACCATCCGTATAATGAATCTTTGGGTATTTTATTGGTGTTCCTTAATTGTCTTATGCACCAAATGCCTTCGTTTCCGGGAAACAGAGATCTCGAGACAACTTTTGAAGGGTTCCTCTTTTGGGGACGAGGTAATACATTTTTGTTGCCCTTCTCTAATTAACTCACCTCCTCGTAGATTGGTAATTCTGTACGGATGAACTGCTAAGAATTCCATAATCACCTAGTTATGACTTATGTCGTGTTTCAGATATTTGGGTGTGGGTGAACATAAGTTGGAGAAAGTTTGTGTTATCAGAACATAACTGAGTAAAAATCATGTCGTCGCATCTTGTATACGAACGTCGCAATGCTGCTGTAAGAAATTCTCATTCCTTTTAGTTAGATGTATCAGATAGTCTACATATGAAATGTTGTTCATTGTTCGGAAAATCCTTACAATTATATGAAACCACAGTTATTCTTAGAAAACTTTAACCCAGTGAATACCTCACAGATACGAGTATTATAAGTAATATTTAAATTTCCCAAATTGTTAGACTTTCCAAAATTGTGAAATTGTACGAAACATATACTCGCATAGATATATAAAAAATGCAGGAAATATCAATATATATGATTATGAATATTATTTGTGTAACTGATATGAGGCACAGCTTAAGATACACAGACAAATGTGTAAACAGAGTAGCAATAGAAAAATTTATCAGGAGGCGCGGTGAGACTTTCTCTCGTAATAGATAAAGGCGCACCATCTTACTCATAAGGCGTAGTGTACCGTATGAGCCTCAATTTTTGGGAAACGACGCCCCCTTTTAGAAGATAAGTAGGGGTTCAGGGTTCTAATGTCAGAAGTCACACTCCCCACCACCGGTCTAGTTCTCTCATTTTCAATAGCAGTGTTTTTCATACATGTTCATACTTACGGGTGCTTTAGTAAAGCCTGTGAATATTTCTGTATGACTAAGAAGCAGGGTGATTCACGACGAGTTCACCACCAGGGGAAAGCATATAAGTTATTCCGCGAGCTCGTACTCACGATGATCTTTATGCTTATAAGGTGTTTTCATGCATCCTGTGAGCTCCTACTTGCGATAATCTTCTTCAACAACCTACTTTCTACGTGAGTGCTTACTCGTGATGACTTCAAATTGTTATTCCGCGAGCTCCATACTCGCGAGATCATTGTTTCAACCCCTATGATGCTCTCCTTAATTCCGCGAGCTCCCTACTCGCGAGTTCATCGCTTCAACAACTATGATGCTCTCCTTATTTCCACGAACTCCATACTCGCGAGTTTCTCGCTTCAACAATTATGATACTCACCTTAATTCTGCGAGCTTCATACTTGCAAGGTCATCGCTTCAATAACTATGATGATCTCCTTAATTCTGCGAGATGCATACTTATGAGGTTATCGCTTCAACAACTATGATGCTCTCCTTAATTCCGCGAGCTCCATACTCGCGAGTTCATCGCTTCAACAACTATGGTGCTCTCTTCAATTCCGCAAGTTCATACTCGCGAGGTCATCGCTTCAGCAATTATGGTGTTTTCTTTAATTCTGCGAGTTTATGCTCATGAGGTCACTGCTTCAGCAACCAGGCCGCTATATTATTCGTTTCATCTCTTCAGACACCTGGAATTGTGATGACCTAAAAAGTTTCTACCCCTAGGAGGGAATGGTACACTCCATTACACTTATACATATAGGATATTTCTCTGATACCCTAAAATATGGGGACTTAAGCCTCTTTTCTTGAAAGAGCCTCAAGCAGGCATAGTAGGCAGGAGGTGATCTTCACGATCGAGTTGGGAAATGAGCCACCAACTTGACTCTCATAACACCCAGAGCGGGTGATGGGACGGTGTGTCGGTTTTTAATGCATTTTTGTAAGACCAAGCCTCTGCATTGACGGACGAGATCAACTCCCCCATTGCATGTTGGCCTAGTTACCTCTCAATTGCACTTCTCATCTGGCTGGAGAGATTATTAGGATAAAGTCTGGACGCTAACCTCTCAACTCGGCGAAGGGAAGATCGTTATGCCTTGAGGGAAGATCCACCGCCAAAAAAGATGTCGTTGAGCCGCAAAGAGCTGGAAGCTCGACGTGGGTGGCAGGGTAGGGAACCTCCCCGAGTGGAGTAGGCAAGGGGCAGGATGGAGGCCTCATGCGTGTGCGTCCTATTGGACCTCCCAAGGGTCATTTCCCTTAGCAGATACCTCAACTTTCGCATCTCGATAATATAGCGAGATTTCGTAGAGGTGTAAAGGCAGTCCTCACGATCGGTATAGGAAACTTGTCTCCAACCTGACTCTCCTAAAAAGCCCAGAGCAGGTGATGGGACGATGTGTCGGGTTTTCATACATTCCTCTAAGACCAAGCTCCTGCATTGACATCGAGATCACCCCCCCACCCTCACCCCACCCGTATGTGGGTCTAGCTACCTCCCGATCGCACTTCTCATCCGACTGGAGGAACTATCAGGAATAGGTATGGACGTCAACATCCCAAACTCGACAAAAGGTTGACTTAACAAAGCGGTGAAACCTTGTACAAAGGCATCATCAGGAAAAGGATAGGATGGAGGCCTCGTGCATTTGGGTCTCACGGGACCTCCCGAGTGTCATGTCCCTATCCAGGTTTCTTCGTAGTAAATGGAAGTCTTTGAGTGTGTTGTTGTCGTAGTCCAGGCCTCTGCTTGAGATCCTCTCCAGCATACTGGTTGCTTGCCCCTTCGGGTGAATTGAAGTTTTCGAGTGTGTTGTTGATATAGTTTGGGCCCTTGCTCGAGCTCCTCTCCAGCATGCTGGCTACTTACCCGCTCGGGTGAATTGAAGTCCTCGAATGTGTTGTTGTCGTAGTGTAGGCTTCTGCTTGAGATCCTCTCCAGCATGTTGGCTACTTGCCCCTTCGGGTGAATTGAAGTCCTCAAGTGTGTTGTTGTCATAGTTCGGGCCCCTGCACAAGCTCCTCTCCTGCATGCCGACTCCTTGCGCCGCGAGTGTGACTTTTTCCACCTCCAGTTGAGCTCCTCTCCTGTGAGGTGTCGACCTCTTTTTCACCTCCAGTCGAGCTCCTCTCCTGTGAGGTGTCGACCTCTTTTCCACCTCCAATTGAGCTCCTCTCCTATGAGGTGTCAATCTCTTTTTCACCTCCAGTTGAGCGCTTCTCCTGTGAGGTGTCGAGCTATTTTTCACCTTCAATTGAGCTCCTCTCCTGCGAGGTGTCGACCACTTTTCTACCTCCGATTGAGCTCCTCTCTTGTGAGGTGTCAACCTTTTTCCACCTCCAGAGTAGTTCCTCTCCTGTGAGGTATCGACCTATTTTCCACCTCCAGTTGAGCTCCTCTCCAGTGAGGAGTCGACATCTTCTCCACCTCCAATTGAGCTCCTCTCTTGCGAGGTGTCGAGCTCTTCTCCACCTCCTTCATGTGAGTTCTGCTCCTGCGAGGTGTCGACATTCTTTCCTCCTTCAGTTGAGCTCCATTTCTGGGAAGGACCTCGCGCAGCGTATCGTCTAGCGCCATCTCTCTGAACTACGGGTTCAACATTACTTTTCCGAGCTCGTGTCAAACTTGTAAAAAAGGGGGATTGTGTACAACCCGTAATACGTCGAGATCAGAAATGCCTAAGGAGACATTTATTCGCAGACCTCGAGACAAGCTTGGGCGAGCAGAGACGAGCTTGGGCGAGTACCTCGCGAGTATGGCCGAGCAGCCCTTGTAACTCGCTAGTAGAAGTTGGATACATGTCAATCCCCCCCCCTCAGGATTTCTCTATAAATAAACCCCCAAGGGTACTAAAAATGACACTTTTGGAAGAGATTGAGGTTCCCCAAGTTGGATACTAGCCAAGCTCATGCCTTTCTCGTACCTCGCCCAGCTTTTGGTTGCGGAGGGGAAGTTTCTCTCAAACTTTCGGGTACGTGGTGTGACCTCCCTGCTGAATCACTTGGGGTGTGCTTCTAGAGAGTTTTTCTCTCCTGCACTAGCCATCTGAATTGTGGTGTCGGACTGCAAAATCGGTAATCTTAGTCAGCATTGATCTGAAGTTTAGAGTAGGGAATTTTCCCGACTTCAACAGTTTTTTATAGTATAAAAACTTTATTTAAAAAAGCATGCATTCATACTTTCTTAGCATAATTTTAGTGTCACTGGGAGGAATATTTTTTTGCACTCCAGTTGGGTTGATCGGTTTTCGGGAATTTATTTTTCAGGGGACACAGATGGGAAGTTGCGCCTAAGATGAGCGTGTTTGTAGATTTTACCCTTTATAGTTTGTTCTTACTTAGTTGTTCATCAATTTAGTACTGTATTGTTATATTTTTTTGGACTCTGTGTAAACTTAATGTTCAAGTTTTTCATGTACCAGACATTCTATAGTATTTCAGTTGTATGGTTCACTTTATAAATCTAGTTGGCTATCAGGCTATGTGAATTTAGAAATGAAGAGATACACTTTTACCCTTAGCTGCATTTATTTACTTCTGTTGTAAGTTTAATTTCAGTGTTTTTCATTTATGTCTATTATGTACCAGTTTTACTACTGTTAGTTACTACTTATTGCGGGGCCTGGTCGGACTGCTGATTTGTTATTAAACTAGGTTAGGGTGTTACACCTCATAAGTCTACAGTTGCAGCCCCATGTGGAAGTGTGGAACCACACCTCTAACAGACCAACACTCATTATCCAAGGCTGGCAATCCCTTAACCTTCCTACCCAGGGGCCACCAACCACTTGTCGTCCACCCACCTTCCTCTCCTTCCACACCCAACTCATAATCACAGCAGCAACCCTAGCTTCAGGAAACTCCATTACAGCCCCGGCATCTGCTATCCAGCAACCCAAAATTCCATCAAGAGACTGGAATTCAATGTCACTACTCGCCCCGACTCTAAGAGATCCCTCCAAGCCCTCTACTACTTTTGTCATATGAGTTTATGAGATTTGAAACTAATTTTGTGTTGAATTAAGCATTTATTTCCTATTCAAGGAATGTATCATTTGTAATCATGGTTTCCAAACTCTTGAATCTTTGTGAGTTTTCATTTACTTAATCATTTGGTTTTGAGTACTTTTACATATATATGACGTCATGTGTCTCCTTTTTGTTTGCTTTAGCTATTGTGACTCATTAAGCATTCTGATTTATAAAAACAATATTGCAAGTGAGTTTGCATATTGAAAATACCCATAGCCCCTTTAGGGCCTTAACTTGTGTCAGTTTGGTATCAGAGTCGAGGTCAGGGTCATTTGCATGCTTCGTAGCGGTAAGGTATTTAGGCATATTATAGCAAGGTCACTTTCTTTAGATAACCAAGTCACCACAAGTTCTAACACCGACTTGTCAGTGTGATTTTCAAAACAATGGCAAATCGATTCGATCAAATAGATGCACAATTTCATGACCTTAGGGAGCAATTCAGAGTCCTTGTCACTATGGTAGATGGTCTAGATCCCATTAGGAATCCACGTTCATTAAAACCCATTAGGCCACAAGTTGTCCACCGAGGGGGTCATCAAGATATTGAGGGACTTCCTGACCGTATGTTCATTAAACCACTAGCACAGGCTCCTCCACCCTTCCCCGAGGGCCCAGAGCTATCTTACAGGCATCGTAAAGATTCAACGGTTGGTCGACACCAGCATCCACAGGAAGAGAGACCCCGACCCTGATATCCTTTGCACAAAGATTGCATGTTCACCACGGACGGTTCGACCAAGGTAGAGATGATTACATGGACGATCATGAGCCCCGAAGAGGTCATGTAGGTGAGGATGATATCATGTGTCGTATTCGTATCGATGCATCATCCTATAATGGAAATTTGGATCCTAAGGCTTTTAGTGATTGGTTATTGAACATGGACAATTACTTTGATTGACATAAAATGTCTGACGAGCAACGAGTGTGGTTTGCCAAGATGAAATTACTTAGCAAAGCTAAGACATATTTGACTAGTCTAGAGCACTCACTAGATAGAGATTGTTATTATCCCACTACCCGATGGGACGATATGAAGCCAAAACTTATTGAAAAATATCTTTTGACTTCGTAGTGGAGTCAGTTCTTAGATCAACTTCAAGCCCTATGACAAGGAACCCTTTATGTAGTCGAGTAAATAACTCGTTTGATGAGCTTGTCATTAAAAGTGATATCATTGAAGAGCACGATGTGATAGCCTCTAGCTCTCGGGTAGGATTGAGGGCAGCTCTTACATCAGCATCAAGCCCTACAACAAGGAAACCCTTTATATAGCCGAGTATATGAATTGCTTTGATGATCTTGTCATTAGGAGTGATATCACTAAAGAGCACATTGTGACAGTCTCTCCCTCTCTGGCTGGATTGAGGACAGCTCTTAGATCAGCATCAAGCCCTACGACAAAGAAACCTTTATGTAGTCGAGTATATTCTCTTTGATGAGCTTGTCATTAAGAGTGATATCACTGAAGATCACATCGTGACAGCCTCTCGCTCTCGGGCCAGATTGAGGGCAGACATTCGTAAGGAACTCATTCCCACCACCTGGAGTTCGTCGAGAAGATCTTTCAGCTCGCATTAAAATACAAACAATATTTATGTACCTCAAATATGAGGCAACCTAACCCACGGCTTGACAGTTCTGCACGTAGGAGACCTCCTCAGCAGGGACCAGTCCATCCATGCCTACACGTGTTTCCGTAGATACGAACGACACATCTACTACCACTAGGCCCCCAAAGCCCAGAGGGATTCAGTGTTATCATTGTCGGGGTATAGGCCATGTGGAGGCACAATGCCCCACAGAAACTTATTGAGGACCTTGACCCCAGTGATGATTTCATAGAGCCTCTCGAAGAAGAGAACGTCATGACCATAGAGGAGGGTTGGGAGGAAGAAACAGATCAAGCACTTGAGATGGGTGTTATCAGCCTCCTACTACACACTCCCCACACTAATGAGGATTGGAGGCGGACCACAGGACCACTATCTGCTACACTTATTTCCCGATCGCAGGAGGATCCTACAAACTCGCTATTGATAATGTCAATTGTGTAAATATGATTTGAGCTAAGAGGTGACACAATCAAATGAATTCTCAATTTTTTTTCTAAGTAGTTATCTACAGAACCTGTTTGCTTAAAGAAGATTAACTCTCCCAATGGATTGCATCATAGAGGAGGCTCGAAAAGATATTGTAAAATATTTTGAAATACTCCTGATTCATATTAGTGTCCAAGATCTCTGTTGATTTATGAAAAATTGCTCGTAGTGGTTGATCCAGCCAAAGTTGTGTCGCACAATTAGGAGAAAGATGTGAGCTCAATCCATCAGGTCCAAGATGTTTACTGATTTATGAAGAACTACTCGTAACGGATGATCCAACAAAGATATCTTCCTTGCCATCGAGCAAACGAAAATCTAATTTGTCATCAGTGTTGTAGATGTCGACTAACATATCCGACATGTCGGCCGATATAAAGGTATTGGGCAGAAAACGTCACGACACCGACATTTTAAGCAAAAATGTCATTTTTGAAAATATCTCTAGTACATCAGTCTTCAAAGTCTGATATATCGGTATTACCCGATATATCGTGCAATATCTCGTGGATGATACATGGTAAGCACTAAAAATATATATTTTTCATTTCTTTTAAGTGTCTGAGCGGTAATATTATGTTTTGTGCTACATTTTCTGCATCTCTCTAAACTAAGATTTGACTTCTTTCTCTTCTTACTCTCATTTTGTACCATTTATGTCGTTTACTGTCGTAAATGCTTCTTTTTGTATAATTTATAAATATAAATTATGTGCACATATGTTTATTGTATAATTTATAAACATACATTATGTGTATATATGTTTATTGTATAATTCATAAAAATACATTATGCATGTAACTGCACATATTTACAAAAATATTTATATATATGAATAAATTAATTTAAATATTAAAATCCAACTTTGTAAAATATCCACGATATATCCCCCGCAATCCGACATATGACATTTCAAACTCAAACCGACATAAACCCGACATCTGACATATGCAACCTTAATCGTCGTAGTGAGAGCTATAGACCTGTAGCCTCCCTTTTCACTCCCACTCGCGCAGTCATCGCTCAAGGCTTGTTAGCTATATAGCAAGTTGACCGAAATAATCGATCCCATGGGGTCGGTCGTATTTCCACCCCATCTAGATAACCATTATCATGCCCTAACAACACTCAAGCCTTTATCCAACATAAGACTATGGGCCCTAACAACATCCCCATGCCCTAACAACACTCAACTCTAAACCCTAATTCTCATGCCCTAACACTCATTAAATAGAATTTACATGAAATGACTTTCAATGATGTTCATATTCTCAAAATAATTTTACAAAAATACCAAGAGGCAAAAATAATTAAAATAACAAAAAGCAACCTAAAATACAAAATACAATAGACCAAGGACTCAACCCCCAACATAATCCTAGGATCGCCGAACATCAACTATAATAGTAACCAATGTCAAACACCTTAGTGTGGCCTTTAGAAACTAGGTGGGTCTTCAACATGTAAACTACCCATCCTGAGGGCGGTCTTAGGGAGAAAACGACAACAAGATAATAAACACCTTTGGGTTCACATCATGTACTAATCATCTTCCCGCTCTTCAAATCATGTATGCAAACAGAAGTAAAAGTTATCATTCAATTATGAAACTGATGAAAATTAGGTTATAAGAAAAGAAAGGGATAAAGAGAACAGTGTTAAGAGATATTAAGAATGTTGTATTCACATTATCAATGTCTTCTGCTGAATTGAGGGTTTGAGCATATGATGAAACAAAGGTGCATTATCATACATATGATTTGAAGCTCCTGAATTGAGAATCTGGGTACAGGATAAGAAAATATGATGACCGAGTCAGGAAGACAAAGGACGATGCACTTGAACAGATTGTCTGAACTTCTTGAGCCTAAGACTAGAGGATTTGATAATGGAGAAAATGAAAACAATCAGCAGTCGACACATCCATACTTACTCCCCCAGAAGGAGTATCCATCAAAGCAACATGGGCAGCTAATGAATTTTCACTGTTCAGATGGAGGAAATCCATTAAGACTATAGATAGGATGTATCTCTAGTGTGCCTCATCTTGCTAAAATTGGCACATTTTTGTATATCCACATCCACCACTATCTCTTTGTCCAAGCTACATCCACAACCACGGCCCTTCTGTAGGAATCATGTTAGTTGCTAAAGCAAAATGATCAGTAAAAGTGGTTGATGTTGCTCTCCTCTCACCCTGGGATGAACTCCACAGCATTGCTGCCCTCATCTTCACCTCTACGACAAATTGATACACCCACATATGCATCAATCCCTTCTTGAGAAGAATTTGTCATCAAATCCAGCAGGACTTTAAACCACGATTAAAAATGTATACATAATACCCCGCTATCGTAATCCGCAATAGCTCCAAGCTGCCTCAACTGTAAAACAGTCAACTTCGGCACAACATACAGGCACCATCTAACAACCAGACGGTCCAGACACTACAACTCTCAAGAAATATGAAGTAAATAAATACTCGGTTGTTTACATAAAATATCTTTTCGGCATTTTCGATGGGGATCACGAAACACAAAATATACACGCGTCAGGCAAGAATGTGATGATCGAAGCAAGACATCTTGTGCGGATCGACGACAGAAATTTTAGTTGTTTCTTGTATTTTTTTGTTTTATATCATACATGTTTTATTACCGTTATGATTGAAACAGTACGATTGTTCATAAAACAATTCTATGTTCTATAAATAGGAATAGAAGACTCATTTTACAGGGATCAAAGATTTGAGAAGAAACCCTCATTTTGGTCATATGGTACAGAAGCAGGAACTGGGTGTGAAGCCTAGGCCTTCTCCCCTCTTTCCCTTGTTTGGTCCCAACCTCTACCAAAACACGCCACCTTCCCCTACTACCACCTAGCCAAAAACCTCCTTGGCCAGTCCCCCCCCCCCCCTCCACCTTTCCCCCACTCCTCCATAACTACTCATTAACCACACAACCACGACCACTAAGTTATAACTACCTCACTCTTAATTACCTATAACCACCTTAACTTCCCTCCACTACTAATAACACATCATAACTACCTCACACCTTCCCATAACTCCTCCAACTCCCTCCCCCTCTAAAATCACGGAAATTTCCTTTTCCAACACCAGACGAGGACTCCCGGCAGTCCAAACCACCTCCCCCAGCACACCGGAAACTCCTCTTGCCCCCCCCCCCCCCAAACCACACCCAAACTAAACACTAACTTGCTTCCTAGACTCCATCCAACAGGTCACCAAGCCTCCCAACCTCCCACATACCCTTTTAGACTTTGTCGACTGCCTCCCTACCTTCCACCCACCACTCAAGCTCAATCGAACCCTCCCAAAACCCCATGTCTACAGTTAGTCCCAATCAAACCTCTCAGGGCACATGTAAGTCAATTACCCAGGCATCTATCTACTCCCCTGAAAAAACTCCCAAACCCATCCACTGCAACCGGCCTCCTTCCACAACAAAATTCAGTCCATTACCTCCCTCTCGTGAAATCATATTGCACCGGTAATGACATTTCTCGGGGCCATCGAACACACAAAAAATGTCCTCCATGCTTCTCTGCTCCCAAAGCTTTCTATCTGATTTTAAGTTCAATTTGTGGATTTAAATTTTTTGTCGAAACAAGTGTGAACTCTCACTTCTTAGGGATGTTTCCAAGTAACGTTTGTACCAAAATTTTGTATAATTTGAAGGGCTTACTTCATTTATAAATGTGTACTCTCTATTGCACACACATTACTTCAATTCTCTCTCTAAAGTTCTATTTTGAGATACTTGTGATTTGATTTAGTAAATTCATATTACTGCAAGCACATTCGTCCGAAACCTTTTATGAAAGATGCATCCCGGTGAACTGACCGTACCCCAAACCGACACATTTCATTTAGGCATCCCAGTAGTTATATTTCATCCCACAAGAACCTACCTTGCGTCAATTGGGTATCAAATGCCAAGTTTTTGGCCACTTGCACATACATAGTGGTAGGCAAAATTACTTGTCTTTTCAAACAAAATATTTTCATGTTGGGTCCTAATCCCATCAAAGATCAAATGATGATAAATTCTACTATCGTCGAACTTGAACCGAAACACGTAAAATAACGCAAAAGATGATACAAGGTTTCGAGACAAGCTCGACTTAATATCATGAGGGAAGGATCCCTTTAAGAGACTTCTCTCCAAAGAGAGCCTAAAGTCTAATATCATGAGGGAAGGTACTCTGCACTTATCTCTGTTCTGCAGAAGGGATCCATTCGGCATCATGACTTCCAGCGGTACTGTCTATGGAAAGACTTCTAAATTCAGCTTACGCACTAGAGATTCCGCGATGAACGAGTGTGAGGCACCCGTATCAAACAGAATCTTGGAGGGTAAATTACGAATCATAAGGATGCCTACATGAATGATTTACAAAAGATGAAAAGAGTGTCACTACGGAGAGTTAGATAAACTTGTTAAGTAATTAAACACTCATCAGTCACTACATCCTCCGGGTCCTTTGCCTCCTACTGACCAAGCTCATACGCTCTGGGCTGCATTAAATCTCGACCCTGTTGTGGTCTCCCATCAGTGATCATCAACGATTTGCCCTTATTTACTTTGCTAGAGACACCAACCTCGTACTTCGACTGCAGGAACAAATTACAATTGTCATCTACAGTAATTACATAAATGTAATGAATACAACTAGGCTTTGATTACCTGATTCGTACCAACTTCCTGACAGTAGCGAGCTATATGTCCAGGTTGTCGGCACTTGTAACACACGCCTGCGCTGGCCAAACACTCTCCTGGATGGCGACGCTGACACTTGGGACAAGGGGGTAGTCCTTGCTCCTATCTCCAGACTGACCACTCTTCTTAGCATCAGGCTTTTGCTTCTTGTTCCAGTTCTTCCCTTGGTCATTCCTACTCTGTTGCGGCTGATGCGAATCCTGAGACCGCTTCGTGCGAAAACTATTTTGCTTCTATACCTTCTGCTGATCAGCCTCCAACATGCGAGCCGTATCCACTAAGCTCATGTAGTCTGCGTTGACCATGGTCATCAACGGCTGCCTCAACGAGTCACGCAAACCATCAACAAAGCGGCTGCACTTCTCAGTCTGATCTCCCTGCATCACGCCCGCATAACGAGCCAGATGGGTAAGCTCTCGCTCGTACTCAGTAACGGTCTTGTCCCCCTGGTAGTGTCTAAGATATTTCTCCTGTAGACCTCGTCGTGCGGAAGGAGACACGAACCAATTTGCAAGGGCCCTAGAAAACTCGCCCCACATAAACGTATCTGACGTACGAACTGGCCAAAAAGCATGGTCATATCATTTATAAAGAACGTATCACTTCCTAAAATAAAAGGAAATTTTCACAATGATTTACCTGCAGGGTCATCTGTCCGGTACTTGTCCCACCGGACCTTTGCCTCCCCTCGGAGGAGGACAACTGTCAGAGGAACCTTCTTGTTCTTCGGGCACTTCATTACGTTCAACAGGTCTCTGGTGTTTGCTATCCAATCGTCAGTGTCCATCAGGGTCTCATCCCCACTGTAGTTCGAGGATTGAAGCTCTCTAAAATTCCTCAAATAGCGTTCCAGGGTCATCTCCACAGGTGCTGGCGCAAGAGCTGGTGCAAGGGCAGGTACTTGTACTGGAGCTGGGAACCCTGCAGTCAGTCCTCTCTGAAATTCCATCAAGGCAACAGCGACCGTCTTGGCAATCTGAGACGCTATGTCAGTGCCCTCTGGAGCTGCTGGAACTGGTGGCACCTGTGGCACAGTAGCATCTCCCATAGTCGCATTAGGAGCAGGGTCCTGACGTGAAGATTCACCTGGTTCACTGACTCGTGGTGCCTGATAGAATATAAAAAGAAATTTGATTATTTATTATGCATCTGGGAGACTTGGCTTAGCAAATAATTTCATACCCTTGCAAAAACTAGGGCGTATACACAACTTAAATACTCCACTAACAAGTGTCTACTCTTACACACTCCTATGGCTCTGTGAATCTTTCTTGGGTCCAGGAATCCTGAACCTGCCTCTGATACCAATTTGTAACACCCCTTCCCAGTTTTACAATAATCAGTCATCCGGCCAGGTCAGCGATATAAAGAGAACTAGGAAACAGTATCAAAACTAGTACACAGCAGGTATAAAGAAGAAACTACTAAAAATTTTAACCTTACAACGGAAGCTATTAAGAAAAACTAAGGATAAACACATACCTGTATGTCGGATTCACAGAGACGCTAAACACGAATTAAGATAAAAGTACTGTAAATCTGAAATAACATAATAAGTCTGATACGTGATATTTCAAACATTAATCAAATACAATATCCAAGGTTACAAGGGTATACTGAAAGAAAGAAAACTGAAATGGGAAAACAGCTACAAACTAACACCACAAGGATGCTCATCTTAGGCGTAGTTTTCCACCTGGGTCACCTGTAAAAACATTGTCCACGAGGGGTCAGAGTAAGGAAAAATAACTTCTCCTACTGACACTAAAATTTTTTCTTAAATGATGAATGCATGTCTTTTGAAAAATGGTTTTATTCATTAAAATCTTTATTCTTTGATATGCATGCGTTTACTATGTTTCCTGGTCAACAGACTTACTCGTTCTACGTTCATGAGCTTTCATTATATTTACCCAAGCCCCGGCGTTCACTAACTAGTGCGCTATCTCACGTCAGGTCTATGCTTGAGTTCTAAGTGATATTTACCCAAGCCCCGGCGTTCACTAACTAGTGCACTGTCTCACGTCAGGTCTATGCTTGAGTTCTACGTGGCTTCTAATCTGCACTTCTATTTGAAAGGTTCTAGGCAGAGTAGCTCCAAACGCGCAACTAAAATCTGACGACCCGAGACCATCTGACGAACTCAATTGTATGGTGTCGCGCGGACACGGTCTCGAATCTACTAACTGTCTCAAAGGGGAGTCAACTCCCAAGACTTTACTAATAGGATCTCATATGCCCTATGAGAAAGGTAGTGTGCCTCTACCTAGCACGAGGAGACTTATGCGTGCTTGCTGACCCTTTTTTGATCTAATGCTACTCTGCTTGGGACATCGCTTGGTGTACTACTAAGCGACCCGTACTTTTCTTGTGGTCGACTAGAAGGGACATTGACGCCATAACTTAGATAAATTCTCAGACTTGCGTAAACGTGTAAGGTTTCGTACCTAATGCTAGAATATGTGATCTGACTATTAGGGTCTTGGAAAAGGAATTACCCTACAACTAATTCCGCAACTGTTTTCCTACTGCAACACTTTTATGTGCATAAATATGATGCTTGTACAAAACTTACACAGGCGTATATAAAATAATTTTTCTTGTTACGTCTAACTAAGAGGGATTAGATTTCCTTACAGTGGTGGTGCGGCGCTCGTACACTCGGCGCGGCGACATTTGTCTTTCTGAAGGAGAATCTGACTACTGCGGACTTCCGAAGCCTTGCCTCGAGTCCACCAAAAATCTCTACGTGAGAGCGACTAAGGTTCACAATGCGCCCAACACCAGATTAGCGGTGGATCTAGAACTCCAAACCCTAACCAGGGCAAGAGGAAAAATATGAAAAATGTTAGGGTTAACTTCCAATAGAAGGATATCCATGAAGAATGAAAACTAGAGAGGAACAAAACTCACCGGAACCAAAACGAACTTCGACACTCTTGATTCCATCGATTAGGGTTGAAACCGGTTCTCCTATGGCAATGGAAGGAAGGAGAGCACTCATCGGCGCCCGTAGAGGAAGAAAGAAGGGCTTACGCTGAGAAAATGGAGTGGGGGAGGGCGCCTCTAGGGCTAGCGGGAGGCGGTGGTGCGTCGAGTACGGGAGACGGGAGGCACGGAAATCGGGCGGAGGGCTTGCGGTTTCTCCTGTGAAAATGATGCTTACGGGATTTGAGTATACGGGCAAGCGGGTTTTAACTTATCAGCATAGTGCGGGCTTGATAATAACCGCTAGAGGAAAGGGTGAGACTTGATATTGGCACTCCTATATCCACCCAAAGATGTGTAGATTATTATACGCAATCCACACCTAAATGTGTCAACCCTTATTGACTCCTTAAGACAATAGAAATGTGTTGTGCTTCGCTATTAAATTAAAATGTGTCACACAAACTTTACGACTGATATAAATCGCAAATTAACGAACGTGAATCTTTTGACCATACTGATATCGTACCTCGACGACGCACTGCCTCAAACAAAATCCGTCGCGACTCGATCCTACAATTAAAATAAATTTTTGCATCAAATTTTACAGATGTTACATATTTTGGCTCGTTCTTGAGTACAAGTAATAGCTCGAGAACACGGACCATCAAAGTCACTGTTGCAGTATGGAGACCGGGCGGTCTGTTGCAGTTTGGAGGCCGGGCGGTCTGGCAGTTTATCTCAGCGGATTGTCTGTCGGGCTGTTGCAGTTTGGTATCAGGGCGGTCTTGCGGTTTGTCTCAGGCGACTAGGAGACTGGAGGTCTAGCAGTCTCTTGTGACAGCTTGCTCTCTGTGGCAGTTTGTTCTCTCCTTCTGGTGGTTGTCGAGCGGTTAACATATTCGTCTAACCGCGCGACTTGTTCGGTTTGATTATTTGTAAAGCCGCATATACTTGTAATTATTTAGTGTCACATTACTTATTTGTAATCTCTCTCATATCCTTCATTCTATAAGAGGAGGGTTATACTTTTGTAATACCACCTTTTTGGATATAAAAATTTGTTACTCCAAATTTCCGGTCTGTTTGTTTTTTGTTCGCACATGATATCAGAGGACTCGATCTTTTCCACCTGATTCTGTGAGCTCTCTCTGTCCGTGCGGCTTGATTCTTCTTCTCGCGACCTGTCTTGGCGACTTGTTACCTCTGCCTGTTTGCGCCCTGTTCGCGCGGTTTCGTTCTCTCCTTGTCGTTGCCCTTTGTGTGCGCGACCTGTTATTTAGTCGTCGCGACCTGTTACCTTCTTTCTTCTTGTCGCGACCTGTTATTTAGTCGTTGCGACCTGTTCTTCTTGCAGTGACCTGTGCTTAAGTCGCCGCGGTCTGCTCTTCTTGTCGCGACCTGTTCCTGAGTCGTCGCGACTTGTTCTTCTCGCTTCTATGGCAACCTCTGATATCTCTACCAACACTACTCCCGTTGCCGCTCCTCCTCCTCCTACTCCTTTGGGCAACCTTGGCACTGTTTCCAAACTCATCGGTCTCAACTACCCGGACTGAAGTGTCTCTTTCACCTTCCTTCTCTGCTCTCAACGCAAACGTCATCATCTCACCGATGACCCTCCTCCGCAAGACTCCCCTCTATTTGACGATTGGGATGCCAACGACGCTCTTGTTCGCACATGGCTGGCTAACAGCCTCTCTGATGAATGTCTACCCGTCATCCGTCATGATGAAACGGTCAAGGCTGCTTGGCTTCATCTTGCCGCTCTCTACTCCAAGGGGGCTCAGACGTCCCACACTATACTCTGTATGCGGACCTCTTTGCTCATCCCTCAATGTCTCTTGCTGCTGCTTACCAACAAGTTCAGACTCTCGAAGCCGAAATTCTCCAGAATCGCCTTTTCTCTGCGGATCTCGCTGAGCAACACAAACACTTGCAGGAGCTTCTGATTGTGTGTTATCTTCTGCGACTTCCTGAGTCGTATGACATGATACATCAACAAATCCTTGGCGAGGCGGAGTCTCCCACCATGGATGTCACTGCTGCCCGCATAGCCGTTGTTACCTCTCTGCTACAACGTCTGTTGTTATCCTTCCCTCCTCAACCGGACAACTACGCTCACCATACTCAGCGAAGTGGCTCTGGTAGCCGCAACCTCTCATCCAGCGAACGCGGTGCTTCCCGCTTTCTCTGCTCTCACTGTGGCCGCACCGGCCACACCGTTGATCGCTGCTGGAAAAAGCATCATCATCTTCGATCATCTGGGGACGCTTCCACCTCCTCTTCGAAACCGTCCGCCTCGGTGGTCACATCTTCAGGTAGTGTCCACGTAGCTACTTAAGGTAAATGGCTTATCGACTCTGGTGCTACCAATCATATGATCGGCAATCCGCAATGCTTTTCTCTCCTAGAACAGCGTGATCGGTTGCCCCCGGTCTTTATTGCGGACGGCTCTTCCTCACCAGTCCATGGAACAGGAGTGGTTCAAGTCACTCCGTTTCTTCGCTTGGCGGACACCCTCTACGTGCACAAGTTCCTTTGCAATTTGCTATCTGTTACTTCTTTTTGCAAGCAACTATAATGTTCTGTCACATTCATTTCTACTACTTGTTCTTTTCAAGATCCGGGCTTCAAACGAACGATTGCTACTGGGACTGATAGCGGCGGCATCTACTTCCTCGACAACGTTTCCGCACTGTCCGCCTTCTCCTACTCTTCTACTGATCTTCTCCAGTAGCACCTTCGTCTTGGTCATGCTCCTCCACGCCTTCTTCGTCAGCTTCCTCCACATCTTCCTCAGCAGAGTCCTCCTCTCAACTGTGACGCGTGTCAGCTTGGCAAGCATCACCGCTCCTCCTTCCCACCGAAGCAAGGTCGCGGATCTTCCCGATCATTTGATCTAGTTCACTCTGACATCTGTGGTACTACTCCTACCCTCACCATAGGTCGGGGTAGTTCATATTTCGTAACATTTATTGATGATTTCTCTATGTGTACGTGGGTATATCTTTTAAAGGATCGCTCCGACCTGTTTTTTGTATGGACATCATTTTATAATATGATTAAGAATCAGTTTGATATATCTATTAAATTTTTTTGCTCTGACAATGTTAAGGAATATCTTAGTACTGTTTTCTCTTCTTTCTGTATGTAACATGGTATTATTCATCAAACTAGTTGTGTCTATACATCACAGAAAAATGGGGTGGCGGAACGCAAAAACCGTCACCTCCTCGATGTTGCTCGCACTTTGATGACACAGATGCAGGTTCCTCGCTCTTATTGGGGCTACGCTGTCCTCATCTCCTGTTATCTCATTAATCGCATTTCGTCCACGATTCTCCACGGACAAACCACATTCTACATTTTATATCAGGGCAAGGATGTGTTTCCTCTCTCTCTCTCTGCATATCTTTGGGTGCACAGCTTTTGTGCACGCTCCTTCCGCCACTCATGACAAACTCACCTCACGTGTCACCAAGTGTGTCTTTTTGGGTTACTCTACTACTCAAAAAAGTTATTGTTGCTTTGACCCCGTTCTTCGTAAGCAATATGTATCCGCAGATGTGACCTTTGAGAATACGTCATATTTCTCTTCTGACCCCTCTCCCTCTCCAGATATTTTGTCTCCTCCTACCGTCCCCTCCACTACGTCTACTCTCATCGACATTTCCCCATCGTCGTCTCCACCGTCTCCTCCTTCTCTCTCTCCCTCACCATCACTGCTCTCTCCCTCCTCTCCGCGGCCGTTTCTCTCCATTCCCGGGCCAGCTCGCTCCGCCACGGATGCTCTGGTTACTGAGGGACACGTCGACCTGGATCTTCTCATTGCTCTTCGCAAAGGGGTGCGGTCGTGTACCCAGCACCCGATGGATGTTGTTGTTTCCTATGATCGTCTAAATCCTTCTCGCAGAGCGTTTGCATTGGCTATCTCTGTCACTGCCACTCCACGCACCTACCAGGACGCTCTTATTGTTCCTCATTGGAAGGTCGTCATGGATGAGGAAATTGCTACCCTCACTGAAAGGGGTACTTGGACCCTTGTTCCTCCTCCTTTGGGCACTGATGTGGTTTGTTGTCACTGGGTCTTTGTTGTAAAGTTCCGTCCGGATGGCAGCGTGGATCGATACAAGGCCCGCTTGGTCGCCAAAGGCTTCACCCAGACCTATGATGTTGATTACTTTGACACATCCACCGTTGCTCGTCTCAGCACCATTCGGGTCCTTCTCTCTGTGGTTGTCAACAGAGATTGGCTCATTTCACAGCTGGATGTTAAGAATGTCTTTCTCTATGGTGATCTTCAGAAAGATGTTTACATAGAACAACCTCATGGGTATATTGCTCAGGGGGAGACACGAGTGTGTCGGCTGAAGAAGACCATCTATGGCCTAAAGCAAAGCCTTCGGGCTTGGTTTGACAAGTTTAGCGACATTATTGCAGCCATTGGTTTTGCAAGAAGTTCAGTCGATCACTCCTTCTTCATTCGCAAAACCTCCTCGGGTATGGTGGTTCATGTTATATATGTAGATGACATTCTTCTTACTGGTAATGACCAGGCTGGGTTAGCTTTGACAAAGAAACTCCTCCGTCAACACCTGGTCACAAAAGATATGGGTTCCCCCAAATACTTTCTGGGGATTGAAAACTCTAGGAAGCTCAACTCCATGATCTTTTCCCAACGGAAGTAAGCTCTTGATCTACTAAAAGAGACAGGGTTGATTGGTGTTAAACCTGCCCGATGTCTCATGTCTGCTGGAGAAGACAAAACTTGGACAGATGACTTGCCTCTTTTATCCGATCTTACGAGGTACCGGCGTTTGGTTGGCAAACTCATTTATCTCACGGTAATCAGACCCGACATCTCCAATGTTGTAGGCAAGGTGAGTCAATTCATGCAAGCTCCTAGGGAGTGTCATCTACAGTCTGCCCTGAGGATATTAGAGTATGTTAAAGCAGCGCCAGGGAAAGGACTTTTTTTTCAGAAGAATGATCACTTGAGGGTTGAAGCGTACTCAGATTCGAGTTATGCTGATGACAAAGGAGACTGCAAGTCACCATCGGGCTTTTGCACATTTGTTGGAGGAAATCTTGTGAGCTGGAAGAGCAAGAAACAGTCTGTGGTCTCCAGATCTAGTGCAGATGCGGAATATCGTAGTATAGCGTCGACCACATGTGAGTTGAAATGGTTATGAGCTCTCATGCTTAACTTAGGAGAGGTCTACAACTATCATCTTCCTATATTCTGCGACAACAAGATCGCGATATACATCTCCAAAAATCTGGTCTTTCATGAGAGAACAAAACACATAGAAGTCGACTGTGATTTTATTCGGGAAGAGATCTTGAAAAAACGGATTTGTACTATGTTCGTCACTTCTGACAACGAGTTGGCAGATATCTTCACCAAGCCGTTGTCCGTTTTCTTTTTCCATATTTGCGGCAAGCTGGGCATGATTGTTATCTATGCTCCAGCTTGAGGGGGAGTGTTGCAGTATGGAGACCGGGCGGTCTGTTGCAGTTTGGAGGCTGGGCGGTCTGGCGGTTTATCTCAGCGGATTGTCTGTCGGGCTGTTACAGTTTGGTATCCGGGCGGTCTGGCGGTTTGTCTCAGGCGACTAGGAGACCGGCGGTCTAGCGGTCTCCTATGGCGGCTTGCTCTCTGTGGCAGCTTGTTCTCTCCTTCTGGTGGTTGTCGGGCGGCTAGTCTATTCATCTAACCACGCGACTTGTTCGGTTTGATTATTTGTAAAGTCGCATATACTTATAATTATTTAGTCTCACATTTCTTATTTGTAATCTCTTTTATCTCCTTCATTTTATAAAAAGGAGGTTATACCTTTGTAATACCACCTTTTTTGGATATAAAAATTTGTTACTCCAAATTTCTGGTCTGTTTGTTTTCTGTTCACACAGTCACCATGATAGCTTTATCATTATTCTTATTTTAAATTGAAAAATAGTAAAATAAAAAAATATAGTAAAAATGCACAAAAAAGTAATAATTATTTTTAAATTGGAGGAGATAATGCGGCAATTGAAGGTGTCGTCACAATCGGACTATGCAACAATCGGAGTGTTATTGCCGCATAACGCAATACTTTTTATGTTAGATATCATACATTCGAATATTATCATCGTCGAACATTGTGCACATAATAAGTCAAGGTCATGGTGCTAAAGGTGTCGTCATAATCGGACTAGGCAACAATCGGAGTGTTATTGCCGCCTAACGCAATACTTTTGAAGTTAGATATTATACATTCAAATATTATCATCGTCGAACATTGGGCACATAATAAGTCAAGGGCCAAGGCCATGGTGCTTATAGTGATAAATGATGAAGATTTAGCCAAGACAAAATATTTTGTATAAGGCTAAAGGTCGTAGAGGAGAAGTTTCTCCTAGTATTTTGCTTTTGAGACCCGCACTACCCCAAGGTTGAACCCCTACCACATGAAGTGGATCCTTTTAGTATGTTGCAGTCATTGATTTGGTAGAAGTATAGAATACTAGATTAATATAAAGGAGTTAATAGGCAAAAGGAGAGCTAATATGCAGAAAATACAAAAAATTAGCATGACATACAATACAGAAATTACATGCAATACAGAAATTACATGCAATACAGAAATTACATAAACCAAATGAGAAACTACTCCATTTTTCTATTGATCTAAGTCAATCAAGTTATGATGCATGATACATAGACATATAACAACTCCTTATACAAGTTTTCAGATGAAAAGTTATTGAAAAGAAAAGGATGCAACACCTGTACTAGAACATGCATTCAGCCCTCGAGCTAAATAGCGAGTACCCGGATGCAATCTACTGCGACGAGCAATAAGCGCAGCCATGCCCCTTGAAATGGAACCCCCAAAATTTCTGCATTCGGCAAATCCCTGAGCATTATTCCTCAAGGTTAGCAGATCATACTAATAGCAATAAAAGATCATGACAAATGGCTTGAATAAAAATAATAATGAATTATATTCTACCAGCAAAAGGCAAGCAAACACAAAGGTATAGAAATTAATACATATAATCAGAAAAAGATGTAACAATGACTTAGCATAGAATTGTCTTGCTTAGGGGAACCTGATTTGTTCAGTTGACAAGAATTGAAATTGGATGATTGAATCGGCTTCAATTACAACTCCTGCCAAAATTGGAATCGGTGTGAATTCCCATACAAGTGTTGGTCATGATATAAAATTGTAAGTGCATAATTGGAATTGTGCAATTCTATTTTTCAAATTCTAGAATGAATCCAATCATAAGTATTGTTAAATTTGTTAAAACTAAAATACACTAGTATCAAAGGTCAATTATATCATATCATATAAGATTATCTTCACTTTCTCTCTCTGTAAATTTTCTTTTTGGAAATTTTCTCCCTCTGAAAAGTCATCATGATTCTCTATAGAATTTATCTCTCAAGAAATCTACGTTACTAGGATTCTTTCACTAAACATTTTTCCCTTTAGAAATTCTTTCTAAAATTTATCTTCCAAGGGTTTGATCTCACTGGGATTTTTTTCCAAAAACTCTCTCCAAAAATGTTCTCTCTCTAGAATATGATTCTCTCTATATAAATCTATCTCTTAAGAGAACTATCTTTTACTAGGTTTCTCACTAAAAGAATTTTTCTCTCTAGAAACTTTCTCAAAAATATCTAATTGTCTCTCTTCAAAAATTTCACTAAGATTTTCTCTCAAGAAAATCTCTTGTGAGTCCTATCCCACTAAGATTCTCAAAATATTGTCTTAATTATCCCTCCGTTCCTTTGTGAGTAAAGAAATTGAGCTGATGCAAAACAAATTCTGATAGAGCTCATCTGAATTTCAGTTCAATCTGTTAGAAGATATAAGGATAAATGATGAAAGGCCCATTTATAGGACCAGTTCTTCTCTCTCCTTTAGTCCCACATCTATTGTATAGGATTCTTCCTCCCTCTCTTTTCCTATATATTTGTACTCTCTCTTGTTTTTGAATAATGAAGAAGGATATACAAGGTTTGCCAATTATTTCCTACATGGTATCAGAGCCAAAAGGTTTGGCCTGTGCCTGTCTAACCGCCTGGTCCTCCTGTTAACCGGGCGGCTTGTTCTCCTGCTTATCCACTCTGTCTTGCGGTCTCCTCTCTTTCTAACAGCGACTTCCCGCGCGGTTTAGTTTTCTTGCCCGCTCCTCTTGCTTTCTGATGGGGAACGGGCCCCGCCCATTGATCGTATTGCCGATCCGACTCCGCGGTTGCGTCCGGAGGGTCGGCGCGAGTCGAAATGATATATTAGTTTCTATATTTTGAGTATATTTTAAAGGTTTTATGCAGCCCCCATCCGGGCAAATCTGGACCATTGGATGCGAGAAAGTTTATTATAAATATGAGATTAGGGCTGCAGCATGGGCATCGAGAGTTTGGGAAAGACAAGCCGCCGGCTCCTTCCCGATTCCTTCGGTCACGCCACCGGTGCCGACGCCGGAGGCCCTCCTTGGTGCCGACTCCAAGAGAGGTTTGTATCTCCATCTCCTCACCCGCCATCTCCTCCATCCTCACAAGCCTCCGGCTCCTCCCTGCATCCCTGCTCCCGCAGCCACCGCAGCTCCTCCTGCCGGCAGATCTGGCCGCCGCAGCAGAAGCCGCCCTCCCCGACACGTACAGCAGCCGGCCAGCCCCTCCGACAGCAGCAGCCAGCCTCCTCCTGCCTGCAAAGTTGGCCGCCGCAGCAGAAGCTGCGCCTCCTCCCGTCTGTCCTCTGGTTCGAAGAAAACGACGTCGGATCCGCCTCCTCAGCACGAGTTTCTATGTCAATTCCTGTTATATTTTGGACTACAGCAGCGGATTCATTATTCCTCAAAGTTCTTTACCAACTTGGTTGCACTGGGTGTTATGGTTCTCTCCGGCAACGTATGCAAACATAGGTCTATCTATCAATGAATTTCAAGCACGAAGATGGCAAAATTTGTCATCAGCAAATGAAATACTTGGCCATCAGATCTTGAAGAGCCAGGGAACAGAATATTAAAGTTACTTTTATTGGATATCTGTGGGAGCATTATTTATTTTCACAATACTGTCGAATGCTGGGATTACAATTGCTTTAACTTACCCAAACACGAGTTCTCTTCATATTTTGAGAGTTAGGTGTTGCTACTGTTGTAAGATAAGTGTTACGGGATTTGATCATCATTGCCCTGCATCAATTATTGATGCGGAGCAGAGACGAGGACACGTTTTGGGCCCGTTCAGGGCTGATTTGGCAACTTTCCATATATGGCGTGCCCGGATCGACGATCGGGCTCCGCGATTGCGTCCGGAGCGTCGCCGCGAGTCAAAACGCTATATTACTTTATATTTTTTTGAGTTTATTTGGATGTATTTTAAGGGCTAACCCACCGGCCAATCATAGCCGTTGATGGGGATGCCCTAGTTTGTGTTTTCTTATAAATAGGATGCTAGGGGGCTGATTTGGGGGCATTGCAGAATTTGGAGAATTCATTTTCGGATTCCTGCGATCCTTCCCCGGTGCCGACGCCGTGGAGCCCTAGGTGACGACTCCTAGGTGGTTTTCTTCATCCCCAAGGTAACCCCTATCCCCCTCCTTCGTTTTCCAGCCATTTCCCCCTTTTTTCCACCGCCGGAGGCCCCAAAACCACCCCCGAAATCTGCCGGCCTGCGGTGAAAACAGCAGCCGGCAGCCCCTGTTCAAACCCCAGCCCAGCCCACTGTTTTCCCCTGCACCGGCCGACCAACCAGCACACTCCACCACCCCTGTCTTCATCCTGTACCAGCCGGCCCCTCCCTACAGCAGCCCAGCCAAGCCGCCACCTCTTCTCACCAAAACCAGCCACCCTAGAGGAGCCTCCACCCTAACCGGCCACTCCTCTCTCTTCCCCTTAGTGGATCCACTCCCCAACACTCCGAAAACCCTAGATCTAATTGATCTAGCACTACCTTTCCCCGATCTACTCTCCACTTCCGTATTCTCACTCCCATAGCCCGGATCCGTCCTAAAATTAGCGGATCTATCCACCGACACTCCGATCCGTTATCCCCTCCACCCAAACCTTCCATTTTTGTTCGGATCCGCTCCAAATCATCGGATCTATTTTCCCCCGGCCCGGATCTACTCATTTGTGGCCGGATCCGCCGTTTACCATCCGCCACCGCCACTTTTCGCCGAAGGCAGCCACCGTCATCGCCGCGTCGCCTCCGATTCCACTTCCGATCGCTCGTTTTGCATCTGGCTCGTCAAATCCTCCATCGCCTCGGATCAGCCCACTGCGTCGTGAGTATTTCATGGTATTATGTTTGTACTTGACATTGACACTTGGTCGTTTATCTATATTTGTGCTGTGATCCTAGTTTGGTAGTTGTTGTTTTTATACGCTAATAATTATTGTGGAATTAGTCGCCGTCGCTTGCTCAGGCCCTCCGTGCGGAGGAAGCCGTTGCCAAATTGCCAAAGTTATTTAACTGCCTTTTTTTATTTCAATTAACTGCGTGGTGCTGCTGACTTTCATTGCTTACATTATTAGTCATTGCTTTCCGACTGCTCATTGCATGTAGCATTGCATTCGCATATTCCCTCACACGTGCACGTAGAGTCCTAACTTCCGAGCATCACTAGCCTACCCCTACATCACTTTCTCTTGCGGCTTCCACCTCCCCCTCCCCCCATTCCCTTTTATAAACTCTCTGACAGGTGGGACCTCCCCGCCCCCCCGGTTTCTATTTGTCTGCGCGGCTCCATCCGTGTCTACCTACCGAGTTCAGTCTTTTCACAGCTTTACTCTCTTCTCGCCTCGACTTCCCTTAGTCGCTACTCGTTGTGGTCTCCTTATCTACCCGTCGAGTTCTTGTCTTCTCTTCTCTTCTCGCCGCAATATTTTCTTAGTCGTTGTTCTCCTCGCTTCTCGCCGCGATTGTTCTTTGTCGCTGCGAATTCCCTAATCGTTGAGAGCTCCGCTCTTGGTCGGGGTATTTTCCTTGCCGCTGGTGTGCTCACCATGACCGTGCGGACTTCTCGAGCGGTTCCTTCTTTGCTTAGTCGTTGCGACTTGTCTTGTCGCTGGCAGCTTCTCCTCTTTGTTGCGGGCTCCGCATATTGATCGTGGCATCCTTCTTGCCGCTAGTGTGTTATCACTGTGACCGTGCGGCTTCTCTTGCTCTCTAGTTTTGGCGGCTTCTCTTCTCTTACCGCTCCGGATCTTGGTGCGGTCTGTCTCTAACCGCCCGGTCTAGTGCCTGTTCGTTGGCCTCTGTTCCTTCTAACCGCTGCCGCTCAGGGTTCTTTTCTCCTTGCCTCTGTTTTCTTGGCCACTACGGGGTCTATTCTCACCGCCACGGCCTATTTCTTTTTGTTGCGGGCTCTCTTCTACTCATTGTTTCTCACGCAATCTCCTCTAGTCGCGTGCGACCTCGTCTTACCGTTGGTGCCCGCACGGCTTCGTCTTTCACTGCCCTCATCGCTCTTGTGTAGTAGCCGCTGGTTCTGTCCGGCAAGCCGCGTGCCTTCTTGCCGCCCGGTTTCTGTGCCTATTCGCAGCTCAGGATTATGGCATCTGATCCCACCATTGTTGATGATATTGATGTGTTGCGTGCTCAACTCCATCAGCTTCAAAAGGTGATTAGTCGCTCCTCTGGCTCTGTGTCCTCGATCTTCAAGAAAGGTATAGCATGTCTCTCACACAGCTCTTACTGGATTGTGCACTCGGGTGTTACACATCATATCTCTCTGCAGCAGCCGCCCAAATACTAAGATATTGCTTAGCCCAAGCACATCATTGTGACCAATGGTGACACGATCCCGGTTTCTGGCACTGCACATCTGCCTCTTACTCCTTCCCTCTGCTTATCCTCGGTTCTTCATGTTCCGGGCTCTACTTTTAATCTCTTTTTTGTTAGCTGTCTTACACAAGACCTTGATTGTTGTGTTACTTTCTCACGCACTTCCTTCGTGGTGCAGGATCGGCTAACGCAAAATATACTTGGTAGAGGGCGACTGTCTAACGGGTTATATCTTCTTGATGTTCCTCCTACTGCTCTCACCACTGTCTCCACCATTGATTGGCATCGTCGTCTTGGGAAGGCCCCTCTTCCAATTCTCAAAAGAGCTCTTCCTACTGTCTCTCTTCAAGAGTTTTTTTTGTGAATCTTGTATTTTCGACAAACAGCACCGTGTCTCTTTTTCTCCTTCATGTACTCAGAGCGATGCTCATTTATCCTTAGTACATTCTGATATTTGGGGGCCCTATAAGGTCCCTAGTGTTTTTGGATATCGGTACTCTGTTACCTTTATCGAAGATTACTCGCGAGTTACCTGATTGTATTTACTTCGTGATCGTACCGAACTCACAACTACGTTTCATACGTTTCTTACGGAAACTCGCACTCAGTTCTCTACCTGTGTCAAAACTCTTCGTACAGACAATGCTCGAGAGTATACTAGTCGCACCTTCTCCAATCTATGCGCTGAGTTTGGTATTATACATCATACTTCATGTGCCTACACCCCTCAACCAAATAGCATCGTGGAACGGAAAAATCGTCAACTCCTTGATGTGGCTAGATCTCTCATGATCCAAATGCAGGTTCTTCCCCTCTATTGGAACTTTGCAATCTCTACTGCTTGTCACCTCATCAATCGAATGTCTTCATCTGTCCTTAACTTTGTGGCACTCATTACTCTCTTTTACCCATCCACGACTCTCTTTTCTCACATCACGTATATTTGGGTGTGCCTGTTATGTCCACCATCTTGGTCCTTCCACTGATAAGCTAGCCCCTACTGCTATCAAAGCTATGTTTGTTGGGTACTCATGCACTCAGAAGGGGTATGTCTGCTTTTATCCTACCACTGGTAAGGTGGTTGTGTCTGTTGATATCTTCTTTCATGAAGACCAACCATATCACGTCAGTCCTTCTGATCCCCTTCTCCCTCCTCCGCTACCTCGGCCCACCGTACCCGTAACATCTCCACTTCCAACACTTCTCCCTACTCCTCTGCTTCTGATTCCCACACCACCACCACCACCAGTCCCCTCAAAACCTCTTGTCATTCAAGTGTACACTCGTCGTCCTCCTCGTCCAGATGTCCTGCAGCAGCTTCCCTCTACCGGTGTGATCTCGCAGCCTGTTGATCTGGCATCCCCCTCGACAACACATCCCTTGGCCAATTACGTCTCTCTACATCGGCTCTCTCCGCCTCTTCTTACCTTTGCTCTCTCTCTCTTTTATCTCTATACCTAACTCTGTGCAGGAAGCCCTCCAGCATCCGAGGTGGCATGCTGACATGGATGAAGAAATGACTGCTCTGTGGAGTAATCACACTTGGGATCTTGTGTGGAGTAATCACACTTGGGATCTTGTGTCTCTTCCTCCAGGACAGAATTGTGTTAGCTGCAAGTGGATCTTTACTATCAAACATGTCGCGGATGGGACAGTTGATCGATTAAAGGCTTGGCTTGTTGCACAGGGTTTTACTCAACAGTACGGTCTTGATTATGAGAAAACGTTCTCCCCAGTCGCAAAATTAAATATGGTTCGGGTCTTGCTCTCATTAGTTGTTCATCGCCGCTGGCCCCTCCATCAGCTGGATGTCAAGAATGCTTTTTTGAATGGCGATCTTCTTGAAACAATGTATATGCATCAACCGCCTAGGTTTGAGACCACGGGGGAGTCTTGTGTTTGTTTACTTCGCAAATCTATTTATGGTCTCAAACAGTCTCCACGGGCGTGGTTTGGCAAATTTAGCAAGGCTGTTTGTGAGGTTGGCTTCAAACAAAACTCGACAAATTCCCCTCTTCACTCGTCACCAAGCAACTGTGACTATAATACTTCTGGTTTATGTGTACGATATTCTGATCACTGGTGATGATTCAGCTGGGATACAAAAAGTTAACAACATTTAAATTATATCTTTTAAATCAAAGATCTGGGAAACCTTCGATATTTTCTTGGACTAGAGGTAACACGGCAACCTGATGGCATTGTCTTATCCCAGCGTAAGTATTGCATTGACTTTTTGCAAGATGTTGGTCTCTCGGGTTGCAAACCTGCGAAAACCCCAATGGAAGTCAACCACATATTGTGTACTCAAGGATCTGTGTTTGATTCTCTACTTCCAAATCCAGAATACTATCGTCGTCTTGTGAGAAAACAGATATACCTAAATGTTACGAGACCAGATATATCATTTGCGGTTAGTGTGGTCAGTTGGCTTATGCATACCACACGGGTTTCTCACCTTCAGGCAGTGGAACGCATTCTCAGGTATCTAAAGACTACCCCTGGGCAAGGACTTGTGTATAAGTCATCTTCCTCCCTTTCTCTTATTGCATACTCTGATGTGGATTATGCGGGCTCGTTGGATGATCGACGTTCTACTACTGGGTTTTGTACATACATTGAAGGAAATCTTATCACATGACGAAGTAAGAAGCAGATGGTGGTTGCTCGCTCGTTTGCTGAGGCTGAGTACCGTGCGATGGCGGCTGTTACATCAGAACTAACCTGGCTGGAAAGTCTTCTAATGGATTTGGGAGTTAGGTTGTCCTCACCATCAACGTTGTTTTGTGACAGTCAAGCTGCAATACATATTGCAAAGAATCCTGTGTTGCATGAGCGGACTAAACATATTGAGTTTGATTGTCACTTTGTTCGAGAAAAGGTTCAATCAAAGGTGCTAAAGCTTGAACATGTTCCTGCTTCTGGGCAAGTTACTGACATCCTTACCACGGCATTACCTCACAAATTGTATTACCAGTTCTTGTCCAAGCTTGGTGCCTACGACTTGTACGCTCCAGCTTGCGGGGGAGTGTTAGAAGATATAAGGATAAATGATGTAAAGGCCCATTTCTTCTTTCTCCTTTAGTCTCACATCTATTGTATAGGATTCTTCCTCCCTCTCTTCTCATATATATTTGTACTCTCTTGTTTTTGAATAATGAAGAAGGATATACAAAGTTTGCCCATTGTTTCCTACACAACCATTTAATTTTGAACCGAACAATGGAATTGGAATTGGGTCTCTCAATTCCAATTCACGTGGCTCATTTCCAACCAAACAAAAGGACCCTAAAAGAAATCATGACTTTGAGAAAAAGGGATCTGTGAAATCGTACATAATTATTGCTCCCCAAGCAAACAATTAATTTGGTATAATGTTAAAAGCTTATTGCAGAAATATTGGTCAACTCTTGCTGCGGCTATATGTCAATTCAGATGCACATTATAAAAGACCTTAATTCCACGGAGAGGAACATCCAACTATGGTCACCAGAGAAGCTTTATGATACGATTACGGATAAATTCCAGGAAGAATTTCGGCAAGGGGGGCCGGTGGGGGTGAGCGAGAAGGAAGGAGGAAAAAAAGATACGAAATTAGGGATCAACCCTAAAAAACTTTCATACATTCCAAGATAAAAATTACAAGATCCTTCTGCCCTCTTATAGTAGCGAGTAGCGAATATAAAAGGAAATACTGAAATTAAAAAATACAGGAAATTAGGAAATACTGAAATTAGGAAATACTGAAATTACTAAAAATGCGTCAAGCAAACATAGCAACCTATTTATTATTAAATATTCTCTGGGATCTCTGCGGGCCCTTGCGATATACGCGCCCGACGTGTGTAGACTTGCCATGGTGGCTCGTCGTCGTGTAGTTTTGTAACATTTGGACCTGTAACACTTCATCTGTCCTTCAAAACGAGCCTTCCCTCGAGCTCATGTACCAAGCGGGTGGCCGGATCATTTGGTAACTTGACCTCCCTCCAGAATAAGGTCAGGTAGCGCGTAGCAGTGACGGCGGTGTTGGTGAGTAGCGACGGCGCCATCGGAAGGACAGGCGGCGGGAAAAATGGCTTCCGCGAGATCGGAGGGGCGGTGGTGAGCAACCGCAGCAAGGGTGTCAGAGACGCGGCGGCCTACAGCAGGAACAGATCTGTCGGGGGCAGCTGGGCACGGGGCGGCAGAAGAGGCGGCGATGCGGCCGGTAGAAGCGGCAGGGCAGGGGCCGGCGGAGCGAGAGCCGGGAGAGGAGGAGGTGAGATGGTCGGGGGGCGGTAAGACTGGGGTCGGCGGAGTAAGAGCCGTACGGGGGCGTTGAGTTTACCGGACGGGGCAGCAGAAGAGGCGGCGATGCGGCCGGTGGAAGCGGCGGAGGTACGACCACCGTAGAGAGAGGTGGTACTTCAGCGATCGTGGAGAGAGGTGGCATGGCTGGGAAACTTTTGCAGGGTGCAGGAGGCAGCCGTGGTGGGGGAGGCTTAGGGCAGGGAACCTCGTGGGGAGTTGCAGAAGCCCGTCCGTCGAGTGCGAGGAGAAGATTGACTTTGGCATGGAGAGAGAGGAGGGAGGCGTGCATGGAAGCGACAAGTTGTTCATGAGCCTCAACGCAACGGCTAAGTGCTTCGAAGGCGAAATCCGGAGCGGGGTCTCCGGAGGAGCAGTGGTGAGAGCCATGAGGCTGGTGACGACGGAGGGTCGCCGGAAAAGGCTGGATCTATTGTCGATTGGCGGAAGAGTGACCCTTGGTGCGGATCCGGCGGATCGGGAAGCGGGCGGCTTGTTGCTGGGCGAAATCGGCAAAAACGATTGAACTGAGCGAAAAGCAGGGCCGCGGGTTTCTATGGTCGATCGGTGTCGAGACGTGGCTTGCGGAACGGCGCAATCGGGAGGAAGCAGGCGGTGAAACACACGGGGGCACGGTCGGCGGCCTGGTGGTGACGGAAACTGGATGCGGAAGCGCGGAATCCGGACGTGGAGGTGCTAAGCGGCGGGATCGGCGGAATCTGGACGCGGATCGCGTTTTGCGGAGGTAGGCGGGTTGACGAACAGCAAATACAAATTGAATCGAGTTCGATTTGAACAGCAGGATTGATGCGTACAAGCTTGATGACCGGCGGCGAGTTGGCGTTCGGTGCGGCAGGTCGGACAAATTGATACGATTACGGATAAATTCCAAGAAGAATCCGGCAAGTGGAAGGGGCGGCGGGGGTGAGCGATAAGGAAGGAGGAAGAAAAGAGATTAAATTAGGAAGCAACCCTAAAGAAACCTTCATGCATTCCAAGATAAAAATTACAAGATCTGTCTGCCCTCTTATAGTAGCGAGGAGCGAATATAAAAAGAAATACTAAAATTAAGAAATACTGGAAATTAGGAAATACTGAAATTAGAAAATACTTGAAATACTACAAATGCACCAAACAAACATAGCAACCTACTTATTATTAAATATTCTCCGCAGTCTCGGTGGGCCCTTGCGATATACGCGTCTGACGCGTGTAGACTTGTCATGGTGGCTCGTCGTCGTGTAGTTCCGTAACATTTGGACCTGTAACACTTTATTTCTACCTAGGGTATGCACTTGTTCCCGTCAAATCAAATTCATGCAAACAGGCTGAGTTTGGCTAAACTAACTGGCAAGCAAAAGTGACAGGATTTCCTTTCAAATGAAAGCATTAAAAATTCCTAAATTCATTCAATTCGAATGAATTTTGAAGTAAGCTCAATTCTCAGGTGAACTACAATAATCATATATGCCCAAAAATATATACATGTCATGTCATAATAAAAGACAGTTTTGCCTACAAGAGGAAGATAGATTCTAGTAGAGTTAGTTGTTTGAATTGATATCCTAATAGATATGATCAGACAGTAGTATGCCTATCCCAAAAATCAAGATCATGAGAGTCAACCTGCAAAAGCCATGTTGGAGAAGTAAAATGAAATGCCTTAATCCTCCTTGAGGAGATCAAGCAACAATAATCTCAATACTCCCCCTCAAGCTGGTGCAAAGATGTCAATCATGCCCAGCTTGGAAATAGTCAAATCTGAATGAGTAGGACCAACAGCTTTAGTGAAGGCGTCAGCAAACTGTTCGGCCAAGGAGATGAAGGCTCTGTTTGGCACAGCTCTGGCGGATTGAAAAGCTGCTGTCCAGATAGAGCTGTTTTAAAATAGATCTCTGGGGAGCAATTTTGAAAAGCTGCAGAGTGTTTGGGTGTTCTGTGCAGAAGTGCGCTCGGAATCGCCGGAGGAAGGACGTCGGGGGCTCGGAATCGCCGGAGGAAGGCCGTCCGGGGCTCGGAATCGCCGGAGGAAGGCCGTCCGGCCTCTAAGCATGTTCCAACTGAAGAAACCATTAGATTTCCAAAACCTGTGAGAGAGAAAGCTATTTTGCAGGAGCAGAAGCTGGGGGGGAGATTTCTGAAAAGCTGCAAAACAGCTCCAGATTTTTGAAAAGCTCTTCACAAGGAGCTGTCCCAAACACATCTAAAGCAGCTCTGGCGGCTGGAATAGAGATTTTCCAGCCGCCAGAGCTGCGCCAAACAGACCCGAAAGCTGGAAGGATGGTCCCAATACGGACATGGTCACGCAGAAAATGAACATTCATCTCGATGTGCTTGGTGCGCTCATGTAGTACCGAGTCCTGAGCAAGTAGGAGAGCTGACTTATTATCACGGTAGAAAGTCGAGCCAGTAGCAAAAGATAGGCAAAGTTCAGTCAGCTGTGATCGAAGCCAGACCAACTAAGTGACGTCGAGAGCCATAGCGCGGTACTCTGACTCAGCAGAAGAGCGGGATACTATAGGTTGTTTCTTGCTCCGCCACTAAACAAGGTGATCACCATGGAATACGCAAAGACCTGTCGTTGACCGTCGATCAGTCAAAGAGCCAGCAAAATCTGCGTCAGTGAAGCATGAGAGACTGGAGGCACCATTAACCCGATAGAACAGCCCAAGACCCGGGGCGCACTTAAGATAGTGAATAACATGTCGAGCAGCTTCTAGGTGAGATGTCCTAGGAGAATGCATAAACTGACTCAAAACACCCACTAAGAAGCTGATGTCAGGCCTAGTATTGGTCAAGTATATCAAGCGGCCAACCAGACGCTGGTACTGAGAGGGGTCTGGTAGAGGATCGCCAGATTCAGCATAAAGGTGATGGTTGGTATCCATAGGAGTACTTGCAGGGCGACACCCAAGTAGGCTTGTGCCCCGAAGAAGGTCTAAGGTGTACTTGCGTTGCGATGTCGAGATGCCCTACCGTGAGCGAGTTACTTCAATCCCGAGAAAATAACGGAGAGGTCCAAGGTCTTTCACCTCGAAGGCTGAGCAAAGTGTAGCTTTCACTTCAGAGATGCAAGAAGGGTCATCCCCGTGAGAATAATATCGTCCATAAACCAAGACAATAACCTGACGGGCCTTGGGAGTCGCACGAATGAAGCAAGTGTGGTCCGCACGGCACTGAGTGAAACCTGACTGGAGAATAACCGAGCTGAATCGTTCAAACCAGGCCCGCGGGGATTGCTTTAATCCGTACAGAGACTTAGAGCAGGCGGCAAACTCTCCCTGAATATTCCCTCTGAAGAGCAAACCCGGGGGGAGGTGTCATATAGACTTCCTCTTGTAAATCATCATGTAGGAAAGCATTTGGACGTCGAGCTAGTAGAGCGGTCATACCCAAGAAGCCGCAAGCGAGAGCAAAAGACGAACACTTGTCAACGCAGCCACGGGAGCAAAGGTGGCACCAAACTCGTCCGGAGTTTGAGTAAAGTCCTTGGCCACCAAACGAGCCTTATAACGATCAATGGTACAATCAGCAGAGTACTTCACTGTATAGACTCATTTGCACCCAATTGTACGTTTCCTGGGGGGAAGAGGAACCAAAGACCATGCCTTAGTACGACGGAGAGCAGACATCTCCTCCTCCATAGCCCGAACCCACCACGGGTCACGGAGAGCCTCAGCGGTCGAAGCAGGCAGGTGAACAGAATCAGCAGTAGCCACAAAAGCCTGGTAAGATGGTGAGAAACGCTGACAGGAAACAACACTAGCCAGTGGATGCTCAGTAACAGAGGAACGAACACAAGTGTGTTTACCCTTGCGAAGAACAATAGGTAAGTCAACGAAAGAAGTAGAGGAGAGAGGCTCAAGAGAGTTACTTGCGTCCGGAAGAGGCTGCTGATCCGGGACTGGAGGAGAAGTGAGTGTAGCGGGTGGAGGGGCGGCAGGCGGCGAGAGTATGTCAGCAGGACAGGCGGAGCAGCAGGGGGGCAACGGCTGGTGGTGAGGAAAAGACCGAGAGAGGTTGCACAATAGTAGAAAGTGTTGGGGTGTCAAATGTGTAGGATAAAAAGGAACCTCCTCATGGAATGTCACATCCATAAAATAAATGATACGACGCAACTGGGGGTCATAGCAGCGATAACCCTTAGTGATAGTGGAGTAGCCGAGGAAGAGGCGGCGGATGGCCTTGTCGTCGAGTTTGGTCCTAGAAGGACGTCGATACTAGACAAAGCACACACAACCAAAGACCCGGAGAGGGATGGGGAAGGCGGAGACTGGAGGATGAACGAGACTGAAGGGGGTAATACCACCAAGGGGACGAGGAGTCCTATTAATAAGGAAAGTTGCGATAAGAAGAGCAGCACTCCAATAGGACTTAGGGACATTCATTCCCCGAAAAAGGCAACGAACAGAGTCTAAGAGGTGGCGATTTTTTGCGTTCGGCCACCCCATTCTGTTCGGGGGTACCTGGACACAAAAATTGGTGTAGAGTGCCCTCATTGCGGAGAAAGTGATCAAAAGGACGAGAAGTGTACTACTGTACTTACCTCCATTGTTGGAGCGGAGGATATGAACAGAAGTATCATGCTGGGTTCGTATCATACGTGAAAAATGAGAGTAGACAAACAGGATCTCAGATTTTTGTTTTAGAAGATAAACCCATAAGCAACGAGAGTAGTCATCAATAAAAGTTACAAAGTACGAGAAACAATCAAATGACACTACAGGAGCAGGACCACACACATCAGAATGCACCAACTCAAAACAATAAGTACCACGACTAACAGAAAGAACATACGTGTTGAGTGTGTGTTTTGACAGCTCACATACATCACAGCGAAAAGGAAAAACAAAAGACACATCATGACAAACAGACAACATCCGTTGAGCGCTAGCATGGTCGAGACATGCATGCCAAAGCAAACTCGACGACATAACAGGGGAAGCAGGGGAGGTAGGCGGGCGGATGTCAGTGGTGGTGGTAGCAGCAATGGGAGAAGGTAGCTCCAGCTAGTACATCACACTCCTCTCATATCTCGTACCAATAGTCCTCCCGGATCTCAAGTCATAAAAAACACAACGATCAGAGAAGAAAGTTACTAAGCAGTTCAAAAAGCGAGTAATACTACTAACAGATAATAGGTTGAGGGTCAATTGAGGTACAAGAAGAACAGAGTCAAGGTAGAAAGAAGACGAGAGAGGGACGGTGCCCCGGCTGAGGACAGGGGCAACCGAGCCATCAGTGAGGCGCACGTCCCGGGAAGAGCAGGGGACAACCGGAAGCAGGCGGGAGACGTACCAGTCATGTGGTCGGTTGCACCAGAATCAATCACCCAGGGTGACGAATTCTGGTCAACCGTGGCCGCGGAGCAAGCAAACGGAGTACCTGAGGAAGAAGAGACGGTGGAAGCGGAGGCAGTAGTGGAAGGCTGAGACTGCTGGAACTGCTGAAATTGCTGAAACTGGGTCATCATGTGCCAAAAGTCGGAGAAGTTGGCACCCAAAGTGCGTTTGACAGGCTCGGAAGACTCAGCTGATGCAATAGTGTGTCTGGGAATAGTACCGGAAATAGTACGCTCAGAGCCCCGTAGGTCTGGGTATAACTGATAGCAGCGACTGCGGTCATGATACAGATGACCACAGTGACAGCAAGGGCCGGGATGACCCGTAAAGCCACGTACACCAGAATGTCCACGGCCTCCAGGCTGGGTAGAGGAACCCCGACCACCTCGTCCACGAGTGCTGGAGGTGGGAGGTCGGTAAGAAGCAACAAGGATCATCCGCTCAGTAGGCAAAGAGGAGATAGCACGAGTGGCGGAGAGACCAGAGTGCCACTGCATACGTCTCTCATGCTCCGCAACAATGGAGTAAGCCTCAAGAAGATCTGGAAAAGGTGACATCCCCACAATCTGAGCATGGGTAGACTCGTATTCGAGGCGAAGCCCCATCAAGAACTGGTATGTCTCTCGGCGTTGTCGTTGTTTCTGAATAAGAGCAATATTGGCAGAAGATTCCATGGCACTAAGAGGCTCAAGATCGTTAAGTTCGAGAAAACGATCCTGAAGGTAAGTGAAGTACTCCTGGATGGAACGCTCTCCTTGAGTAACGGAAGCAATATCCTGAAAGATGCCAAAACTCTGAGCATCAACACGCATGTGCCCAAAGGTGCGCTGGAGAGCGGACCAAAGCTCGAAGATGTCCCAAAGCGCATGAACTGACAAAAGATGCGAGCCTCCATCGAGCACTGAATCCATCCAAGAACCATGTACTTTTTCGTCGACCACTTGAATAACTCCTCCTTTTTGTCATCTGTGTCGGTCGATTGAGCGATGGAGGGGCCGCCGGTCAACCATGAAAGCTTATTCCGGCCGGCAAGGGCTACTTTTATCGATGTGGCCCATGAAAAGTAATTTTTCTCATCGAGGAGAATGCTAGTAATCCGTCTCGTAGAGGACTCATAGGTGTCCTTGGAATCCATGGAGCAAATATCAACGAGATCACTCTCACAACGGAGATCGAGGATCGAGAGAACAAAAGAATGAGGGGGAGAGGAAGCTCCGTCGGCTGCAAGGAAACAGGCGGCGACAGGGCTTCGGGAACAGCGGCACAGAACAGTCGACGGCACAGAAGCAACAGCATAGGAACAACAACACAAAGCAGTGGCACAAAGCGGCGGCGCAGAGAGCAGCCGGGAACGGGAGCGCCGGCACAGGGAGCGCCGGCGGGAGCGCGGCGGGAGCGCCGGCGGGAGCGCCGGCGGGAGCGCCGGCGGGAGCGCCGGCGGGAGGGACGGGACGAAGCACCTGCGGGCCAAAGGACCGGAGATCGGAGAAACGGGAACCACGAAAACCTTCGGCGTGATCTTCTAATACCAAGTTGTAAAATGAAAAGTCTTAATCCTCCTTGAGGAGATCAAGCATATATATATATATATATATATATATATATATATATATATATATATATATATATATATATCTATTATATAAGACAATAGGCATATTTGGAGCACGCCATGAAACTCATCTGTACCGTCCGATCAAGCTTCATCAAAAACTGGCCGTTGGATTCAAAACAGAAGGGCTGCCAATATCCAAATCAGTTTTTAAAACACTGTTCACAGCTTACAAAATTCCGATAGGCATTTTCGCACTCCCGCCCCCTCACGGCCTCACCCCTGCCGCCGCCGGCGGCAGCAGGGGTGAGGCCGTGAGGGGGGCGGGACTGCGAAAATGGATCGGGATTTTTTTTCGTTTCTTTTTATTTACTAATTAATTAAATATTTTATATGTTTTTATAATTAATAAATTTATTAAAATCCATTTAAAATGGATGTGGATTTTTTTTCCTTTTTTTATTTAATAATTAATTAAATATTTTTTATGTTTTTATAATTAATAAATTTATTAAAATCCATTTAAATACTTTTATAATTATGCTTCGCCCACCGGGGGGAGGCCGAAGCCCGCAGCGACGCATCGAGAACGGGCGAAGCCCGTTCGAAGATGCTAGTATATATATATATATATATATATATATATATATATATATATATATATATATATATATATATCAAATACCATACAGGCTATTTAGTATTTACAGACCAAATAACATAAAATAACAATAATCCCAATAGGAGACGTCTACTCATCCACACCCATTTGAATGATCACTCCCTCACAAAACCATCCAAGAAGAGCACATTAAAGGTGGGAGAGGTCTCCATAAAGGAAGATTCTGCTACTCAATGGTTCATTCATGATCATCCTGATAACCTAAGCAGTTGAATCATTAGTCAAAGCAGTTAACATATGTTCACCATCAAGTGCAATATTAATGAGGAGTCATAGTTCCTTTCAAATAAATGTAAATCCAAAGGAAGAGGGATATTGAACCTGACTTTTAATCCTCCCCTTGAATCTTATTTTTGGTTTCTTGGAGGCAGAGCACTTTACATTCCTAGGCCAATAGTGGTTCCTTTTATTCTAATACAATCTACTTTCTTTATTTGCATCTAGCTAGTTTGGATTAAGGCCTTGGTGATAAGTAATATTGGTCCAGCGTTCACGAACAATTCAAGATCTAATAAATACAAAACTGAAAATCTAACTGCACTCCAAAAGCTGAACAAAACTAATTCAATTTGGTTCATCTGATTTTAACTAATGTACACCCTAAAAGCCAACTTTATGGTTGTTGTAGAAAGGAGAAGGGAAATGTAAAGTACAATTATATTTTTCCACATAGGGGCAATATATAAGACTTACATCAAGACACCCAACACCGATAGGCGGTGTGGGACTAAACTCAACAATACTAAAATACTCAAACACTAATAACTCTAACACCCTCCCTCAAGCTGAAGGGGGACCCTACAGCTTGAACACAACATAAAACGGAAGGTACAAGAAGGATGACAACGTGGGACTAAACTCAACAATACTAAAATACTCAAACACTAATAACTCTAACACTCCCCCTCAAGCTGAAGGGGGACCCTACAGCTTGAACACAACATAAAACGGAAGGTACAAGAAGGATGGCGGTGTGGGACAAAACAACAGCCACTGAGGCCCAACCGCGTGTCACCGGGGATACTTCAACCGGGCAAGAGCCACACGACGTTGGTCCACAAAACCGACCATGACTATGTCGGATACACTCGGAGCGGAAACTAGGTCAACCACGAAAGACCACACCAACCCTACCAAAACCCAAGAAAACGACAAGAAGACGCAAACAACATACGAAATCGACCTGGGGGTCATGTGTGACTAAAGCAGGAGTCGGGAAAGAGACATCTGAGTCGCCGTTATCACAAACACTCCCCCCCCCACGTGGAATACGTGCATGAAGGCATAGACTATGTCTGGAGGCCGTGACGTACACTCCCCCTCACGTATACCACGTGCACGTGTGGGACCCTCGTCGGGTACATGAACCCAAATCACGTGAAAGAAGGGCGAAATCGTAAAGAGACACACATTAACACACCACAACAACAAGAAAACTTAACGAAAAAAACACAACATTAAACCCTAAACGGGGCCGGAGACAAAGCAGCGCAGAGCAGCAGCAGACGGAGAAGAAGAGCAACGGTAGAGGAGAAGCGCGGAGGAGTAGCACGGAGGAGCAGGCGTCGGCGTCGTCGATGGGAAGCAGATGCAGCAGCACAACAGAGAAAGCTGCCGGGCCGGAGAAGAGGAAGCCGCCAGAGGAGAAGTAGTTGTTGGTGAAGGAGAGCAGCGGCAGAGCCGGAGGAGAAACAGCTGCAGCAGCAACCTAGGGCCGGAGCAGCAGGGAGATGCCGGAAGCCAAGCCGGAGACGAAGATGAAGTAGCAGCGGAGCAACTCTGGGAGAAGGAGACGATGAGATCGTCAGAGCAGGCGGGAGAAGCAGTCGCGCAGAGGAGCAGAGTCGAAGCCGTCGGGAGAAGCAGAGATGTCGCAGGCAGCGCACAGCAGCGGCGGAAGCAGTCGATGTCAACGTCGGGAGAAGCATTTGTCGGGAGAAGCTGTACAGGGAGAATGTCCCGCTCCCGTCTCCGGAATCAGACGACGAGTCCGTGGACGAGAGCGAGGGGAAAGACTCTACCCGTGAGCCCTAGCAGGTCGCGGAAAGGAAGCATCGGGTCGGGACTCGGGAGAGGGGAAACAGTGCGGAAGCGGGAAAATTTTAGGTCTTCAGAACTTTCGCTCTGATACCATGTAGAAATAGGCCCAAAACCTTGTATATCTTCATTCAAGTAATAGTTACAAGTATACACACACTTATATAGGAGAAGAAAGAAGGGAGAAATCCTAATACATGATGTGGGACTAATATAAGGAGAGAGAGAGAAGAAACAACATGTGCCCTTAAATGGGCTTTTCTAACACTCCCCCGCAAGCTGGAGCGTACAAGTCGTAGGCACCAAGCTTGGATAAGAACTGATAATATAGCGGCCTGGAGAGAGCTTTCGTCAGGATGTCCGCAACTTGGTCGGTAGCAGGAACATGCTCCAAATCTATCTTCTTTGACTGTACCTTTTCCCGGATAAAGTGACAGTCAACTTCAATATGCTTTGTTCGTTCGTGAAAAACCAGATTCTTGGCAATATGAATTGATGCCTGACTGTCGCAAAATAAGGTTGTCGGAGATGAGAGACGAACACCTAAGTCTCCCAGAAGGCCTTCAAGCCAGGTTAGCTCAGAGACAACAGCAGCCATAGCCCGGTACTCGGCTTCGGCAGAGGAACGCGCAACCACATTTTGTTTCTTGCTACGCCAAGTTATGAGGTGTCCACCAAAGTAAGTACAGAATCCAGTTGTGGAGCGTCTATCATCAATAAATCCTGTGTAGTCAGCGTCAGAATACGCGACAAGAGATAGAGATGTGGATGGATTGTACACGAGTCCTTGTCCGGGGGCGATCTTGAGATATCGAAGGATGCGCTCGACAGCTTGAAGATGAGATGTCCGAGGAGCGTGCATGAAACGGCTCACAACTCCCACAGCAAATGAGATGTCTGGTCGAGTCACCGTAAGGTAGATCAGCTTCCCAACCAAGCGTCTGTAATATTCCGAATTTGTAAGCAGCTTGTCAGAGTCAGAGTTATGGGCCGAGAGCTTGTGATTTGCGTCCATAGGAGTCTCCGCAAGTTTGCACCCAGAATAACCTGCATCACGAAGGAGGTCCATACAGTACTTCCTTTGAGATAATACAAGACCATCAGGGCGTCGGGCGACCTCGAGCCCAAGAAAGTACCGAAGGTTGCCCAGATCTTTGGTCTGAAAGGCAGAATTCAACTGTTCATTGATCTATTGTATTCCTGCCAGGTCGTCGCCAGTAATCAGGATATCATCGACGTAGACCAGAAGAATCACAGTCCCGGTTGACCGGTGTCGGGTGAAGAGAGAAAAATCAGCCGAGCTCCGAGTGAAGCCACTAGCATATACCACCTTACTGAACTTTTCAAACCACGCACGCGGGGACTGTTTGAGACCATAAATGGATTTCCGAAGATGACATACCAAAGACTCCCCCGTGGTCTCAAACCCGAGAGGCTGCTGCATATAAACGGTCTCCTGTAGATCGCCGTTGAGAAAGGCATTCTTAATATCCAGCTGATAAAGTGGTCAGTGACGATGAACAGCCAAGGAGAGAAGAACGCGAACCGTGTTCAATTTGGCCACGGGAGAGAAAGTTTTCTCGTAATCAAGGTCATGTTGCTGAGTAAACCCTCGTGCCACAAGACGGGCCTTCAGATGGTCGATAGTGCTATCCGCCACATGTTTAATGACAAAGACTCATTTGCAGCTAACAGATGTGTGGCCAGCAAGAAGAGGAACCAGATCTCAGGTCTGGTTAGCCCAGAGAGCCTGCATTTCATCATGCATAGCAGTCCGCCATACTGGGTGGTGAAGTGCCTCCTGCACATTGTTAGGTATAGAAATAAAGGAAAGGGAGGTGGCAAACGCGTAGAGAGGCGGCGTTAGCCGATGTAGAGAGACGTAGTTGGCCAAGGGATGAGCTGTAGAGACGGGAGCGGGATCTACCGTAGCCGAGCTATCGCTGGCAGCAGGGAGCTGGGTCACGGGAACATCCTTGGATGGGCGACGAGAGTAGACGCGGATTAGTGGTGGAGGAACCCGAGGAGGAACGGGGGGAGAGGAGGAAGAAGACGGCACAGATGGCGTGACCGGTACAACAGGTCGGGGAAGAGAGAGAGCAGAAGACGAGGTGGTGCTGGGTAAGTGGAAGGGCTGGTCTTCGCAGAAGGTGACATCCGCAGAAACAACCAGCTTGCAAGTAGTAGGAGAGTAGCAGACGTACCCTTTTTTAGTGCGGGAGTAGCCAACAAACATATACTTGGCGGCCCGAGGAGCAAGTTTGTCGGAAGGAGGGACAAGAAGGTGGACACAACAAATACACCCGAAGATCCGTGGTGGGAGAGAGGTGAGGGGGATGGAGGGATAGAGGAGTTGGATGGGTGAGGCAAAATCAAGGACAGAGGAGGGAATGCGGTTGATGAGATGACACCAAAGTCAGTGCAGATAGTGGAAAAGGCACGACCTGTATACTCCCGAGCATTATCAGTGCGAATGACTTTGAGAGGGGTGGCGAACTGCGTACGCATCTCAAGTAAAAACGCGCGAAAGACAGAGGGAAATTCAGTGCAATCATGTAGTAAATAGAGTCACGTGGTACGGGAGTAATCGTCAATGAACGTGACAAAATACCGAAAGCCAAAAATACTAGTGATCCTATAAAGACCCCAAACATCAGAATGAACTAACGATAAGGAAGTACCACTCCTGGTAGAGGCAGGGGGGAAAGAGGAACGATGTTGTTTGCCGTAGATACAAGATTCACAGGAGAACTCCTGTAAAGGTATATCAGGAAGAGCCCGCTTGAGAATCGGAAGGGGAGCATGTCCAAGGCGGCAATGTCAATCAACAGTGGAGATGGCGGAGAGAAGAGTTGGGGGGATATCCAAGATGTACAACTCATTCACCAGCTGCCCCTTACCAATGGTACTCCGGGTGCGGCGATCCTGCATAAGAAAAGAAGATGGTGAAAATGTAATACAACAGTCAAGGTCGTGTGTGAGACGACTAACTGATAATAAATTGAAGGGAGACCCCGGAACGTGAAGAACCGAGGAAAGAGAAAGGGTTGACGTAAGCTGAAGAGCAGCGGAGCCAAAGACTGGGAGGGTGTCACCGTTGGCCACAGTGATGCGAGCAGGATGAGGAGTTTGTAGATACGCTGGGGGCTTCTGGGAGGTGATATGGTGAGTAGCGCCGGAATCAACGATCCAACAAGGATTAGGAGAGAGAGAGGTGATACCCTCCGTAGAGGACACAACAGAGGTGACAGCTGAGTCATCAGGCGCCATGCGGTGAGCAGAAGAGAAGACTGGGCGGCTAGCAGAGAGGAGGCCGGGCGGCTAGCAGAGAGAGACCGCGAGTAGGAACTCAAGCGGCTAGAGGAGAGAGACCGCGAGTAGGAACTCAAGCGGTTAGAGGAGAGAGGCCACGAGTAGGAACTCGAGCAGCTAGAAGAGAGAGACCGGGCGGTTAGAAACAGACAAACCGCAAGCGGCAAGAGGAGTCGCGAAGAGAAGTGGGGCCCACGGAGGAGAGGAGAGGCTATAAAAAAAGACAGAGGGGTGGATCCACGGGAGGGAGAGACGAAGAGGAGAGGTAGCGGCTTAACAAGGAAGAAGCCGTTGAGAGAGGAGACGGGTAGAAACAGACCGCTACCCGTGCGAGTTAGAGGAACAAGCCGCAGAGGAAGAGCGGCTAGGCGGAGCCAAGCCGTGCGGTTAGAGAATGTGAAACCGCGAGGTCGGGAACCTGGCTCTGATACCATGTAGAAAGGAGAAGGGAAATGTAAAGTACAATTATATTTTTCCACATAGGGGCAATATATAAGACTTACATCAAGACACCCAACACCGATAGGCGGTGTGCGACTAAACTCAACAATACTAAAATACTCAAACACTAATAACTCTAACACCCTCCCTCAAGCTGAAGGGGGACCCTACAGCTTGAACACAACATAAAACGGAAGGTACAAGAAGGATGACAACGTGGGACTAAACTCAACAATACTAAAATACTCAAACACTAATAACTCTAACATTGCGGTTGATTAACTTTAATACATTATCTTATTCATACTTCCTCTGGAAATTATAAATGTGATTTTACCTTCCACATGCACTAATAAAAGGATGGAGAATACCAAAAATATAGAATTTCTATGGTTTTACAATAAGATTACAGACATGAATATTCCATCCCTTAATGTGCAGATTTGAAATATGGATGGTTGTTTTCTCGTACAACATGATTGCTACACTGAAACTTAAGTTTTCATTATATTTCATCATTGCTAGCAATCATGCTATACTATCCTGCTAAACCTCTAAAAACTAGTTCATCGAGTTAGATAATAAGAACAATAGATTTTCACAGCAAAAAATACAACTCGAAGTAGTGGAAAGCCCTTGTTTCAAGCAATAACAACACCTTCTGCTGGTTTTATCCTTTAAAGAGTTTCAGAAAAAAAAGGTTGCTAATACTCTAAAGGATCTATACCACCAAGCATAGAATATACTAAGGGCTTATTTAGTTTCTTGTAAATATAACAATGTTTAGATAATGGTGATTTTGACTTCATAATTTTGTGTGAAAACAAAATCACCACTTCGAAGAATGTTTTGAGGTTTGTAGAGTTTGAATCCATGTTTACCACAAACTACATCCAACCAAATAGTGGAATTAACAAATTGCATAGTTAATAAAATACGTTTTCTAATTTCAAGCAACAAAATGTGACCTAAAGTCCACTGGGAAAGGGTCCCCTAACTGCAACTACGAAGAGAGATGCTTGATGTCGTAGGAAAAAAAACAATGTCGCGCAGCCAAAACATGCATGTATTCAACATTATTTACCTTAGGATCCCATATGTAGAGGCATAGCACCCCATCTTCGCAGAAGACGGTGTGACGAAACAAAATGCATGAACATCACTGCAACAGTTACTTTGCAGTTTACCAACAGGTAGACAGCATTTTATTATGAGATATTAAAACCATAGAAGTTATTGCCCATTGAGGTCTTAAAAGAAAGTTGTATATAAACAATTAGTTTCTATCAACAACAACACTCAAGCCTTTATCCCACTACAGTGGGGTCAGCTATATGAATCCTTTGTCGCCATTGTGTCGTATCTTTAGTCATAATCTCACTAATGCCTAGGTACATCGTGTCTTTCCGTATAGTTTCATTCCAAGTCTTTAATGGTCTACCCCTCCTACGTTTAACATGCCTAGTGACTAAACTCTCACAATGTCTAACATGTTCCTCTAATGTTCTCCTTTGTATGTATCTGAACCATCTTAGTCGAGTTTCTCACATCTTCTCTACAATTGGTGTCACTACTGTCTTATCCAAGATAGATTCATTACGAATTTTATTCAGCCCCGTGTGTCCACATATCCACCTAAGCATTCTCATCTCTGCAACTCTCATTTTTTGCACATGTACACAATTCACTGCCCAACACTCAGAACAGTAGAGCATCACTGGTCTAATTGCAGTACGTAAAACTTGTCTTTAAGTTTTAATGGTACTTTACGATCACATAAGATCTCTGGCGCGCCTCTCCACAACAACCAACCGGATTGGATTCCATGTATCACATTTTTATCTACACCTCCATACTTTTGAACTATCGATCTCAGATATTTAATGTACTTACTGCGTAAAATATTTTGATCACTCAACTTAATAACAAAATCATTCGTCCTTCTTGCACTACTAAATTTAAGCTTCATATACTTCGTCTTTTCCCTGCTCAACATAAAACCCTTTGTTTCTAAAGTGTCTCGCCAAGATTCAAGTTTTGTATTTACACCCTCTCGCGTCTCATCGACCAAAACAATATCATTCGCAAACAATAAACACCAAGGTATTGCTTGTTGGATATGTCCGGTGAGCTTATCTAAGATAAGTGTAAAGAGAGGGGCTTAAAGCTGACTCTTGATGTAAGCCAACAGTGAGAGTAAATTCATGTGTTAATCCTCAAGATATCAATGTAAGATACATTTACACTTTTCTTTTCTAAGACTCTCCATAAGACCTCTCTTGGAACCCTATCATGAGCCTTCTCAAGGTCTATAAACAGCATATGCAAATCTTGATTTCTTTCCCGATAGTTGTCAGTGAGTCTCCTCAAGAGATGCATAGCTTCAATGATCAACCACCCTAACATGAATCCAAATTGGTTCTCCAAGATACTAGACTCTCGTCAAACTCTTCTTTTTATTACTCGTTCTCTCGTCTAACTCAAATTTTATATATCTCCTTTGTTCTTAACTTCTTATACAAATACCAAGATACTTTTTCTTCATTGGTCTGGCATCCTTTTTGTCTTCAGTATCTTATTGAAGAAACATGTAAGACATAAAATTTCTTTTTCCATAGGCATTTCAATACTTCGATAGGTATATTGTCTGGCACAACCGTATTTTCATTTTTCATCTTTTTTAGAATATCATTTACCTCTGATGCTTGAATTTTACAATAAAATATTATGTTTTTATACTCCCCCGATTTACTTAACTCTTTTAAGCTCAGTTCATTGTCTTTTGCTTCATTGTAGAGTTGATAGAAATTTTTTTTCATCACTTTTTAATAGTCACATCATCCGTCAAAACCAAATCTGTTTCATCATTTATGCATTTAACTTCGCTTATCTTTTGACTTCCTCTCTCTAGCTCGAGCAAGTTAATATATATCATGCTCTCCATCTTGGTATCTAATCATTTATAAAATTTTCATAAACTTGACTTCTTGTTTTACTTAGTGCATGTTTAGCTTCTTTTTTACCAACTTTATATTTTGTCAAGTTTGTATCATTCCTGCAAGCATAGAGTGCTTTATAGTTGGTCTTCTTTGTCATCACTGTATCTTGCACTTCGTATTTTCACCACAAAGATTCTTTATTTGGGAGCGCACAACCTTTTGACTCTACAAGTATGTTCTTTCCACTTATCCTTAAATATGAAAACATAACTTCTCATGAGACATTAGGATCAACATAAATTATAAAAAAACTATATATAAGTAATTACTAAAACCAATATAATAAGGTGAATACAAACTTGCAGAAGAATAACACAATGTTTTGGCAGCCCATTGAGGTCTTAAAAGGAAGCGTGTATAAACAAGTAATTGCTATCAACGCAGCAACAACAACAATGTTGTGTAAACAATTAATTGCTATCAACACAAATTAAAAAAAAAACTATATAGAAGTAATTACTAAAACCAGTATAATAAGGTGAATACAAACTTGCAGAAGAATAACACAATGTTTTGGCAGCCCAATGTCCCTGAATGGTTTGGAAAACCAGCAATTCCATACAAATTCAGTATCAGGATTCTGGTTAGTCATGGCACTTGGAAAAGGTCGAGTGATATCCCTTGTTTCACAAAAATAGTGCTTTCCATCAATGTCAAGTTCAACTAATTCCTGGATATTCTTAAGTTCTCCTTTGCCTTGCGCATGAGGGTCTTGAAGCTGAATTTTTATCCATTTACTTTCTGTAACTGTGTAGACACGACCACCTCCAGGAAGTAGTGGAATTGTACGAGTAAGCCGGGTAGCTACAAGAAGAAATCCAAAGCTCCCGAGTGCTGCATAGCCAAGTAAGGCTTTTGCGTAAGTGGTATTCTTACATAGAATCTTCGACCTATCTGTAATGTAGTTTAAAGCCTCTTCTTCAGAATTAAAAAGATCGTGCCCGCGATTTCCCAGATAACCAAGTGAACCAGTAGTTGGATCGATGGTAATTACTTGAGTATCATTCCTTGTTGATAGGCTGGCCAAAATGTAAACTTCACTGGTTTCCAGCACAACGACAAGAATAGAGGTTTCCCTTAAAGGACCATCTGGGAAAATAATACACGGAGAATTTTTTCAGCAATAAATACAGTATGAGTTGTAAAACTGACAAGGAGAAGGATAGCTGAACCAACTATATTAAATTAAAAAACTGCAAGAAGATACCATTAATTAACATAAGATGAGGGGCTATTTTGTATAAACACTTTATAGTATCTTTTTTTATGAACAGGAGTCCTTTGGGTTTGCAAAAATTCATATATTTTCCAACCTTGCAAAGGACAATTAATACTTAACCCTGGCTATCATGGATAAATCATGCTACCTCGGCAACATATAACAGGATTTTGAAAAACAACCTGCCGCCTATAGCATGATTTTGGAGTAGATGAATTCACTAAAGGATTCTTCACAAATCTAAAAAACTATTGTTCTTATCCAACAATATATATATATATATATACACACACACACATACATACATATATACATATATATACATACATATAGATAGATAGATATACATGCATATATATAAATACACATATACATACATACATATACAATTATGTACATGAATGTATATATGTGTATATATGTATGTATACATGTATATATATATATGTATATGTGTATATATATGTATATATAGATATATAAATGTACATGTATATATATGAGCCCACACACTATTTGGAGTTTTACACAAATCCTAGGACGAATAGCATCAAGATGCATAAAATTATATGCCATTTTTACCATATTAATCCGCATAAAAGGATAATGCTATGATATGCAGTGTGCATGAGAATCAAAACAATAGGTTATATGAAATTTTTAAGACCATACCGTGGGATTCCATCTCAGCTAATAGCCGGCTGTAATTTTCTGTTCAAATATATACACTTCCAGTTCATAAAAGAAAGTATTTAATAGCTTCAAACATTGACTAAGAATCTGCAACAAAATGGGAACAGTTAGACGTAAAATAAACTCTAACGACAGAAAAAATGACAGTTTTCTATAACAATTTAAAGTAAGATAACAACTTAAAGCAAGGCATGCCAGCACCAAAATAAGGAAAACGAAAAGTTTGATCTCAAAAGAAAAGGTTATTCACCTCGCTTATTGCTCATTGAAAAATAATGGCAAGAACAAATGATGAGAAATTCTACTAACAGTGAAATCAGCAGTCCAAATAGAGGATATTAACACTACTTCTATGTACAGTGTAGCCAAAAATGAAGCTTACAAAGTCCAATTTGAAAAAGATATATGAAGTAAAACCTCTGGAACTCTGGAACTCACGTACTTTGCAGAAGATCGAGAGTTAGTTGATGTCACTATAACTGATCCAGATGAGTGCTGGTTCCCTATGTTGTGGACAATGGTAGTATGTGGTTGACGTTCTAGTGACCACACATTATCCAGGCGCAGCTAGTGGGTTGAGGGTCATGAATAGTTATGACACACATGATTTTTTGAAGCTGTGGTTTTTATTTGTAGCAACTCCTTTCTATCAGTTTTTTTTATTTTCACTCCACATTAACATGACTAGCAAAGGTCAGTTTAATCAGAGCAATGGATATTACTACTAGAATATGGTGCTTGCTCAAGCAGAGAGCATATATTATGGCCTCTGATAGAGAGTGAGTGGCCTATAGATGTTCAATAGTCAATGACTAATGGCTAATTCCCTAAGAATACTTGTTGCTAATTTGAGGACTTTGTTGAGTTGATATGTGATGTGATCAGAAATATGTGGATAATAGGTTACCTAAAGTGTCATCTATCAGTCAGACCATGGAACTTCTTGTTGATCGCAATTGTGTGGCCGTATGTCATAGAAGAGTGGTTCTTTTATGCCCTGTTCGGCCCCCAAGAATTGAAAATCAAACTTGGAATTGAGAATGCGGAATTCATTTCCACTGTTCGGCGAGAAAGAATTGCCGCGGAATTGGAATTCGGTCTAATTCCATGGTTTTTAAATTAGGCGTGCCAGAATTCTTAGGGTGCCGCTCCTTATGAATCTCCTTGTATTAAAATTAATCATGCGTTTGTCTTTTAATGTCTTTCGTCTTGTAGTGGATCTCTATCAATATAATAATTCCCTAGCTTAAAAGTTAGGATACCTTGGGAGATTATTTTGTTTTAGGCTCTCATAGGAGAGATAGATCTTAAAGGGATCATGCAACTCAAGAGTTAGGATACCGAGTATATCTTGATATATTGTGAATGGTATTATATTGAATCGATAACAAGCACCTATCATGTATATGCGAAGAAAAGTAATTGCAATCGTTAGTATCATATGTTGTATAATGCTTGTGAGTCCTATATTTAAAGTGATCCATCCATTCGTCATGAGTATTTATATTAAAAAAATTTTGAAAAGTTGAGGACAGATTAATACCCAAAAGTAGCCCTATATGTTGGGATTTTTGGTCGCGTAAGCGTAATCCCAAAAAATAACTAAATACAAAGTCACAAGAAAATACGTAGTTCGCACAATTTTATTACCACAATAAAAATAATGAGTATTCAAATTAATAGATACAAAACTGAAAATATACGGCAGAAAAACTCAGACTACGAAAATCCACATGAGTAATATGAACTTTACTGCAATCCGTAAACGGACGCACAAAATTCGTACCAAAACGAACATTCATCGTCCGAAGACGATCAATCGTCGCCGCCGCCGCCGCCGAGAAGAGATCCAAGTCAGGACTTAACCTAGTCATGAATGTGCAGCCTGCCAATGTTGCCACTTGTGCCTAACCACCACCTCCTACGAGCATGCAACCATCGAGCACCGTACACCATGTCACAGCCCGCGAATTTGACACTTTGCTGATACCCGCACGCTTTCACTCTTCATTGCAGATGCCGCCCGCAATCGGATTTCGACGCCCTCCATCCCCTACTGCGGCCTTCGTTCGTGCACTACCGCTCTCATCTTCAAGATTTTACCTCTCTTTGGTTTGGTTTTGGGTGTGACTTTCATAGCTTGCCTCCCTCTCCTTTTATAGTCCTTTTACATGTCTTAGCCTATTTCCAAAAAACTTTCTTGCATGTGCGCATTCAAGGTACATGGTCGGCTTGAAGAAAAGTCCGCATTGGCGGTCGGTAGGTGGGAAAGGTGAAACATGTGGGTTTGAGAATTCAAAACCAATTCAACATTATAAGAATGTGTCATCACGTTGATCGCGCCAATGAAGAAGAGAGTATAGCATAGCAACGATTGTCTAGTTCCTTATGGTCGCTAGTTTCAGCGTAACAATAAATTAAAGGTCTCTGCATACGAATCGGCAAAACCAATTAACATGCATGTAGCTAACCATCTAGAATCAAGTAATTCTCACAAATACTGAAAAATAAGTACTCAATATAGTATTTTTTGTCAAGTTTTGCGATGAATACAAAAGTAATCCATAGTTGACACGTCACCATTACCCCTTTTGAATGAAAAATATCATGAAGGGTGACACATCATACAATAGCTAGATGTAGCACCCCTTCCCAGTATTTCAGAAATCAGCCGTCCGGTCGGGTCAGCGATATAAAGAAAACTAGGAAACAGTATTAAACTAGTAGCAGCAGGTAATAAAAGTCTATACTAAGCAATTTAATACTTACAGCGGAAGTTAAAAAAAAGGTAAACTAAGGGTAACCACATACCTGATATCTGAATTCACAGATCCACTAAACAAGAATGGAATTGAAATAACTGAAAATCTGTATAACAATAATAGTCTGATACACGTTATATAAAATATTAACCAGGTACATTGTCCACATCTACAAGTACATGCTGAAATAGAGTAAACTGAATGGGAAAAGTACTACAAACTGACGCCACCATAACGTTCATCCTAGACGTAGTTTCCCACCTGGGTCACCTGAAAAACATTGCTCACGAAGGGTCAGAGTAAAGAAAAACAATTCCCCTTAGTGAAACTAAAACAGATTTACATATGAATGCATGCATGTCTTTAAAAATAGTCTCGTGCACTGAAAACATTTTATGTTATATGTTATGCATGCTTTTTTTATACTTGCTCGTCAACACACTATTAGTTCTATATTCATGACTTTCCGTTCATTTACCCAAGTCCTGACGTTCACTAACTGGTGTACTGTCTCACGTCAAGTCTGTACTTGAGTTCTAAGTGGCTTCTAGCCTACACATTTACTGAGAAGGCTCTAGGCAGAGTAGCTCCTAACGCGCAACTGAAACTGACGACCCGAGACCATCTGACGAACTCAATTGTTCTAGTGTCGCGCGGACACGGTCTCGAATCTACTAACTGTCTCAAGGGGAGTCAACTCCCAAGACTCTGTAACTCATAGGATACCATCTGCCCTATGAGGAAGGTAGTGCGTCTCTACCAAGCACGAAAAGACTGGTGTGCTACTGACCTTTTTGGTCTGCCGCTACTCTGCATGGGATATCTTTTTTGGTGTACTACTGAGCGACCCTTGACTTTCTCGTGGTCAACTTGAAGGGACCTTCGCGCCCTTGGTTGGACAAATCTCCAAACTTACGTACACGGGTAAAGTTTCGTACTTAAATAACTGTTCATGACTTTACTAACGTGATTATGGAAGAAGGCGTTATCATACGCGTTTCCACGATTATTTTCCTATCGCCACACTTTTCTATGCATGGTTATGATGCTTGTACGAAATTTACTCATGCGTATAAAAATATAATTACTTGATATGTCTAACTAAAAGAAATTAGAATTTCCTTACCGTGGTGCTGCGACGCTCGTACACTCGGCGCGGCGACATTAGCTCTTCCAAAGGAAATTCTACTGTATGGAAAAACTCAGAGTGCTGACTCGAACCTACTAGAGTCCTGCAATTTAAGGCAAACATATTTTCACAATTGTTCCCCTTTTAGGGTTTCCGGTGAAAAATCTCCAAAACATCTAGGGTTACAAAAATACATGTGCTAAACTTCGTATATTACCATTTACGTATAGCGATTGAGGCTCTCAATGCGTTCCACACAAATTCCGTGGTGAACCACGAACACCAAAACTTAAAATAAGGCAATATGAATGAAAACTTAGTCTATCTTATCTTCCAAATCAAAGGATTTCCATGAAGGAACGGAGAAAAGGAAGAAATAAACTCACCGAAAACGAACGATTTCAACTTCCACCGGTTAGGGTTGAATCCGGCTCTTCCACAACCAAGGAAGGAAAATGAATACCCACCGGCGCTCGTAGAGGAAGGAGGAGAAGTCGGAGAGGGATTCTGGAGGGTGATCGGCCGACGGAAAGGGTTGCGGGAGGCGTCGGGCTTGCCGCTTGCGGGAGACGGAACGGGAGAAGCACGGCTCGGCTGCGGTTTCTCTCGTGAAATGGGATTTACGGGATAAATATTCACGGGCTTTGCGGTTTTAATAATAACCGCAAATTGTGAATGGGGCTAAGGCTTACTATTGGCACCCCAAACTGTGTCAATTTACATTAGCTCCGATTACATAAAAATTTGTCGCGCTACGATGCAAAAATTAAAAAATGTGTTACACTCTTATTATGACCAACACACTTCTCAAATCAACGGACGCGAATTATAAGAATAGTAACACAATACCTTTACGACGTGCTGCCTCGTTCAAAATTCGTCGCAACTCGACCATACAATTTAAATAAACTTCGCGTCAAAACTTATGGATGTTACAAATCTCCCCTCCTAACAAAAATTTTTGTCCTCGAAAATTGTAACCATACCCGAATCGAAGAGGAAAGAATAGTCTGCATTGCTATTAAACTCATCCTCTCGCTCTCAAGTATACTCTGGACGGCCACAGTTCATCTAAAGGACTTCGACCATGCGAAACTCTCTATTTCTAAGCTTCTGAATCCTTGAATCCACTATTCTGACTGGTCTAACCGCAATACTAAGATCTGTCTCAATTGGTACTTCCTCGGTACTGATGATCTGACTGAAATCTCTAACTGCTCTCCTCAGATAGGAGGCGTGGAATACATTATGTATACCACTCATTTCCTCGGGTAAAGCCAACCTATATGCAACCTCACCAACTCTTTCCAGCACCTCAAAAGGACCAACGAATATGGGGCTCAGTTTCTTCATCCGCTTTATTCTAGAGACTCATCTGACTGGTCTGACCTTTAGATAAACATAGTTTCCAACACTGAACTTTACTGACCTGTGCTTCTGATCATGATACTTGGCCTGGCGATCCTGAGCTGTCTTCATACGCTCCTGAATAAGCTTGATCCTATCAGTGGTCTTATCAATCCATGACTCTCTGATAGTAGATCTTTCCTCACTTTCAGCCCAACACAACGGTGTCCGACAACGTCTGCCATAGAGGGCCTCGAACAGTGTCATCTCAATACTCGTCTGAAAACTGTTGTTGTAGGAGAACTCCACAAGGGTAATATATTTCTCTCACTTTCCTCCAAAATCCAAAATGCACATCCGCAGCAGATCCTCTAAAGTCCTATTTGTGCGCTCAGTCTATCCATCTGTCTGTGGATGGAATGCGGTGCTGAAATGTAATCTGGTACACAACCGCTCCTGTACGTATCGCCACTCCCTGGAGGTAAATCTGTCATCTCGGTCTGAAACTATAGTCTTGGGAACACCGTGAAGTCGAACTATCTCGTCTATATATATCTGAGCTAATTTGGGACTCTGATCTGTCTTCTTAAGAGGAATGAAATGAGCGACCATAGAAAGCCGATCAACTATAACCCATAAGGAGTCATTCCCACTCTGCGATCTCGGCAGACCATGGATGAAATCCATGGATATATCCTCGAATGTCCACTCAGGAATGGGAAGTGGCTGCAACTTGTCTGCAGGCCTTTGGCACTCGGTCTTAACCAACTTGCACGTCTCGCACTTCCATACGTAATCTGCAACATCACACTTCAAACCCGGCCACCAGACAAACTTCTTGAGATCTGCATACATCTTCGTGCTACCCGGATATATAGAATATCTGAAATTGTGTGCCTTAAATAGAATGTCCTCGCAAAGGTGACTAACATCGGGGATACACACCCTGCCATCAAACAATAATAAATCATCCTGAATAGTGAATCTCTCCTTCTGACCTGTCTGCACTGAGCTCAAAATCTCTGTCATATTTGGATCCAACGGTAGAGCTGTCCTGATTCTATCCTTAATGTCGCAGGTGATCTCCATCCAATTCAACCTTGCAGAACCAAAACTACAGCGTGGCACAACGGTGATATCCAGTCTCTCCAGTTCTTGCACTAACTCCTCCTGCTGAGTGAGAAGGAAGAAACACGAACCTCTACGGCTAAGAGCATCAGCTACAACGTTCGTCTTTCCTGGATGGTACTGAATGTCTACGTCGTAGTCTGATAGAAACTCTAACCATCTACGTTGCCTCAAATTTAGCTCTCGCTGATCGAAGATATACTTGAGGCTCTTATGATCAGTGAAGATCTCACAACGAATACCATAGAGATAGTGCCTCCAAATCTTCAGAGCATGTATGACTGCTGCAAGCTCCAAGTCATGCACTGGATAGTTCCTCTCATGAACCTTTAACTATCTCGAGACATAAGCTACGACCTTTCCATGCTGCGTGAGAACACATCCCAAACCCTGACCTGATGCGTCGCTATAAGTCTGAAACCCGTCAGGCCCTGAAGGTAAACTCAAGATCGGTGCGGTCATCAGCCTGCCTTTCAAGTCCTCAAATGTCAACTCACACTCAACTCCCCAATCTAAGCCCTTACCCTTCCTAGTAAGGGAAGTCAGTGGTAAGGCTATCTTTGAGAAATCTCTGATAAATCTCTTGTAGTAACCAGCAAGACCCAAAAAGCTGTGAACCTCTGAAACTGTCGTCGGCCTTGGCCAATTCTTAATGGCCTCTATCTTCTTCGGATCAACACTAACCCCTTGTTGACTGATGATGTGGCCTAAGAATGCAATCTCTGAAAGTCAGAACTCACTTTGAAAACTTGGCATACAACTGGTTTTTCCTAAGGGTGCTCAATACAATCCTGAGGTGTGCGGCATGATCTTCTGCACTCCTTGAGAACACCAAAATATCATCGATAAAGACGATAACAAAACGATCCAAGTACTCCCGAAATACTTTGTTCATCAGATCCATAAATACTGAAAGAGCATTGGTCAGCCCAAACGGCAAGACCACGAACTCGAGTGACCATATCTGGTACTGAAAGTCGTCTTCTGAACATCAACGTCCCGAATCTTCAACTGATGGTAGCCCGACCTCAAATCTAACTTGGAAAAAGTGCACGAGCCCACCAACTGGTCGAACAAATCATCAATCCTAGGAATCGGGTATTTGTTCTTTACTGTCATCTTGTTCAACTCACGGTAATCTATGCACAGTCTCAGACTACCATCATTCTTCTTCACGAATAGTACTGGAGCACTTCAAGGAGAAGTACTGGGACGTATAAAGCCCAAATCAAGCAACTTCTGCAACTGCCTCTTCAACTCCGCTCGTTCCCTAGGAGCCATCCGATAGGGGGATTTGGTTACCGGTGTAGCCCCGGGCTGCAAATCTATCGGGAACTCTATCTCTCTATCTGGAGGGGCACCGGGGAGCTCTTCCGGGAAAACATCGGGGAACTACTGAACCACTGGTACCTCTGTCAAGTCAGTTTTAGCATCTGCATTCATCAGTACTACGAAGGTTTCACAACCCTTACTAATGCACCTTCTAGCTTGGACTGCGGAGATAATCATCTTCACAACTCCCTTCAAGCCCTGAAAAGAAAACGCAGTCTGATTAGGGCCCTCAAACTGTATCTGTTTCGCCCTACAGTCAATCTTGGCGTTGACTGTCGAAAGTCAGTTCATTCCAAAGATCAGATCGAATCTTGCAATAGGTAGCTGCAAAGCTTCCACGATAATCTCGGTATCACCAAACTGCACTGGTACCCTGCACTTATCTCTGGTCTGCAGAAGGGATCCATTAGGCATCATGACTTCCAGTGGTACTGTCTCTGTGAGGACTTCTAACTTCAGCTTACGCACTAGAGATTCTGCGATAAACGAGTGCGAGGCACCCGTATCAAACAGAATCTTGGAGGGTAAATCACGAATCATAAGGATGCCTACATGAATGATTTTCAAAAATGAAAAGAGTGTCACTACGGAGGATTAAATAAACTTGTTAAGCAAATAAAACACTTACCCGTCACTACATCCTCCTGATCCTTTGCCTCTTGCTGACCAAGCCCATAAGCTCTAGGCTGCACCAAATCTCGACCCTGCTGTGGTCTTCCATCAGTAATCTTCAAAGCTTTGCCCTTGTCTGCTCTACTAGGGTCACCAATCTCGTACTTCGACTGCAGGAACAAAATACATTTGTCATCTACAGAAATTTCATAAATGTACAAAAATACAACATGGTTGATTACCTGATTCGAACCACCTTCCTGACAGAAACGAGCTATGTGGCCAGGTTGACGACACTTGTAGCACACGCCCGCGCTGGCCAAACACTCTCCTGGATGGCGACGCTGACACTTGGGACAAAGGGGGTAGTCCCTGCTCCTGTCACCAGATTGACCATTCTTCCTCGCATCAGGCTTCTGCTTCTTGTTCCAGTTCTTCCCTTGGTCATTCCTGCTCTGTTGTAGCTGATGCGAATCCTGAGATCGCTTTGCACGAAAATTACTTCGCTTCTGAACCTTCTGCTGGTCAGCCTGCGAGTCGTATCCACTAAGCTCCTGTAATCAGCGTTGACCATCGTCATTAGCGGCTGCCTCAACGAGTCACGTAAACCATCCACAAAACGGCTGCATTTCTCAGTCTGGTTTCCCTGCATCATGCCCGCATATCGAGTCAGATGGGTAAGCTCTCGCTCGTACTCAGCAACAGTCATGTCCCCCTGGAAAAGCCTAAGATACTTCTCCTGGAGACCTCGTCGTGCAGAAGGAGGCACGAACCAACTTGCAAGGGCTCTAGAAAATTCGCCCCATGTAAACATGTCTGGCGTACGACTTGGCCAAAAGTATGGTCATACTATTTAAAAAGAACGTATCACTTCCAAAAGATAAAAGAAATTTCATAACCATATACCTGCGGGATCATCTGTCCGGTACTTGTCCCACCAGACCTTTGCCTCACCTCGGAGGAGAAAAATTGCCAGAGGAACCTTCTTGTTCTCTGGGCACTCCAAAACATCCAGCAGGTCTTTGGTGTTTGTCACCCAATCATCTGTGTCCATCGGGGTCTCGTCCCCACTATAGTTCGAAGGTTGAAGCTCTCTAAAGTTCCTCAAATAGCGCTCCAGGGTCATCTCCACGGGTGCTGGGGCAGGAGCTGATGCAGGGGCTGGTACTTGTACTGGAACTGGAAACCATGCAGTCATGCCTCTCTGAAACTCCATCAAGGCAACAGTAACCGCCTTGGCAATCTGAGACGCTATGTCAGTGCCCTTTGTAGCTGCTGGAACCGGTGGTACCTGCGGCACGGCAGCATCTCCCATAGTCGCGTTAGGAACAGGGTCTTGACGTGAAGATTCGGTTCACTTACTCGAGTTGTCTGATAGAACATATAAAAGAAATCTGATTATTTATCAAGTATATGCAAAATCTGGCTTATCAACTTTATTTCGTACTCTTGCGAAAACTAAGTCTTCAACGCAACTTAAAATACTCTACTAACAAGAGTTTACTATTACACAATCCTATGGCTCTGTGAAAACCTTCTAGGGCCCAGGGATCCTAAATCTGGCTCTGATATCAATTTGTATCACCACTTCCCAGTATTTCAGAAATCGGCCGTCCGGCCGGGTCAGCGATATAAAGAAAACTATGAAACAGTATTAAACTAGTAGCAGCAGGTAATAAAAGTCTATACTAAGCAATTTAAGACTTACAGCGGAAGTTAAAAAAAAAAGGTAAACTAAGGGTAACCACATACCTGATATCTGAATTCACAGAGCCACTAAACAAGAATGGAATTGAAATAACTGAAAATCTGTATAACAATAATAGTCTGATACACGTTATACAAAATATTAACTAGGTACATTGTCCACATCTACAAGTACATGCTGAAATAGAGTAAACTGAATGGGAAAAGTATTACAAACTGACGTCACCATAACGCTCATCCTAGACGTAGTTTCCCACCTGGGTCACCTGAAAAACATTGCCCACGAAGGGTCAGAGTAAAGAAAAACAATTCCCCTTAGTGACACTAAAACAGATTTACATATGAATGCGTGCATGTCTTTAAAAATTGTCTCGTGCACTGAAAACATTTTATGCTATATGTTATGCATGTTTTTCTTATACTTCCGGGTCAACACACTATTATTTCTATATTCATGACTTTCCGTTCATTTACCCAAGTCCTGACGTTCACTAACTGGTGTATTGTCTCATGTCAAGTCTGTACTTGAGTTCTAAGTGGCTTCTAGCCTACACATTTACTGGGAAGGCTCTAGACAGAGTAGCTCCTAACGCGCAGCTGAAACTGACGACCCGAGACTATCTGACGAACTCAATTGTTCTAGTGTCGCGCGGACACGATCTCGAATCTACTAACTGTCTCAAGGGGAGTCAACTCCCAAGACTCTGTAACTTATAGGATACCATATGCTCTATGAGTAAGGTAGTGCGCATCTACCAAGCACGAAAAGACTGGTGTGCTACTGACCTTTTTGGTCTGCCGCTACTCTGCATGGGATATCTTTTTTGGTGTACTACTGAGCGACCCTTGACTTTCTCGTGGTCGACTTGAAGGGACCTTCGCGCCCTTGGTTGGACAATCTCCAAACTTACGTACACGGGTAAAGTTTCGTACTTAAATAACTATTCATGACTTTACTAACGTGGTTATGGAAGAAGACGTTATCATACGCGTTTCCACGATTATTTTCCTACTGCCACACTTTTTTATGCATGGTTATGATGTTTGTACGAAACCTACTCATGCGTATAAAAATATAATTACTTGATATGTCTAACTAAAAGAAATTAGAATTTCCTTACCGTGGTGTTGCGACGCTCGTACACTCGGCGCGGCGATATTAGCTCTTCTGAATGAAATTCTACTGTATGGAAAAACTCAGAGTGCTGCCTCGAACCTACTAGAGTCCTGCAATTTAAGGCAAACATATTTTCATAATTGTTCCCCTTTTAGGATTTCCGGTGGAAAATCTCCAAAACATCTAGGGTTACAAAAATACATGTGCTAAACTTTGTATATTACATTTACGTATAGCGATTGAGGCTCTCAATGAGTTCCACACAAATTTTGTGGTGAATCACGAACACCAAAACCTAAAATAGGGCAATATGAATGAAAACTTAGTCTATCTTATCTTCCAAATCAAAGGATTTCCATGAAGGAATGGAGAAAAGGAAGAAATAAACTCACCGGAAACGAACGATTTCAACTTCCACCGGTTAGGGTTGAATCCGGCTCTTCCACGGCCAAGGAAGGAAAAGGAATACCCACCGGCGCTCGTAGAGGAAGGAGGAGAAGTCGGAGAGGGATTCTGGAGGGTGATCGGCCGACGGAAAGGGTTGCGGGAGGCGTCGGGCTTGCCGCTCGCGGGAGACGGAACGGGAGAAGCACGGCTAGGCTGCGGTTTCTCCCGTGAAATGGGATTTACGGGATAAATATTCACGGGCTTTGCGGTTTTAATAATAACCGCAAATTGTGAATGGGGCTAAGGCTTGCTATTGGCACCCCAAACTGTGTCAATTCACATTAGCTCCGATTACATAAAAATTTGTCGCACTACGATGCAAAAATTAAAAAATGTGTTACACTCTTATTATGACTAACACACTTCTCAAATCAACGGACGCGAATTATAAGAATAGTAACACAATACCTTGACGACGTGCTGCCTCGTTCAAAATCCGTCATGACTCGACCCTACAATTTAAATAAACTTTGCGTCAAAACTTACGGATGTTACACTAGATGAGATGGTGACATCTGCATTTAGCTACTATGAAATAAATAATGTAACTAGTCATATAAGTAGTCAAGTATTTTGTCTATAAAAAAATCACAACTGTAAGAATACTTCTAGAATACTTGCATTCACTTATATATTTTTTTAATAATCTTCAAAAAAACATGTAATCACATTTTTCTTGCATCGATAAAGAATCTCAAACTTTTCAACATTCACACATTTATCATACTTGTTAGAAATAAAACAAACAACAACACTCAAGCCTTTATCCCAATACAGTGGGGTCGGCTATATAGATCCTTTGTCGCCATTGTGCTCTATCTTTTGTCATAATCTCATTAATGCCTAAGTACATCATGTCTTTCTTTATAATTTCATTCAAATCTTTATTGGTCTACCCCTCCCTCATTTAACATGTCTAGTGACTAAACTCTCACAACGCCTAACAGGTGCCTCTAATGATCTCCTTTGTACGTGTCCAAATCATCTTAGTCGAGCTTCTCGCATCTTCTCTGCAATTGGTGCTACTCATGTCTTATCCCTGATACATTCATACCTAATTTTATCCAATCTTGTGTGTCCACACATCTACCTAAGCATTCTCATCCCCGCAACTCTCATTTTTTGCTTATATACACAATTCGCTGCCCAACACTCAGAACCATAGAGCATCGCGGGTCTAATTATAGTACGGTAAAACTTGTCTGTAAGTTTTAGTGGTACTTTACAATAACATAAGATCTCTGACGCGCATCTCCACTTCAACCAAACCGCTTGGATTCTATATGTCACATCTTTATCAATATCTTCGTGTTTTTGAACTATCGATCCAACATATTTAAAACACTCACTACGGGAAATATCTTGATCACCCAACTTAATAACGAAGTCATCTATCCTTCTTGTACTGCTATATTTTAAGCTTCATATACTCTGTCTTTGTCCTGCTCAACCTAAAATCCTTCTTTTCTAAATTATCTCGTCATGATTCAAGTTTTACGTTCATACACTAGCACGTCTCATCAACCAAAACGATATCATCCGCAAACAATAAACACCATGGTATTGCTTATTGGATATGTCTAGTGAGCTCATCTAAGATAAGGGTAAAGAGATAAGGGCTTAAAGCTGAACCTTGATGTAAGCCAACAGTGATAGAGAATTCTTGTGTTAATCCTCCAGACGTCGTCGCCCTTGTCACTGAATTTGTATACATATCTTTGATTGTGTCAATATATGATACATTTACGCCTTTCTTTTCTAAAATTCTGCAAAAGATCTCTCTTGAAACTCTATCATAAGCGTTCTCAAGATCAATAAACAGCATATGCAAATCTTATTTCCTTTTTCGACAGCTGATAATGAGTCTCCTTAAGAGATGTATTACTTTTATGGTCGACTGCCCTGAAATGAATCCAAATTGATTCTCCGAGATATTAGTCTCTCGTCTTACTCTTCTTTCTATTACTCGTTCTCATAGTTTCATGGTATGACTCATCAATTTAATTCTTCTATAATTAACACAATTTTGTATATCTCATTTATTCTTATACAAAGGTACCAAGATATTTTTTCTCCATTGGTCTGACATCCTCTTTGACGTCAGTATCTTATTGAAAAAGTATGTAAGCCACAAATTTTTTTATTTCCTAAATATTTTTATACTTCGATGGGAATATCGTCTTGCTCAACCACCTTTTCATTTTTCATCTTATTTAGAGTATTATTTATCTCTGATACTTGATTTTTACGATAAAACGTTATGTTTTTATACTACTCTTATTTACTTAACGCTTCCAAATTCAATTCATTGTCCTGTGTTTCATTATAGAGTTGATAAAAATATCTTTTTTATCGCTCCTTAATATCAACATCATCTGTCAAAAGTGTATTTGTTTTATCTTTTATGCATTTTCCTTGACTTAAATCTTGTGTCTTTCTTTCTTTAGCTCGAGCAATATTATATATTTCACGTTCTTCATATTTGTTATTTAGTCGCTTATAAAAATTTTCATAAGCTGACTTCTTGTTTTACTTACAGTTTGTTTAGCTTCTTTTTTTGCGACATTATACCTGACTAAGTTTTCATTATTACTACAAACATAGAGTGATTTATAGCTAGCCCTTTTTGGCTTCACTTTGTTTTGCACTTCCTATTTCCACCACCAAATTTTTTATTTGGGGAGGCACGACCTTTTGATACTCCAAGTACGTTCTTTTCACTTATCCTTAAATGTGAAGACATAACTTCTCATGAGACATTAGGATCAACATAAGGGTCATCAACTAGTTGTTTGATACTCCAAGTACGTTCTTTCTACTTAAACTTAAATGTGAAGACATAACTTCTCATGAGATATTGGGATCAACATAAAGGTCATCAACTAGTTATTCCATAACTGTTGTCTTGAAGACAATATGCTTTTTCATCTTCAAGTTTCACCGCTGAATTTTTTCAACATTTTGGTTCTTGTCTTAAATTTATTATATTTAATTTGTACATCTAACATCACTAACCAATATTGTGTTGTCAAACTTTCTTCTAGTATGACTTTGCAATCCTTACAAATCATTTTATCTATTTTGCGAGTTATAAAATAATCAATTTGTGACTTATTTGGTCCGCTTTTAAACGTAATTAAATGTTCTTCCTTTTTTTATGAAAAGCGTATTTAATACAATTAGCTCATTGCTTATGGCAAATTCTAAAATGGTTTGTCCTTCTCCATTCTTTTCTTCATATTCATATCTTTCATGAACGGCTGTGTATTCTACATTTTTTTCCTTATATGTTCATTTAAGTCTCCTCCTCTGAAAATCTTGTCAAATCTTCTCTATTTGTGGGATTTCTCTCACTAAATCATCTAAGTCTTCCAAAATTGTACTTTATTGTTTCATTTAATTCTACTTGTGCCGCGTAAGCACTGATCACATTAATAGTTTTTTTTCTATGACCAATTTAAGAGCTAAGATTCTATCATATTTTTTACTTACTTCAACAATTTCATCATTTCAAGTAGTATCCACAATAATACATACTTCACTGTTTGTTTTATTTTTTCAGGTGTATCATAATGTAAAACCTGAATTATCTAAACATTTAGTTTTCTTAATCACTCATTTGACCTCTTGCAGGCATAAAATATGTATCCCTCTCAAAATCATCGTATTCACTACTTCCATCATTTCCCCGTTAGCGTACCTATATTCCAACTTTCAAACCTAAGTCGACCACAATTCCTACGACATACTTCTCTAACACATCTAATATGTGAGGACTTTTATCTATTTAACACTACACTCAAGTCCACTTGGAGGTGCAGCGGTCCTTGTCAAGACACCGCATTCGGACCATACGACAAGAACTCTTGCATATTTAACACAACATCCAAGTCCTAGAAATGCAGCGGCTCGGACCTGTTGGGTCCGGCGTTCCTTCACTTGACCCGTGGCGCTCTTCTACTTATTTAAGAAATTAAGTAGCACCCTTTCCAACAGTCCGGGCTTTTGGAACAGTTGGTTATGCGCTTGATCTTTCAATTGGTATCAGAGCAGGTCACGGGTTCAAGACATTAAATCCTGATTTCTACCTGTGTGGGTCCGGCGGGTCAGGCAACCGTGGACATGTGGTAACCCCACCTCTGAGTCGTGCAACCGTGGACATGTGGTAACCCCACCTCTGAGCCGTGTGGGCCATGTGGTAACCCCACCTCTGAGCCATGAGGGCCATGTGGTAACTCCCCCTCTGAGCCGACGGGTTGTGCTGGACGCCTTGTTGGGTCCGGCGTTCCTTCACTTGACCCGTGGCGCTCTTCTACTTATTTAAGAAATTAAGTAGCACCCTTTCCAACAGTCCGGGCTTTTGGAACAGTTGGTTATGCGCTTGATCTTTCAGGACCATGCGATGTGTTCCTTAAGGGGAACAAATCACAACACTCAAGCCTTTATCTCACTATAGTGGGGTAGACTCTCACAACGCCTAACAGGTGCCTCTAATGGTCTTTTTTGTACGTGTTCAAACCATTTTAGAAGAGCTTCTCACATCTTCTCTGAAATTGGTGTTACTCTTGTCTTATCCCTGATACTTTCATTCCTAATTTTATCAAAGTCCGTGTGTCCACACATCCACCTAAGCATTCTCGTCTCCGCAACTCTCATTTTTTGCTCATGTACACAATTCACTGCCCAACAATCAGAACCATAAAGCATTGTGGGTCTAATTGCAGTACGGTAAAACTTGTCCTTAAGTTTTAGTGGTACTTTACGATCACATAAGATCCCTAACGCGCCTCTCCACTTCAACCGATCCGTTTGGATTCTATGTGTCACATCTTTATCAATACCTCCATCTTTTTGAACTATCAATACAAGATATTTAAAACACACACTACGGGAAATATCTTGATCACCCAACTTAGGCTTCGTTTGTTTGGCGTTTTGCTCCGGCGGCGGGAGGAGGAGGGCTTTTGGAACCGGAGGGGGGAGGTCGCGGTTGGAATCCCTCTGTTTTCCTTTATTTCTCATGGCGCGGCGGGTGCAAACGGAGCAAACGTCACCGCTGGCCATTTGGTTACCCGTCGTGCGGCGGCGTTTGCACAAAATGGAGAGCTCCAAACGTTGTGTCAAACGAAGCCTTAATAACGAAGTCATCTGTCCTTCTTGTACTGCAAAATTTAAGCTCCATATACTCCATCTTTGCCCTGCTCAACCTAAAACCCTTCTTTTTTAAAGTATCTCGCCAAGATTCAAGTTTTGCGTTTACACCCTCGCGCGTCTCATCAACAAAACGATATCATCCGCAAACAATAAACACCAAGGTATTGCTTGTTGGATATGTCTGGTAAGCTCATCTAAGATAAGGGTAAAGAGATAAAGACTTAAAGCTGAACCATGATGTAATCCAACAGTGATAGGAAATTCTTGTGTTAATCCTCCGGATGTCCTCACCCTTGTCACTGAATTTGTATACATATCTTTGATTATGTCAATATATGATACAGTTAAACATTTCTTTTCTAAGACTCTCCATAAGATCTCTCTTGGAACTCTATCATAAGCCTTCTCAAGATCAATAAATAGCATATGCAAATCTTGTTTTCTTTCTCGATAGTTGTCAATGAGTCTCCTCAAGAGATGTATAGCTTCCATGGTTGACCTCCCTAGCATGAATCCATGGAACAAATATTCAAAAAAAAAAATTCTCCCCATACAAAATGGACACAAATATGGTTCAAAAAATTATTCTAGGATATGAAATGCATGTTAATTTGAAAAGCTAAAGGATGTTCATAATAAGCAAATTGCCTAAACATGGAATTTTTATCACCAATTATGAGAAGTTAATTTGCTGTTGTAAGCTTATAGCATATTAAAAACTAATTTTTATTTCAATAATCCAACGAGCTAACTTATAACAAGGAATTGTATGCTTTCCCTTCAACAAGCATAAATCCTTGGTTGTAGAATAATGAAGGTTCAATATGCTGATATGACTCCAATTTATGCTAATACAAACAACTGATGCTCCATAAACCCTAGATTTAAGAGAATTTAGGTCATGCACACACTCAATACATTGCATAATTAAAACTATATATAATTATATATACACTATATATAATTATATATACACTATATAATAAGAGAAAAACACATCTTGGTGAAACATCAACTTTGTCTATTTTACCGTTTCATCTAAGTTATATTAAAACTCAAGACCCAATCTGAACACATGGCGCCTTCGCAGCAGGAGGTGTTGTCGCAACAAGAGGCCTCCCATTGATGTGTGTATATATATAATGATTTAAAATTTGCCAAAGTATTTTCCATAAAATAATATAACTTTTTGGCAATTTTATCACTTACCTTCACCATAACCAACAAGTTTCATCCATGCATAAATTCCTTAGGGTTAACCCTACTAATCATATATACATTGTAAATAATAATATTTAATTAAACAGTTTTGAAACATTAATTTGCACATTTTACCCTTTCATCTATACTATATTAAAAACCAAGACCCCATCTAAACACCTGACACCTTTGTGTTTGGAGGTGTTATCACAACCGGAGGTACTATCGCAGCTGCACGGAGAGGCCCCGTGCAAACATGTGCATATATAATGATTTAAGAGTTGTCATGGTAGTTTCCATAAGATACTAGACTAAACTCTTGGGCAGCCCCGTAACGAAAAAGCTTCAAACATCATGCATACATTGTAAATAATAATATTTAATTTTAAACAGTTTTAAGAGTAATTAAGCAACATGAAATGAAAAGCTCATTGGAGATTCTGAATCAAAGTTAAACATTTATCTCATGGATGTGTTTGGAGCACTTAAAATTGTTCAATTGGTTGCAAAATCAACATGGGGGACTAATCCTTTTGCTTAGTTGTGTAGAATTTAGAGTATAGTACTGAACTAACATGAAAGGATAAGATTACCTCTTCAATACATCAACAACATAAAACCTGTAAAATTGCAACTTGGAGTTAGAGTGCAACGATGGGATTTCTTATCAAACTGTTCAAAACTGGCAATATTTCAGCGCACTGGGATGAGAACAGCGCCAAGATTAGTGATTTACCCCAAAAGCTCATGGTAAAGAGCAATCACAAAGTAAGCAAATCCATTCTAGATAGATTCCGGTGCCACGTAACAGAGGACAAGTTCTCTCCCGGGGATGATCGCATCCATCTGTCTGGATAAATAGACTTGCGATGTCACAAAACTAACGACGTTGACAAATGTTGAACTACGGCGAGGGGACTTCTAATTGAAGTTCCTGACAGAAAGGATAGCATATGCCTTTATCAGGGGCTTGTGTAGCTAGACGAACACCCGTATCACATCCACAGAACTCTAGCGACAGGAGGGCGACACACAGTGAGAAGATGCGGATCAAGGGGCCGGAAACTTGTGATCAGAACCAGGGAATCCCAATTAGCTTCCTCAGAAGCTGGTAGATTCGTATAAAACCGACAGATCTTGAAATTTGTAGACAGCTGGAGGAGAAACTGGAGATCCGGTGTCAGCTGAATTTTGTTAGACCAAAACTGGGGGATCGGTAAAAGAGGGATGGGAGGAGGGAGAGGACAGGGATTCTGTTTGCCTCTCTTTTGGTCGGAGGAAGGAGAGGTTCTTCGACGGTGCCGCCGTCCAAGTGCACCGACGCAAGCGGAAAGGGGCGCGAGAGTTTTCGAAGAAGGCAAGAGTCCCGGAAGGAAGGAGCACGCTCGCAGAATCCTTGCCCAAGTGGACCAGGAGAGGATGTTGACATACATCCAGAAGGATGTGGACATCTTTGCTTGGATCGCAGCGGAGATACTTGGGATTACTGCGGATGTTGCATGTCATCGCCTCAACTTGAACCCGGAGGCTCTCCCCATCCAGTAGAATAAGAGATCCATCGCAGACAAGCTTGCCGAGCCAATTAGAGAGGAGTTGGTCAACTCCTGAAAGCCGGCTTTGTATACGAAATTCAATACCTCAGCGGGGTATCCAATGTTATAATGGTAAAAAAGGAGATGACCAGTGGAGCATGTGTGTTGATTTTTCTTTACTTAATAAATCATGTCCAAAGAATTGTTACCCTTTTCCCAGAATCGACGCGCTGGTTAACTCAGCCGTCGGTTTTCCTATAATGTGTTTTTAAGATGCTTTTTCAGGGTACCATTAGATCAGGATGTCACCCTCAAAGGTAAAAGATGTCTCCTTCATCATTGGGGATGACTGCTACTATTATAGGATGATGTCCTTCGGCTTAAAAAATGAAGGGGCAACATACCAAAAGATGAGTGATCAGGTCTTCCAAGAGAAAAAGAGTAGGAACCTCGAGGTGTACGTGGATGACCAGATAATCAAAAGCCAGGAGGTGGATTCCCACCTCCACGATTTGGAGGAAACCTTCGGCACCTTGTGCAAATAGAAGATGAGGCCGAACCACTTGAAATGTGTTTTCGGGGCAAGTTCTTGGGCCATCTTAACACCCCCACAGGGGTGGAGCCAAATCCTGACAAGGTCAAGGAAATCATGGAACTGGGTCCGCCTTAAAATGTTAAGGAGGTCTAGCGCCTGACGGGAAAGTTGGAAGGGCTCAGCAGGTTTGTTGGGTATTGTATCCACAACGTACCTGATTTGAAGAAGCCCCTGAACAAGCTAAGGTAAATAGACAATGTATTTGATAAAATCTTTCAAGTTGTGCTTGCAGTTATTCCACGCTAAGTGCACGCCAATGTCAGGGTGCAGTAGGTCAATATACACGGGTCTGCGCGACGTAATCGCTCGTTGAGCAGATCAGTGTGTTGGCCTACGTGTACTCTCTCTATTGCAATGTACTTATTTTCAAGTACAGGGTTGTGATCATGCAAGAGCAGGCAAGGAGCAAGGATGGGTCAAAGAGCAGCTCATGGGTGGAAAGACGAAAAATCATCTAAGTATGAATCGACGAGAATCACCAAGTGATTCTCGCCGATTCGGCGAGAATCACTAGTGATTCTCGCCGAATCGTCGAGAATCACTGGATGATTCTCGCCGTCTCTTTCCGGCTTTATCAGAGTGTGCCATTAAGTCAAAATCGACGAGAATCAGGCTCCGTTTTGGGCCTGTTTGACAAACCAGCGGGACCTCATTTCAGTCTAAACGGATTTGTACAGTAATTTTTGGAGCTGTTTGGTTCGCTTCGTTTTAAACCGGTCGGCTGGTAAGGGTAAAATCCTCCCGTTTAGAAGCTGGAGCGCAGATGTCCAGCTCGCCTCATCCGCAACCCCTCGTTTTGCATTTCCTCTTCCAATTGATGATCAATGCTCCTCCGCCATTGTTTATTTTCTTCTTTATTTGCCAATCTCCGCCTTCTGCCCTTCGACGACAAGCTGTCTCGCGATGGCTCTTACCTAACCTGGCGGAGGCAAGGTTCGTCCCTTCCACTCACCATTTTTTTCTCGTTTTTTTACTTCTTTTCCGGTTTGAGACCTCCAGGACTTTTGGCTTTTGCGGAGTTTTCTTCTTCTTCTTCTATCACAAGCATGAAACCAGGTTATGAAAAAAGGTGCTCAGTTATATATATGCCCGATCATTCTCGTTGTATTTGATGAACTTGTTTCTTGTAATGTTTGACATTTTGGTGCCCTTTTAACATAGAAAAAAGGTGTTGAGATTTTTTTGTAGATGGTTGTATTTGGAACAAGTACAATGGGGATTCATATAACAATTCTGGATCCTGGGCGGTTAGGGCAAATATTTCCGTTCAATTTGGCCTATTTCTTTGATGATTTTTGTCATCTACAGTTCTCTCCAATTTAGATCTTAATAAAAGAGGAGTGAGGTAGGGATTGAATGATTTGTAGTTAGGCTTGGTGTGTTTGAGTTCTGGTATTGACATCTCATCCAATAATCCCTACCTTTTTCTCCGGTGTGTCTTTAACCGCCACCGGAATGGTGTTTTCTCAAACAGAAAAATTATTACACAGTTTCGAACCTGACTCCAAACGGAGGTTACCCAAGCACAAACACAGTTTTGAAAATACAGTTTAGAATCTCTCTTTTGAACTGCTGCCTTTTAAAACGGCACCGGTATCCCAAACTTTCGGTCGTGTTTCCTTCAATTACTCCCGTTTATCTTGAGAAAAGTCTCAAAAAGTTTTATTTCGAGCAGTCACCTCCCTCCTCTGTTTCGAACACTCTGTTTTCACCTGCCGGATCGACCCGCAACTCGTTATTGGCTAGTCGCATCCCAAAACTCATAATTTTTCGCGACTTTTTGAAATACACTTTGTACATGCAATTTCAGAAAAAGTGCTCAGCACAAAAGTTGTAGATCTCGATGAGATCTACAACTTTTGTGCTGAGCACTTTTTCTGAAATTACATGTACAGGGCGTATTTCTGAATGGCGCAAAATCTAAGCATATTTACAAAGTACGTCTTTTACATGTATTTTCAGGAAAGATGATCAACACGAAAGTTGTAGATCTCGACGAGATCTACAACTTTGGTGTTGAGCAATTTTCCTGAAATTGCATGTACAAGGCGTATTTCGAAAAGACACGAAAAATTATGAGATTTTGGGATGCGACTAACCAATAACGAATTGTGGTTAACAATCGCTTTTTTTTCAATATTTTTAATTACTAACTATTAAAAATATGAAAAAAAAAATATGTTTTCATAATATAACATCAAACATAAAAAAATGTTTCATTGATACATTTTAAGAACCAATCTCCGTCATTTTGGTCAATGTTTTATCTTCATACAACTGATCTGCTATAATATTACGTAGCGCGATCATCTCATCTACACCAGCTGCAGTGTAAGTGTATGTTTCTTACCACCCTTGTGAGGTCATCTCATGATCTCGATCTCTTTGCTCGCACTCACAAGATGATACTGTGTATCTTGATACGGTTTCAAGTATCTTTACAGATGATAACCAGAATCTATCAAGTGATAGTGATGTAAACCAGGTGGGGTGTAGTTTTGAATGATAAAATAATTGCGACCAATTTAAAATAAATGCGGCGCGAGAGACTTTCGCGTGCTATTTTAACGAACTAAACGGTCAAGATGTCGCACACGAACGTAAACGCTACCGCACCAACATACAACGTCATGAAACTAATTACACAGACACAAGAATCTAGTGGCGACATTAGAACGTAGGAAAATACGATAATTAATTAGGAGATGAAATTAGTCGGCCAAGCTCTAAATAATTAACTGCCCATTTAAAATCTGAGCATAAAAATAATGAAGGTTTACGGGCAAGGAAATCAAGAGATATATCCCAGAAGAAGAGGCAGTGGCTGACTGGTCCTCGGGCAGGTGGGGACTGGGTTGAAGATGGTGTGTAGGAGGTCTGGATGTGCCCAAGGCAAGCTATGGTAGCAGAAACAGAGACCGACGGAGCTCTATCGGTGATCACCGGGAACAGAATAGTGTTGGCGACAATGGCTGGTGGCTGGACTGGAGAAGGAGTGGAGGAGATCTGGTTGGAGCTGGCAGTAGACAAAGAGCAGCGACCTTAATCCACCAGGGAAGAGTGCAGGGCATCGTCGGTACCCTAGCAGGATTCTGAAGAGCTTGATGTTGGTATTACCATGGTGATCTAGAAGTGATCAAACATGTGGTCTCACTTCCAATGCAATATGAGCTTATGGGGTCGCACATAAGTGCATTGGAGAGGTTTGAAAGGTTTGTGTTGGCCTTGCTTATATGTGTTACGAGTTAAGGACCAAGCCTATGACGTTTTGAATGTGGAGGAATTTCATTCTGGGACCTGTATTGTGAATATGGGTCATCAGGTAAGTGGTCGAAATTATCCAAGGGAAATTTGTCGGGTATGGTTGAGAGGTTTCGACGAATGGTTTGAATTCGTCGAATATCGTCATGACATCTCCACGCTTCTGTCTCAGATTCGCCGAGTATCGTCATTCGTCATGACAATTTGGACGAATTGGACTCATTCGTCGAGTATCGCAATTCATCGAGTATCCTTTTGATACATGGATAATTTGCCTTGTCTCGATTCGTCGAGTATACTTGTGTTATTTCAACGAATATTTTCTAATTCGTCGAATATTGACGTGATACTTGACGAATTCTGTTTCACCCGATTTATTTCCTTTAAGTCTGGTTCGTCTGGTTTGCGGGTTATGGCTTGGTTCGGCTTTCTGTATAAATGCGATTTTCCAGTGAGTCGATGTAATTGTTCATTTTCTTGACCTAGCCACGCGAGATGATCTCCTCCCAACAGAACTGTTCTGCTAAGTCGTGGTCGCCGTTTCTCGCTGTCGCCGACCGCCCTACCTACTACCGTCGCTGGAAAGGGTTTCCCGTGCGTCGGACTCGTCACTGCCACCTCTCCTCGAACGAATCTAGTAGTCCGTGGAGACGTTGAGTGCGAACTGAATTCCGACCCAGATCTTGTGCGACAAGAGTCTAGGGTTCTTCACGCTCGTGTGGATATCTGCAGAGGCGTGGACACCATTCTATGCTCGGAAATCCAGTCGTTGTCGTTCGTTGGAATCATTCGGAGCACCTTAGTTGAGTATAGACTCAATCCATCAAAGGTAAATTTTATTTTACGACATTTACTTCTTGATTAATGGTCATCGCTAGATCCGAACGTTCTTTTGGATTTTCTTGTTCTTTATTTTCGCTGCGTGCACTGCTGCTGTGAAGTATAGAAAAACCCAACACTTGACGAGGATAGGTGGGGCTTCAGGCAGCAGAGACGGTGGCGGAAAGGGCTTCCCTGACGGTCGTCGTCGAAGATGAAGATCGGCGGTGGCTTGATCGATGAACAAGGCTCGACCAGCTCTGGAACTAGCAAAGAATAGCTCGCTGACCCTTGGGAAGGACTCCAGAGGCGGTGCTTGAGCTGGACGGGGAGGGGATAACGACGGGAAGTAGGTGTCGAAATTGCAGAGGCGGCGCTGGGTGAGAAATCGAGCGATACCTAAAAGGTTTGAACAATTTCTATTCCAGCCGGCTCCACAGTAAGAGGGGGTGGCTTTATTACTAGAGAAATTTTTTTGTGCGGGTAACACATAGGAGATCGGTGAAGGACCTTTTTTTAATTCAAAAATACAACTGAATTTTCATTCATTGTAAAAATGTACTGGATTTTAGTTCAAAAATACAACTGGATTTTCATTCATTGCAACACCACCTTTTTACAGTTGTATTTTTAACCCAAAATATAGTCATACGGGTACTTAAAATGAGCGTAAAAATACATAGATCAAAATTTCATGACTTATTTTGTGAAAAAATAAAAATCATAGGAGGATTTTAACTTTCCCCCACGGTCCTCTCCGTGAGGGTACCGCACATAAAATTTTCGGTTTATACTAAGTGGGGGGTTAGGGTTTCTATGACTACTGGCAAACACTGAAGGGAGAATTTGGAATGGACTTTGAAATTGGGTCGACTGCAACTCAATGAGGCTTTGATAAATATAGATGGAGAAATGGCCATAGGATTCTCCAATAAAGAAAGACATCACATTAATTCATTTTGAAATAGTTAATTTTTAATGCTTGCCCTAAATTAACCTATCTCATAAGTTACCAGACCTATGCATTTAAGGTCTAGTTGGCCGGTCACACCAACGAGCCAAACAAAAATTGCGCGAACAACTTGTGCAGTACAAAATATGACGCAAGCACTCATAACACGAGCAATACAACTTTACGCTACACAATAATCTAAAAATGCTCAAAAGTGTGCGCCACAATAATAAAAGACGCGTGCACTAAAAATAATAATAATAATAACGACGCAACGTGGGTTGCATCAATTCTCTCGGGGTTGAAAGAGCTCGATCCCGGTAAGACTCGATGTAACATGCAAGTAGAAAATGAAAGTTCACCTAGTGTCAACTATGTTCACCTATGGGGGGGGGAGAATAGGTGACGTGCAGCGTTTTTGCGGAATTTAAGATTGTACCTGCACAATAAAAATAAACAGCACAGCACACAGAATACACAAACTATTTATAGTGGTTCCCCGATTTGGGTACATCCACTTTCCCCCTTCGATCTATCTTCCAACAAGGGACGACTCGGTGTCTTCACCAACAGGATTGAAATCCAATCCTTGCACTATCGGAAGGAACTCTTCCACACGTAGTAGTCAACACTCCCACAACACGGGTTGCACCCAACCCTTAAAACTCGGAACAAACGTTCCTTTACAATAAAAGTAAAACTAGAATGTACAAGAGATACAAACTACGTTTGGAGACTAAGGTGTCCCTCTTTGTTGACGACGTGTTCTTGAAGTCCATAAAGAGTCCACAACCCTAGATCTCTCTTGGAGAGGATCTCCCCGGAACCGGCGGCGGCAAGATGGGCGGCGGCAAGGTTCACGGGATCGGCGGCGACGACGATGTGCGGCTGCAGTACTTGGAGATCCAAACTTCGTAACGAAGCTAGCTAGGTCTACCAACGGTCACACGAGGATCGGTCGTCTTGATCGATTCGGACGGGGAAGTTTTTCCCGATCAACAAATCGAGAGACAAGGGATCTCTGGATAGACACGTGAGACTCTAAGCTTGGCTAAGCTTCTGTCGCCGGAAGATCACGAATGAATCTCGATCAAAGGCGGCGACCAACTAGCTCGAGCGCGACGGCGGCGGCGGAGTGGAGATCGCGATTTTAGGTCAAGGTTTTCGCTCGACTTCTTTTCTGTGTGTATTACTGTTCAAAAAATACCCGTATATATACTGTAGATACTTTCAATATGACCGTTGTGGGTCCCACAAGTAGAAACCCGAAATCCGGTTCAAAATACTGCCAGCGGCAGAATCCGGTTCAGGGAGTTCCAGAAAAATGCCCCAGTCAAAATCGGCGAGAATCACCTGTGATTCTCGTCGAATCGTCGAGAATCAAGGGTGATTCTCGACGATTCGGCGAGAATCACAAAGTGATTCTCGTCGATCCGTCGAGAATAACAAAGTGATTCTCGTCGAATCTGACTTGATTGCACTCAGATTTAGCCGGCGAGAATCAGCCAGTGATTCTCGCCGAATCGGCGAGAATCACTTGGTGATTCTCGTCGATTCTTACTTAGATGATTTTTCATCTTTCCATCCAAGAGCTGCTCCTTGACCCATCCTTGCTCCTTGTCTGCTCTTGCCTTAACACAGCCCTGTACTTGAAATTAAGTACACTCCAATAGAGAGAGTACACGTAGGCCAACACACTGATCTGCTCAACGAGGGATTACGTCGTGCAGATCCGTGTATATTGACCTACTGCACCCTGACATTGGTGTGCACTTAACATGGAATAACTGAAAGCACAACTTGAAATATTTTGTCAAAAACATTGTCTATTTACCTTAGCTTGTCCCGGGGCTTCTTCAAATCAGGTACGTTGTGGATACAATACCCAACAATCTCCCACTATTTGAAGAAGCCTAAACCCTACAAGCTAAGGTGAATAGAGCATATGAGAATGAAAATCATAAATTTGAAAGTGAGTTGAGTGAGGTATTCATTACCGATACCAATTTCGTGCGGGCAAACTTTGGAGCCACCTTAGCCTTAGCCGAGAGGGTAATCTCCCCCTTTTCGGCCTCTACAAATCTGGGTCTGTAGTATTTGACCCCTTGCTCCCCCTCGGTTCTTGCATCTGTGCTTACACTTGAGTCCTTTGCTCCCCCTCAGTTCTTGCACGAGCTTGGAGCTTCTGTAGTCTTCATTCCTCATAGTTGAGCATTCCCAATTCAGTTTTGAAAAGACTGAACTTGGCTTCGTCTAAGGGCTTTGTGAATATATCTGCAATCTGCTTGTCCGTGGGGATATAATAGAGAGAGATGTCCTTGTTCTCCACGTGCTCCCGAATGAAGTGGTAGCGCACTTCAATATGCTTCGTTCTGCTATGCGATACCGGATTGTTGGCAATCGCAATAGCACTGGAGGAGTCGCAGTACATCGGCACTTCCTTGAACTGAAGGTCGTAGTCGACTAACTGGTTTCTGATCCATAGGAGTTGTGCGCAACAACTGTCAGCCGAGATGTACTCAGACTCTGCAGTGGAGGTAGCTACACAATTCTGCTTCTTGCTGTTCCAAGAGATAAGCCTTCTTCCGAGGAATTGACACGTCCCGGAAGTGCTTTTCCTGTCATCTCGACTCCCTGCAAAATCAGCATCTGAAAAGCCTATTAGCTCGACATCATTGTTTCTCGGGTACCACAAGCCAAGATTGGGAGTACCTTTAAGGTATCTTAGAATTCGCTTTGCAGCGACATAGTGAGATTCCTTAGTGTTCACCTGATACCGGGCACAGACACATGTGGAGAACATAATATCCGGTCTACTGGCAGTAAGGTAGAGCAGGGATCCAATGATGCTTCTGTATTTGGTTTCATCGAAAGGTTTATCTTTCTCATCCTTATCCAGAGACATATTGGATCCCATTGGAGTCCTCATAGAGGTTGCATTCTCCATCCTGAATTTCTTAAGGAGTTCATTTGTGAACTTCGTCTGAGAGATGAAGATTCCATCCTCAGACTGTTTCACTTGAAGTCCCAAGAAATACTTGAGCTCTCCCATACTGCTCATTTCAAACTTTCCCTGCATAAGTTTGGAAAACTTTTTGCAAAGATATTGTCCATTGAGCCGAATATTATGTCATCGACATAGATTTGCACCAGCAAAATCTTGCCTTTGACTTCCCTGAGAAACAATGTCTTATCTATTTTACCTCTAGAGAACTTGTTCTCAAGAAGAAAACTAGATAAAGTCTCATACCAAGCTCGTGGAGCTTGTTTTAACCCATATAAAGCTTTATTAAGAAAATATACATGATTGGGATAAGTAGGATTGACAAAACCTGGGGGTTGAGCGACGTATACTTCCTCTTTCAGGTCTCCGTTCAGGAATGCTGATTTCACATCCATTTGATAGACTGTGAATCCTTTGTGCGAAGCATACGCCAGGAACAGTCTGATTGCCTCGAGCCTTGCCACTGGTGCAAAGGTCTGGTCGAAGTCAATCCCCTCCTCCTGTTTGTAACCTTGAGCCACCAGCCTGGTCTTGTTCTTTATGATGACACCATGTTCATCCAGTTTGTTTCTGAAGATCCACTTGGTGCCAATCACATTCTGCTTGTGTGGTCTGGGAACCAGCGTCCAAACGTTGCATCGTTCGAATTGATGTAGTTCATCTTACATGGCCAGAATCAATGCCGTGTCTTTGTTCGCCTCGTCGAATTTCTTTGGCTCAACCTGTGACAGGAAGCTAAGATGCAATACTTCGTTAAGTGTACCTCTTCGAGTTCTGACACCGACACGAGGATCTCCGATGATCTGATCTCTAGGATGATCCCTCACGTGCCGGAGCTCTGGAAGTCTGGCGTCTGGAGCTTTGACAACTTCTTGGGCTTCTCCTTCTTCTAAGAGATTTGTTCCATTTTGATCTTCAACATTTCCAGATGACGTGGAGGTGGAAACTTTGACGTACTTAGGAGTTTCATCTTTAGCGGTCTCATTGAGATCCAGCTGTTCAAGTCGTGCACCTGCATCTTCAAGAATTCCACTGGAAGAATTGCTGTTAAGCAAACTTCCTTCATCAAATACAACATTGATTGATTCTTCTACCACTAGGGTTTTCTTATTGAAGATCCTATATGCCCGACTGTGGGAACTGTAGCCCATGAATATGCCTTCGAAGCATTTTTCACCAAATTTAGTACGCGGGTACTTCCCATTATTCAGTACATAGCATCTGCAACCAAAGATCCTCAAGTAGGACATGGTTGGTTTCCTACCTTTCAGTAGCTCGTAAGGCGTCTTGCGATGATGCTTGTTGATCAATGCTCGGTTTTGTACATGACAAGCTGTGTTGACAGCCTCTGCCCAGAAGTATTTTGGGAGAGAGGCGTCTTTCAACATTGTCGTGCAGGCTTCAATGAGAGTTCTATTTCTCCTCTCCGCAACTCCATTTTGCTGAGGAGTGCGCGGGGAGGAAAACTCATGAAAGATACCTTGTTTTTCACAGAACTCTGTCATAGCACCAGATTCGAATTTTGTTCCATGATCACTTCTAATTTTGACCACTGGGCAGTTAAATTCGTTCTGAACCTGCTTGACAAAACTAGTGAAGATGTCAAACGTATCCGACTTTCGTTTTAAGAAGAACACCCATGTAAACCGAGAATGATCATCAACTATCACTAGCGTATAGGACTTGCCTCCCAAGCTATGAACTTGCATTGGACCAAACAGGTCCATATGTAGAAGGTAAAGACATCGGGAAGAGTCTTTGTCTGCAATGCTCTTAAAGGTAGCCCGAGTCTGTTTGCCCATCTGGCATGCAGGACAGGGGCTATCTTTGATGCACTTGATAACGGGAGCATCCCTTACTAAGTTTTTAGAAAACAGCATACTAATTGTTTTGAAATTAATATGTGTCAATCTCTTGTGCCATTGTTCACAAAGAGATGCACTGCCTGTTGCCACAAGGCATACGGGGGTAGATGAATCTAAACTGAGAAAATCTAAGCAGAAGATATTTCTGCTCCTAATGCTTGATAATACCGTCTCAGAAGAGATACGTGAAATTATCAGACATTTATCCTTGCAGAACTTAACGTCATAACCTTTGTCACATAACTGACTTACACTGATCAGGTTATGGTTTAACCCTTCAACATAAGCCACGTCGGTGATAGAGATTATGCCGTTGGAAATCATACCGTAACCTCTGGTGACTCCTCGATCTGACCCTCCAAAGATGACTTTAGGTCCATTCTCGACTGGAGTGTAATCACGCAGCAGGCTTCTTGTCCCAGTCATATGTCGGGAGCATCCACTGTCCAAATACCAGATCGGCGTTTTGGTGGCCTTTGGACATTCCTGCAAAATAAAATTAATTTCCCTTAGGAACCCAATCGAACTTGGGTCCTAGATTCCTGGTTAGCATACTCCCCATCGGTTGGTTAACCCTACGAGTGGTCGGCCTCGCATTGCTAACATAGGGAGTCTCGTGATACCTTGGATTAAACCAACAATCCACGGCAAAGTGACCGACTTTGCCACAACACCAACAGTCAAATCTATTGTACCTCTTCCTTGGCTCCTGCCTTACCCTGGAAACGGTGGGTCCAGCCGGGGCTTTGGATCTGGAGGTGGGGGCCTCACAGTGATTGCAGTCACAAAACTTCTTCACCTTCTGTATAACAGGCTTGGCTTTTGGTGCCTGCTTTCCATTATGGCCGCTAGAGAATTGACCATAATTTCCCATGTGGATTTCCTCATAAGGTGCCTTGAAGGCACTCTCACCGAAGTTCCGGGGAAAGGTCCAACCGTCATATCGGCTCTTTGACTTTGCAACCGAGGGCCGGAAATGATGGCCAAATGTTGATTCAAAGTCATGTTGGTTGCAAGGAAAGCCAGGCTTTCTGAACGCAACAGGACTGAGCGGAGCCTTTCCCTTTTCATCAGCAGTGGCCTTCTTGGCGGCCTTATTCTTCCTCTGGTTCCTGTTTCTCCTGGATGAGGAACCAGATACCCCTACATGCCCCAAGCCAACTCCTTTGGCCTGAGCAGAGAAGGTATCAACTACTGGAAGAACAGTTTTTGGCATAGAGAAGCTCTTGACGATCTTCCTTTCTGCCGCAAGTTGTTCTTCCAACTTGTCGACTTCCTCCTGCTTAAGATCAAGAAGCTTAAGAGACTCTGAGTGCTTTGAAGTCAGGTCAAGGTGCTCCTGTCGGAGAGAAATCAAACTGGTGACCTCTTCCCTTAGGGAAACACACTCACCCTTAAGGAATTTTACTTCCTTTTTCACAGCCTTTAATCTCTTACGGCACTCCTCGAAAGTGTTGAGCAGAAGCTCATACTTCTCGAGGAGCTCAGCTTCACGGGCCGAAAGGCTATCCTCAGGTTCATCATCCTGAGACTCAGGATCAGAGTCAGAGTCAGAGTCAGAGAGAGGGGTGTGAGCTTTTACCTTCCCAGTAAATGGGGGACATTCTCCTTCTGAGTCGGAGCGACCCACCAGCCCGAAGTAGGCTTCCTCATCATCACTGGAGTCTGAGGAATCAGACTCACTCAGTGTCTTTGGCCTTTTGGCGATGTAGCTCCGCTCTTTCTTCTTATCTCTAGAGAATTTGAGCTCCTCTCCTTTCACTTTTTCTCTCTTGTCTTGATAGCAGTCGGCCACGACGTGTCCTGGCTTATTGCATCCAAAGCAGATAATGTCAGATGAGCGATGTTTGTTCGGTTTAGAAGCATACCTGTCAGAAGAATAATTTTTCTTCTGATGCCTGGAGGAGGAGCCGTCTTTCTTTCTTTGATTCCTCATCTTGAGGAACTTCTTGAACTCTCGGGTGATGAGGGAGAAATCCTCCTCCGACAGCTCTGAGCTGGAGGAGCATGGCTCGGAGTCCTCCTCCTCATCCTTTTTCCTGGCACGGTAGAAAACCGCACCCTTGCCTTTTCTGGAGTAACTGGCTTTTAGAGCCACAGTCTTTTCTTTGGCTGCAGCCTTCTCTGCTTCTTCTTCTGCTTTCCTGGTGTTCAGTTGAAGCTCATAGGACATCAGCTTCCCGAACAGAATTTGCGGGTCTGTTTCAGCTAGTCTGCCAAACTCTCGGATGGCGCAGATCTTTGTGTCACATTCCTTAGTAAGGGACCTAAGGAATTTATCATTGAGTTCACCATTAGTGAACACTCTTCTGTATCCTTTGAGGGCGTTGACAATCTTGAGGAAGTTCTCGTATGTGACTCTGATCTCTTCCTTAGGCCCTTGTCTGAAGGCCTCATATTTCTGGTTCAGGAGGGATCTCCGATCATCTCTCACTTCATCAGTGCCTTCCATTAGGATGATTAGGCAATGCTAGATCTCCTATGCTGTCCTGCAGTTGCAGAAGTTCTGCATCATTGAGTCATCAACCGCGCTGACCAGAATGTTCCGCGCCTTCTTGTCAAGTCCCACGAGCACCATCTCGTCCTTGTCCATTTCAGAAAGTTTCTTCGGCACTTTCTGGGTAGGATCAATGGTGGAGACCTTAGTGGGGACATAAGGTCCCTCCTCCACGATCATGAAGAGTCGGCGATCAACTGCTTCCATGTAGAACCTGATCCTTTCCTTCCAGATAGGAAAGTTGAGCCTGGTGCACACTGGGATCTTGCCTGAAAACTTGAGCCCGTCCATAGTAGATGTTTGCCTTCTTCTTGACACTAGCGGCAGGATTCAACTCAAGGTGTTAACCTTTTTGAAGAGCAACCTCCCTCTGATACCACTTGAAAGTTCACCTAGTGTCAACTATGTTCACCTATGGGGGGGGGGGGGGGAATAGGTGACGTGCAGCGTTTTTGCGGAATTTAAGATTGTACCTGCACAATAAAAATAAACAGCACAGCATACAGAATACACAAGCTATTTATAGTGGTTCCCCGATTTGGGTACATCCACTTTGAAGGATCAAGCGCATAACCAACTGTTCCAAAAGCCCGGACTGTTGGAAAGGCTGCTACTTAATTTCTTAAATAAGTAGAAGAGCGCCACGGGTCAAGTGAAGGAACGCCGGACCCAACAATCCCCCCCCCCCCGGCGTCCAGCACAACCCGTCGGCTCAGAGGTGGAGTTACCACATGGCCCACATGGCTCAGAGGTGGGGTTACCACATGGCCCACACGGCTCAGAGGTGGGGTTACCACATGTCCACAGTTTCACGGCTCAGAGGTGGGGTTACCACATGTCCACGGTTGTCTGACCCGCCGGACCCACACAGGTAGAAGGGAAAAATCAGGATTTAATAGCGCTCCCCCGGTCTTGAACCCGTGACCTGCTCTGATACCAATTGAAGGATCAAGCGCATAACCAACTGTTCCAAAAGCCCGGACTGTTGGAAAGGCTGCTACTTAATTTCTTAAATAAGTAGAAGAGCGCCACGGGTCAAGTGAAGGAACGCCGGACCCAACACACTTTCCCCCTTCGACCTATCTCCCAACAAGGGACGACTCGGTCTCTTCACCAACAGGATTGAAATCCAATCCTTGCACTATCGGAAGGAACCCTTCCACACGTAGGAGTCAACACTCCCACAACACGGGTTGCACCCAACCCTTACAACTCGGAACAAACGTTCCTTTACAACAAAAGTAAAACTAGAATGTACAAGAGATACAAACTACGTTTGAAGACTAAGGTGTCCCTCTTTGTTGACGACGTGTTCTTGAAGTCCACAAAGAGTCCACAACCCTAGATCTCTATTGGAGAGGATCTCCCCGGAACCGGCGGTGGCAAGATGGGCGGCGGCAAGGTTCACGGGATCGGCGGCGACGACGATGTGCGGCTGCAGTACTTAGAGATCCAAACTTCGTAACGAAGCTAGCTAGGTCTACCAACGGTCACACGAGGATCGGTCGTCTCGATCGATTCGGACGGGGAAGTTTTTCCCGATCAACAAATCGAGAGATAAGGGATCTCTGGATAGACACGTGAGACTCTAAGCTTGGCTAAGCTTCTGTCGCCGGAAGATCACGAAGAAATCTCGATCAAAGGCGGCGACCAACTAGCTCGAGCGCGACGGCGGTGGTGGAGTGGAGATCGCGATTTTAGGTCAAGGTTTTCGCTCGGCTTCTTTTCTGTGTGTATTACTGTTCAAAAAATACCCGTATATATACTATAGATACTTTCAATATGACCGTTGTGGGTCCCACAAGTAGAAACCCGAAATCCGGTTCAAAATACTGCCAGCGGCAGAATCCGGTTCAGGGAGTTCCAGAAAAATGCCCAAGTCAAAATCGGCGAGAATCACCTGTGATTCTCGTCGAATCGTCGAGAATCAAGGGTGATTCTCGACGATTCGGCGAGAATCACAAAGTGATTCTCGTCGAATCTGACTTGATTGCACTCAGATTTAGCCGGCGAGAATCAGCCAGTGATTCTCGCCGAATCGGCGAGAATCACTTGGTGATTCTCGTCGATTCTTACTTAGATGATTTTTCATCTTTCCATCCAAGAGCTGCTCCTTGACCCATACTTGCTCCTTGTCTGCTCTTGCCTTAACACAACCCTGTACTTGAAATTAAGTACACTCCAATAGAGAGAGTACACGTAGGCCAACACACTGATCTGCTCAACGAGGGATTACGTCGTGCAGACCCGTGTATATTGACCTACTGCACCCTGACATTGGTGTGCACTTAGCATGGAATAACTGGAAGCACAACTTGAAATATTTTGTCAAAAACATTGTCTATTTACCTTACCTTGTCCAGGGGCTTCTTCAAATCAGGTACGTTGTGGATACAATACCCAACAATCTCCCCCTATTTGAAGAAGCCTAAACCCTACAAGATAAGGTGAATAGAGCATATGGGAATGAAAATCATAAATTTGAAAGTGAGTTGAGTGAGGTATTCATTACCGATACCAATTTCGTGCGGGCAAACTTTGGAGCCACCTTAGCCTTAGCCGAGAGGGTAATCTCCCCCTTTTCGGCTTCTACAAATCTGGGTCTGTAGTATTTGACCCCTTGCTCCCCCTCAGTTCTTGCATCTGTGCTTACACTTGAGTCCTTTGCTCCCCCTCAGTTCTTGCACGAGCTTGGAGCTTCTGTAGTCTTCATTCCTCATAGTTGAGCATTCCCAATTCAGTTTTGAAAAGACTGAACTTGGCTTCGTCTAAGGGCTTGGTGAATATATCTGCAATCTGCTTGTCCGTGGGGATATAACAGAGAGAGATGTCCTTGTTCTCCACGTGCTCCCGAATGAAGTGGTAGCGCACTTCAATATGCTTCGTTCTGCTGTGCGATACCGGATTGTTTGCAATCGCAATAGCACTGGAGGAGTCGCAGTACATCGGCACTTCCTTGAACTGAAGGTCGTAGTCGGCTAACTGGTTTCTGATCCATAGGAGTTGTGCGCAACAACTGTCAGCCGAGATGTACTCAGACTCTGCAGTGGAGGTAGCTACATAATTCTGCTTCTTGCTGTTCCAAGAGATAAGCCTTCTTCCGAGGAATTGACACGTCCCGGAAGTGCTTTTCCTGTCATCTCGACTCCCTGCAAAATCAGCATCTGAAAAGCCTATTAGCTCGACATCATTGTTTCTCGGGCACCACAAGCCAAGATTGGGAGTACCTTTAAGGTATCTTAGAATTCGCTTTGCAGCGACATAGTGAGATTCCTTAGTGTTCACCTGATACTGGGCACAGACACATGTGGAGAACATAATATCCGGTCTACTGGCAGTAAGGTAGAGCAGGGATCCAATGATGCTTCTGTATTTGGTTTCATCGAAAGGTTTACCTTTCTCATCCTTATCCAGAGACATAGTGGATCCCATTGGAGTCCTCATAGAGGTTGCATTCTCCATCCCGAATTTCTTAAGGAGTTCATTTGTGAACTCCGTCTGAGAGATGAAGATTCCATCCTCAGACTGTTTCACTTGAAGTCCCAAGAAATACTTGAGCTCTCCCATACTGCTCATTTCAAACTTTTCCTGCATAAGTTTGGAAAACTTTTTGCAAAGATTATTGTCCGTTGAGCCGAATATTATGTCATCGACATAGATTTGCACCAGCAAAATCTTGCCTTTGACTTCCCTGAGAAACAATATCTTATCTATTTTACCTCTAGAGAACTTGTTCTCAAGAAGAAAAGTAGATAAAGTCTCATACCAAGCTCGTGGAGCTTGTTTTAACCCATATAAAGCTTTATTAAGAAAATATACATGATTGGGATAAGTAGGATTGACAAAACCTGGGGGTTGAGCGACGTATACTTTCTCTTTCAGATCTCCGTTCAGGAATGCTGATTTCACATCCATTTGATAGACTGTGAATCCTTTGTGCGAAGCATACGCCAGGAACAGTCTGATTGCCTCGAGCCTTGCCACTGGTGCAAAGGTCTGGTCGAAGTCAATCCCCTCCTCCTGTCTGTAACCTTGAGCCACCAGTCTGGTCTTGTTCTTTATGATGACACCATGTTCATCCAGTTTGTTTCTGAAGATCCACTTGGTGCCAATCACATTCTGCTTGTGTGGTCTGGGAACCAGCGTCCAAACGTTGCATCGTTCGAATTGATGTAGTTCATCTTACATGGCCAGAATCAATGTTGTGTCTTTGTTCGCCTCGTCGAACTTCTTTGGCTCAACTTGTGACAGGAAGCTAAGATGCAATACTTCGTTAAGTGTACCTCTTCGAGTTCTGACACCGACACGAGGATCTCCGATGATCTGATCTCTAGGATGATCCCTCACGTGCCGGAGCTCTGGAAGTCTGGCGTCTGGAGCTTCGACAACTTCTCGGGCTTCTCCTTCTTCTAAGAGATTTGTTCCATTTTGATCTTCAACATTTCCAGATGACGTGGAGGTGGAAACTTTGACGTACTTAGGAGTTTCATCTTTAGCGGTCTCATTGAGATCCAGCTGTTCAAGTCGTGCACCTGCATCTTCAAGAATTCCACTGGAAGAATTGTTGTTAAGCAAACTTCCTTCATCAAATACAACATTGATTGATTCTTCTACCACTATGGTTTTCTTATTGAAGACCCTATATGCCCGACTGTGGGAACTGTAGCCCATGAATATGCCTTCGAAGCATTTTTCACCAAATTTAGTACGCGGGTACTTCCCATTATTCAGTACATAGCATCTGCAACCAAAGATCCTCAAGTAGGACATGGTTGGTTTCCCGCCTTTCAGTAGCTCGTAAAGCGTCTTGCGATGATGCTTGTTGATCAATGCTCGGTTTTGTACATGACAAGTTGTGTTGACAGCCTCTGCCCAGAAGTATTTTGGGAGAGAGGCGTCTTTCAACATTGTCGTGCAGGCTTCAATGAGAGTTCTATTTCTCCTCTCCGCAACTCCATTTTGCTGAGGAGTGCGCGGGGAGGAAAACTCATGAAAGATAACTTGTTCTTCACAGAACTCTGTCATAGCACCAGATTCGAATTCTATTCCATGGTCACTTCTGATTTTGACCACTGGGCAGTTAAATTCGTTCTGAACCTGCTTGACAAAACTAGTGAAGATGTCAAACGTATCCGACTTTCGTTTTAAGAAGAACACCCATGTAAACCGAGAATGATCATCAACTATCACTAGCGTATAGGACTTGCCTCCCAAGCTATGAACTTGCATTGGACCAAACAGGTCCATATGTAGAAGGTAAAGACATCGGGAAGAGTCTTTGCCTGCAATGCTCTTAAAGGTAACCCGAGTCTGTTTGCCCATCTGGCATGCATGACAGGGGCTATCTTTGATGCACTTGATAACGGGAGCATCCCTTACTAAGTTTTTAGAAAACAGCATACTAATTGTTTTGAAATTAATATGTGTCAATCTCTTGTGCCATTGTTCACAAAGAGATGCACTGCCTGTTGCCACAAGGCATACGGGGGTAGATGAATCTAAACTGAGAAAATCTAAGCAGAAGATATTTCTGCTCCTAATGCTTGATAATACCGTCTCAGAAGAGATACGTGAAATTATCAGACATTTATCCTTGCAGAACTTAACGTCATAACCTTTGTCACATAACTGACTTACACTGATCAGGTTATGGTTTAACCCTTCAACATAAGCCACGTCGGTGATAGAGATTATGCCGTTGGAAATCATACCGTAACCTCTGGTGACTCCTCGATCTGACCCTCCAAAGATGACTTTAGGTCCATTCTCGACTGGAGTGTAATCACGCAGCAGGCTTCTTGTCCCAGTCATATGTCGGGAGCATCCACTGTCCAAATACCAGATCGGCGTTTTGGTGGTCTTTGGACATTCCTGCAAAACAAAATTAATTTCCCTTAGGAACCCAATCGAACTTGGGTCCTAGATTCCTGGTTAGCATACTCCCCATCGGTTGGTTAACCCTACGAGTGGTCGGCCTCGCATTGCTAACATAGGGAGTCTCGTGATACCTTGGATTAAACCAACAATCCACGGCAAAGTGACCGACTTTGCCACAGCACCAACAGTCAAATCTATTGTACCTCTTCCTTGGCTCCTGCCTTACCCTGGAAACGGTGGGTCCAGCCGGGGCTTTGGATCTGGAGGTGGGGGCCTCACAGTGATTGCAGTCACAAAACTTCTTCACCTTCTGTATAACAGGCTTGGCTTTTGGTGCCTGCTTTCCATTATGGCCGCTAGAGAATTGACCATAATTTCCCATGTGGATTTCCTCATAAGGTGCCTTGAAGGCACTCTCACCGAAGTTCCGGGGAAAGGTCCAACCGTCATATCGGCTCTTTGACTTTGCAACCGAGGGCCGGAAATGATGGCCAAATGTTGATTCAAAGTCATGTTGGTTGCAAGGAAAGCCAGGCTTTCTGAACGCAACAGGACTGAGCGGAGCCTTTCCCTTTTCATCAGCAGTGGCCTTCTTGGCGGCCTTATTCTTCCTCTGGTTCCTGTTTCTCCTGGATGAGGAACCAGATACCCCTACATGCCCCAAGCCAGCTCCTTTGGCCTGAGCAGAGAAGGTATCAACTACTGGAAGAACAGTTTTTGGCATAGAGAAGCTCTTGACGATCTTCCTTTCTGCCGCAAGTTGTTCTTCCAACTTGTCGACTTCCTCCTGCTTAAGATCAAGAAGCTTAAGAGACTCTGAGTGCTTTGAAGTCAGGTCAAGGTGCTTCTGTCGGAGGGAAATCAAACTGGTGACCTCTTCCCTTAGGGAAACACACTCACCCTTAAGGAATTTTACTTCCTTTTTCACAGCCTTTAATCTCTTACGGCACTCCTCGAAAGTGTTGAGCAGAAGCTCATACTTCTCGAGGAGCTCAGCTTCACGAGCCGAAAGGCTATCCTCAGGTTCATCATCCTGAGACTCAGGATCAGAGTTAGAGTCAGAGTCGGAGAGAGGGGTGTGAGCTTTTACCTTCCCAGTAAATGGGGGACATTCTCCTTCTGAGTCGTAGCGATCCACCAGCCCGAAGTAGGCTTCCTCATCATCACTGGAGTCTGAGGAATCAGACTCACTCAGTGTCTTTGGCCTTTTGGCGATGTAGCTCCGCTCTTTCTTCTTATCTCTAGAGGATTTGAGCTCCTCTCCTTTCACTTTTTCTCTCTTGTCTTGATAGCAGTCGGCCACGACGTGTCCTGGCTTATTGCATCCAAAACAGATAATGTCAGATGAGCGATGTTTGTTCGGTTTAGAAGCATACCTGTCAGAAGAATAATTTTTTCTTCTGATGACTGGAGGAGGAGCCGTCTTTCTTTCTTTGATTCCTCATCTTGAGGAACTTCTTGAACTCTCGGGTGATGAGGGAGAAATCCTCCTCCGACAGCTCTGAGCTGGAGGAGCATGGCTCGGAGTCCTCCTCCTCATCCTTTTTCCTGGCACGGTAGAAAACCGCACCCTTGCCTTTTCTGGAGTAACTGGCTTTTAGAGCCATAGTCTTTTCTTTGGCTGCAGCCTTCTCTGCTTCTTCTTCTGCTTTCCTGGTGTTCAGTTGAAGCTCATAGGACATCAGCTTCCCGAACAGAATTTGCGGGTCTGTTTCAGCTAGTCTGCCAAACTCTCGGATGGCGCAGATCTTTGTGTCACATTCCTTAGTAAGGGACCTAAGGAATTTATCATTGAGTTCACCATTAGTGAACACTCTTCCGTATCCTTTGAGGGCGTTGACAATCTTGAGGAAGTTCTCGTATGTGACTCCGATCTCTTCCTTAGACCCTTGTCTGAAGGCCTCATATTTCTGGTTCAGGAGGGATCTCCGATCATCTCTCACTTCATCAGTGCCTTCCATTAGGATGATTAGGCAATGCCAGATCTCCTATGCTGTCCTGCAGTTGCAGAAGTTCTGCATCATTGAGTCATCAACCGCGCTGACCAGAATGTTCCGCGCCTTCTTGTCAAGTCCCACGAGCACCATCTCGTCCTTGTCCATTTCAGAAAGTTTCTTCGGCACTTTCTGGGTAGGATCAATGGTGGAGACCTTAGTGGGGACATAAGGTCCCTCCTCCACGATCATGAAGAGTCGGGGATCAACTGCTTCCATGTAGAACCTGATCCTTTCCTTCCAGATAGGAAAGTTGAGCCTGGTGCACAATGAGATCTTGCCTGAGAACTTGAGCCCGTCCATAGTAGATGTTTGCCTTCTTCTTGACACTAGCGGCAGGATTCAACTCAAGGTGTTAACCTTTTTGAAGAGCAACCTCCCTTTGATACCACTTGAAAGTTCACCTAGTGTCAACTATGTTCACCTATGGGGGGGGGAATAGGTGACGTGCAGCGTTTTTGCGGAATTTAAGATTGTACCTGCACAATAAAAATAAACAGCACAGCATACAGAATACACAAGCTATTTATAGTGGTTCCCCGATTTGGGTACATCCACTTTGAAGGATCAAGCGCATAACCAACTGTCCAAAAGCCCGGACTGTTGGAAAGGCTGCTACTTAATTTCTTAAATAAGTAGAATCCCCGGAAACAATCCCCCCCCCCCCCGGCGTCCAGCACAACCCGTCGGCTCAGAGGTGAAGTTACCACATGGCCCACATGGGAGGTGGGGTTACCACATGGCCCACACGGCTCAGAGGTGGGGTTACCACATGTCCACAGTTTCACGGCTCAGAGGTGGGGTTACCACATGTCCACGGTTGTCTGACCCGCCGGACCCACACAGGTAGAAGGGAAAAATCAGGATTTAATAGCGCTCCCCGGTCTTGAACCCGTGACCTGCTCTGATACCAATTGAAGGATCAAGCGCATAACCAACTGTTCCAAAAGCCCGACTGTTGGAAAGGCTGGTAGAAGAGCGCCACGGGTCAAGTGAAGGAACGCCGGACCCAACACACTTTCCCCCTTCGACCTATCTCCCAACAAGGGACGACTCGGTCTCTTCACCAACAGGATTGAAATCCAATCCTTGCACTATCGGAAGGAACCCTTCCACACGTAGGAGTCAACACTCCCACAACACGGGTTGCACCCAACCCTTACAACTCGGAACAAACGTTCCTTTACAACAAAAGTAAAACTAGAATGTACAAGAGATACAAACTACGTTTGGAGACTAAGGTGTCCCTCTTTGTTGACGACGTGTTCTTGAAGTCCACAAAGAGTCCACAACCCTAGATCTCTATTGGAGAGGATCTCCCCGGAACCGGCGGTGGCAAGATGGGCGGCGGCAAGGTTCACGGGATCGGCGGCGACGACGATGTGCGGCTGCAGTACTTAGAGATCCAAACTTCGTAACGAAGCTAGCTAGGTCTACCAACGGTCACACGAGGATCGGTCGTCTCGATCGATTCGGACGGGGAAGTTTTTCCCGATCAACAAATCGAGAGATAAGGGATCTCTGGATAGACACGTGAGACTCTAAGCTTGGCTAAGCTTCTGTCGCCGGAAGATCACGAAGAAATCTCGATCAAAGGCGGCGACCAACTAGCTCGAGCGCGACGGCGGTGGTGGAGTGGAGATCGCGATTTTAGGTCAAGGTTTTCGCTCGGCTTCTTTTCTGTGTGTATTACTGTTCAAAAAATACCCGTATATATACTATAGATACTTTCAATATGACCGTTGTGGGTCCCACAAGTAGAAACCCGAAATCCGGTTCAAAATACTGCCAGCGGCAGAATCCGGTTCAGGGAGTTCCAGAAAAATGCCCAAGTCAAAATCGGCGAGAATCACCTGTGATTCTCGTCGAATCGTCGAGAATCAAGGGTGATTCTCGACGATTCGGCGAGAATCACAAAGTGATTCTCGTCGAATCTGACTTGATTGCACTCAGATTTAGCCGGCGAGAATCAGCCAGTGATTCTCGCCGAATCGGCGAGAATCACTTGGTGATTCTCGTCGATTCTTACTTAGATGATTTTTCATCTTTCCATCCAAGAGCTGCTCCTTGACCCATACTTGCTCCTTGTCTGCTCTTGCCTTAACACAACCCTGTACTTGAAATTAAGTACACTCCAATAGAGAGAGTACACGTAGGCCAACACACTGATCTGCTCAACGAGGGATTACGTCGTGCAGACCCGTGTATATTGACCTACTGCACCCTGACATTGGTGTGCACTTAGCATGGAATAACTGGAAGCACAACTTGAAATATTTTGTCAAAAACATTGTCTATTTACCTTACCTTGTCCAGGGGCTTCTTCAAATCAGGTACGTTGTGGATACAATACCCAACAATCTCCCCCTATTTGAAGAAGCCTAAACCCTACAAGATAAGGTGAATAGAGCATATGGGAATGAAAATCATAAATTTGAAAGTGAGTTGAGTGAGGTATTCATTACCGATACCAATTTCGTGCGGGCAAACTTTGGAGCCACCTTAGCCTTAGCCGAGAGGGTAATCTCCCCCTTTTCGGCTTCTACAAATCTGGGTCTGTAGTATTTGACCCCTTGCTCCCCCTCAGTTCTTGCATCTGTGCTTACACTTGAGTCCTTTGCTCCCCCTCAGTTCTTGCACGAGCTTGGAGCTTCTGTAGTCTTCATTCCTCATAGTTGAGCATTCCCAATTCAGTTTTGAAAAGACTGAACTTGGCTTCGTCTAAGGGCTTGGTGAATATATCTGCAATCTGCTTGTCCGTGGGGATATAACAGAGAGAGATGTCCTTGTTCTCCACGTGCTCCCGAATGAAGTGGTAGCGCACTTCAATATGCTTCGTTCTGCTGTGCGATACCGGATTGTTTGCAATCGCAATAGCACTGGAGGAGTCGCAGTACATCGGCACTTCCTTGAACTGAAGGTCGTAGTCGGCTAACTGGTTTCTGATCCATAGGAGTTGTGCGCAACAACTGCCAGCCGAGATGTACTCAGACTCTGCAGTGGAGGTAGCTACACAATTCTGCTTCTTGCTGTTCCAAGAGATAAGCCTTCTTCCGAGGAATTGACACGTCCCGGAAGTGCTTTTCCTGTCATCTCGACTCCCTGCAAAATCAGCATCTGAAAAGCCTATTAGCTCGACATCATTGTTTCTCGGGCACCACAAGCCAAGATTGGGAGTACCTTTAAGGTATCTTAGAATTCGCTTTGCAGCGACATAGTGAGATTCCTTAGTGTTCACTTGATACCGGGCACAGACACATGTGGAGAACATAATATCCGGTCTACTGGCAGTAAGGTAGAGCAGGGATCCAATGATGCTTCTGTATTTGGTTTCATCGAAAGGTTTACCTTTCTCATCCTTATCCAGAGACATAGTGGATCCCATTGGAGTCCTCATAGAGGTTGCATTCTCCATCCCGAATTTCTTAAGGAGTTCATTTGTGAACTTCGTCTGAGAGATGAAGATTCCATCCTCAGACTGTTTCACTTGAAGTCCCAAGAAATACTTGAGCTCTCTCATACTGCTCATTTCAAACTTTTCCTGCATAAGTTTGGAAAACTTTTTGCAAAGATTATTGTCCGTTGAGCCGAATATTATGTCATCGACATAGATTTGCACCAGCAAAATCTTGCCTTTGACTTCCCTGAGAAACAATATCTTATCTATTTTACCTCTAGAGAACTTGTTCTCAAGAAGAAAAGTAGATAAAATCTCATACCAAGCTCGTGGAGCTTGTTTTAACCCATATAAAGCTTTATTAAGAAAATATACATGATTGGGATAAGTAGGATTGACAAAACCCGAGGGTTGAGCGACGTATACTTCCTCTTTCAGGTCTCCGTTCAGGAATGCTGATTTCACATCCATTTGATAGACTGTGAATCCTTTGTGCGAAGCATACGCCAGGAACAGTCTGATTGCCTCGAGCCTTGCCACTGGTGCAAATGTCTGGTCGAAGTCAATCCCCTCCTCCTGTCTGTAACCTTGAGCCACCAGCCTGGTCTTGTTCTTTATGATGACACCATGTTCATCCAGTTTGTTTCTGAAGATCCACTTGGTGCCAATCACATTCTGCTTGTGTGGTCTGGGAACCAGCGTCCAAACGTTGCATCGTTCGAATTGATGTAGTTCATCTTACATGGCCAGAATCAATGCCGTGTCTTTGTTCGCCTCGTCGAACTTCTTTGGCTCAACCTGTGACAGGAAGCTAAGATGTAATACTTCGTTAAGTGTACCTCTTCGAGTTCTGACACCGACACGAGGATCTCCGATGATCTGATCTCTAGGATGATCCCTCACGTGCCGGAGCTCTGGAAGTCTGGCGTCTGGAGCTTCGACAACTTATCGGGCTTCTCCTTCTTCTAAGAGATTTGTTCCATTTTGATCTTCAACATTTCCAGATGACGTGAAGGTGGAAACTTTGACGTACTTAGGAGTTTCATCTTTAGCGGTCTCATTGAGATCCAGCTGTTCAAGTCGTGCACCTGCATCTTCAAGAATTCCACTGGAAGAATTGTTGTTAAGCAAACTTCCTTCATCAAATACAACATTGATTGATTCTTCTACCACTAGGGTTTTCTTAATGAAGACCCTATATGCCCGACTGTGGGAACTGTAGCCCATGAATATGCCTTCGAAGCATTTTTCACCAAATTTAGTACGCGAGTACTTCCCATTATTCAGTACATAGCATCTGCAACCAAAGATCCTCAAGTAGGACATGGTTGGTTTCCCGCCTTTCAGTAGCTCGTAAAGCGTCTTGCGATGATGCTTGTTGATCAATGCTCGGTTTTGTACATGACAAGTTGTGTTGACAGCCTCTGCCCAGAAGTATTTTGGGAGAGAGGCGTCTTTCAACATTGTCGTGCAGGCTTCAATGAGAGTTCTATTTCTCCTCTCCGCAACTCCATTTTGCTGAGGAGTGTGCGGGGAGGAAAACTCATGAAAGATACCTTGTTCTTCACAGAACTCTGTCATAGCACCAGATTCGAATTCTATTCCATGGTCACTTCTGATTTTGACCACTGGGCAGTTAAATTCGTTCTGAACCTGCTTGACAAAACTAGTGAAGATGTCAAACGTATCCGACTTTCGTTTTAAGAAGAACACCCATGTAAACCGAGAATGATCATCAACTATCACTAGCGTATAGGACTTGCCTCCCAAGCTATGAACTTGCATTGGACCAAACAGGTCCATATGTAGAAGGTAAAGACATCGGGAAGAGTTTTTGTCTGCAATGCTCTTAAAGGTAGCCCGAGTCTGTTTGCCCATCTGGCATGCAGGACAGGGGCTATCTTTGATGCACTTGATAACGGGAGCATCCCTTACTAAGTTTTTAGAAAACAGCATACTAATTGTTTTGAAATTAATATGTGTCCAATCTCTTGTGCCATTGTTCACAAAGAGATGCACTGCCTGTTGCCACAAGGCATACGGGGGTAGATGAATCTAAACTGAGAAAATCTAAGCAGAAGATATTTCTGCTCCTAATGCCTGATAATACCGTCTCAGAAGAGATACGTGAAATTATCAGACATTTATCCTTGCAGAACTTAACGTCATAACCTTTGTCACATAACTGACTTACACTGATCAGGTTATGGTTTAACCCTTCAACATAAGCCACGTCGGTGATAGAGATTATGCCGTTGGAAATCATACCGTAACCTCTGGTGACTCCTCGATCTGACCCTCCAAAGATGACTTTGGGTCCATTCTCGACTGGAGTGTAATCACGCAGCAGGCTTCTTGTCCCAGTCATATGCCGGGAGCATCCACTGTCCAAATACCAGATCGGCGTTTTGGTGGCCTTTGAACATTCCTGCAAAACAAAATTAATTTCCCTTAGGAACCCAATCGAACTTGGGTCCTAGATTCCTGGTTAGCATACTCCCCCTCGGTTGGTTAACCCTACGAGTGGTCGGCCTCGCATTGCTAACATAGGGAGTCTCGTGATACCTTGGATTAAACCAACAATCCACGACAAAGTGACCGACTTTGCCACAGCACCAACAGTCAAATCTGTTGTACCTCTTCCTTGGCTCCTGCCTTACCCTGGAAACGGTGGGTCCAGCCGGGGCTTTGGATCTGGAGGTGGGGGCCTCACAGTGATTGCAGTCACAAGACTTCTTCACCTTCTGTATAACAGGCTTGGCTTTTGGTGCCTGCTTTCCATTATGGCCGCTAGAGAATTGACCATAATTTCCCATGTGGATTTCCTCATAAGGTGCCTTGAAGGCACTCTCACCGAAGTTTCGGGGAAAGGTCCAACCGTCATATCGGCTCTTTGGCTTTGCAACCGAGGGCCGGAAATGATGGCCAAATATTGATTCAAAGTCATGTTGGTTGCAAGGAAAGCCAGGCTTTCTGAACGCAACAGGACTGAGCGGAGCCTTTCCCTTTTCATCAGCAGTGGCCTTCTTGGCGGCCTTATTCTTCCTCTGGTTCCTGTTTCTCCTGGATGAGGAACCAGATACCCCTACATGCCCCAAGCCAGCTCCTTTGGCCTGAGCAGAGAAGGTATCAACTACTGGAAGAACAGTTTTTGGCATAGAGAAGCTCTTGACGATCTTCCTTTCTGCCGCAAGTTGTTCTTCAAACTTGTCGACTTCCTCCTGCTTAAGATCAAGAAGCTTAAGAGACTCTGAGTGCTTTGAAGTCAGGTCAAGGTGCTCCTGTCGGAGAGAAATCAAACTGGTGACCTCTTCCCTTAGGGAAACACACTCACCCTTAAGGAATTTTACTTCCTTTTTCACAGCCTTTAATCTCTTACGGCACTCCTCGAAAGTGTTGAGCAGAAGCTCATACTTCTCGAGGAGCTCAGCTTTACGGGCCGAAAGGCTATCCTCAGGTTCATCATCCTGAGACTCAGGATCAGAGTCAGAGTCGGAGAGAGGGGTGTGAGCTTTTACCTTCCCAGTAAATGGGGGACATTCTCCTTCTGAGTCGGAGCGACCCACCAGCCCGAAGTAGGCTTCCTCATCATCACTGGAGTCTGAGGAATCAAACTCACTCAGTGTCTTTGGCCTTTTGGCGATGTAGCTCCGCTCTTTCTTCTTATCTCTAGAGGATTTGTGCTCCTCTCCTTTCCCTTTTTCTCTCTTGCCTTGATAGCAGTCGACTACGACGTGTCCTGGCTTATTGCATCCAAAGCAAATAATGTCAGAAGAGCGATGTTTGTTCGGTTTAGAAGCATACCTGTCAGAAGAATAATTTTTCTTTTGATGCCTGGAGGAGGAGCCGTCTTTCTTTCTTTGATTCCTCATCTTGAGGAACTTCTTGAACTCTCGGGTGATGAGGGAGAAATCCTCCTCCGACAGCTCTGAGCTGGAGGAGCATGGCTCGGAGTCCTCCTCCTCATCCTTATTCCTGGCACGGTATGAAACCGCACCCTTGCCTTTTCTGGAGTGACTGGCTTTTAGAGCCACAGTCTTTTCTTTTGCTGCAGCCTTCTCTGCTTCTTCTTCTGCTTTCCTGGTGTTCAGTTGAAGCTCATAGGACATTAGCTTCCCAAACAGAATTTGCGGGTCTGTTTCAGCTAGTCTGCCAAACTCTCGGATGGCGCAGATCTTTGTGTCCCATTCCTTAGTAAGGGACCTAAGGAATTTATCATTGAGTTCACCATTAGTGAACACTCTTCCGTATCCTTTGAGGGCGTTGACAATCTTGAGGAAGTTCTCGTAGGTGACTCCGATCTCTTCCTTAGGCCCTTGTCTGAAGGCCTCATATTTCTGGTTCAGGAGGAATCTCCGATCATCCCGCACTTCATCAGTCTCCTCCATTAGGATGATCAGGCAATGCCAGATCTCCTGTGCTGTCCTGCAGTTGCAGAAGTTCTGCATCATTGAGTCATCAACTGCGCTGACCAGAATGTTCTGCGCCTTCTTGTCAAGTCCCACTAGCACCATCTCGTCCTTGTCCATTTCAGAAAGTTTCTTCGGCACTTTCTTGGTAGGATCAATGGTGGAGACCTTAGTGGGGACATAAGGTCCCTCCTCCACGATCATGAAGAGTCTAGGATCAACTGCCTCCATGTAGAATCTGATCCTTTCCATCCAGATAGGAAAGTTGAGCCTGGTGCACACGGGGATCTTGCCAGTGAACTTGAGCCCGTCCATAGTAGATGTTTGCCTTCTTCTTGACACTAGCGGCGGGATTCAACTCAAGGTGTTAACCTTTTTGATGAGTAACCTGCCTCTGATAACACTTGAAAGTCCACCTAGTGTCAACTATCTTCACCTATGGGGGGGATAGGTGACGTGCAGCGTTTTTGCGGAATTTAAATTGTACCTGCACAAGAGAATAAAACAACGCAGCACAAAAGAGTACACAAGCTATTTATAGTGGTTCCCCGATTTGGGTACATCCACTTTCCCCCTTCGACCTATCTCCCAACCAGGGACGACTCGGTCACTTCTCCAACAGGATTGAAATCCAATCCTTGCACTATCGGAAGGAACCCTTCCACACGTAGGAGTCAACACTCCCACAACACGGGTTGCACCCAACCCTTACAACTAGGAACCAACGTTCCTTTACAACAAAAGTAAAACTAGAATGTACAAGAGATACAAACTACGTTTGGAGACTTAGGTGTCCCTCTTCGTTGACGACGTGTTTTTGAAGTCCACGAAGAGTCCACTACCCAAGATCTCTCTTGGAGAGAATCTCCCCGGAACCGGTGGCGGCAAGATGGGCGGCGGCTAGGTTCACGGGATCGGCGACAACAACGATGTGCGGCTGCTGTTCTTTGGAGATCCAAACTTCGTAGCGAAGCTAGCTAGGTCTACCAACGGTCACTCTAGGATCGATCGTCTCGATCGATTCGGACGGGGAAGTTTTTCCCGATCAACAAATCGAGAGACAAGGGATCTCTGGATAGACGCGTGAAACTCTAAGCTTGGCTAAGCTTCTGTCGCCGGAAGATCACGAAGAAATCTCGATCACGAGCGGCGACCAACTAGCGCGAGCGGCGACGGCGGCGGCGGAGCAGTTTCGCGATTCTAGGTCAAGATAGTCGCTCGGCTTCTTTTTGTGTGTCTTTACTGTTCAAAAATACCCGTATATATATACACAAGTAAACACCTTAAAGACCGTTGTGGGTCCCACATGAAGAAACCCGAAATCCGGTTCAAAATAGTGCCTGCGGCAGAATCCGGTCCAGCTGTTTCTAGAAAAACTGCCAAGTCAAAATCGGCGAGAATCACCTGTCGAATCGTCGAGAATCAAGGGTGATTCTCGACGATTCGGCGAGAATCACAAAGGGATTCTCGACGATTCGTCGAGAATCACAAAGGGATTCTCGACGATTCGTCGAGAATCACAAAGGGATTCTCGTCGAATTTGCCTTGATTGCACGCTGATTTAGCTGGCGAGAATCAGTCAGTGATTCTCGACGATTCGGCGATAATCACTAGTGATTCTCGCCGAATCGGCGAGAATCACTTGGTGATTCTCGTCGATTCTTACTTAGATGGTTTTTCGTCTTACGCCTCAGAGCTGCTCTTTGACTCATCCTTGCTCCTTGTCTGCTCTTGCATAAACACGGCCCTGTACTTGAAAGTAAGTGCACTCCAATGGAGAGAGTACACGTAGGCCAACACACTGATCTGCTCAACGAGGGATTACGTCGTGCAGACCCGTGTATATTGACCTACTGCACCCTGACATTGGTGTGCACTTAGCGTGGAATAACTACAAGCACAACTTGAAATATTTTGTCAAAAACATTGTCTATTTACCTTAGCTTGTACAGGGGCTTCTTCAAATCAGGTACGTTGTGGATACAATACCCAACAGAAAATCCAAGCGTCGATCGAAGAGATGATGCATTCTATCTTGATGATGTCATGGTTGCGACCCAAAATCTGAAAGTAACCTCTCATCCCCAAAACTCGCAATCCATTTATCAAAATTTCATGTCAAATATTTAAATAAATAATAATTATCAGAGCTTTCGGAGGGTGACAGAGGCGGGGTGTGGGGAAAACATGTGGCACTAGGGAGAACAAGAAGCAAGTGGAATCAGTATGTGGAATTAGTAACTCATAACACAACATACGCTCGTCCGATAGACACATACGGACGTATGCTAGACCCAGATCAAATATCATCCTAATTTCACCCGTCATCGTCCCACTTGAGTCACAAAATTTTAAGAAGATCTCAATTTTACCATGTAAAATCTTCCATAAAAATCATTTGAAGCGGGTATCCCGATGAGGAGTAAAAAAACTAAGAATTGTCTCGACTCTCGAGAGACTACTAAACCTAGAAGTGTCAGTACGTAGACGGTAGTGATGTGGTGGTACAACATGCTGTCATATATCCATAAAGAAGTGATGTGAACAAAACACATGCTCGCCAAAAACAAAATCAATATAGGGTGGTGACTCAAGAGCCACGGGTGAGGGACCACCAAACACATTGTTTGTGGGCTCAAGGGTTTGGGGCAGTAGTGTGCTAAGAAAGTCAGGACATAAGACGCACGAGTCTGTGTCACCCAAGATGAGGGCCTCATCACTAGCAACTCCTCTGGGAGAAGAGAGAATGATGATGTAGTATCTGAGGTGAGTGACACATCCCTAATAACTTCTCCCTGGAGCGGGGCCACGGGAAACAACTCGACGACTGAAGGATGTGAGTCAGTGGGGGCAAGTGGGCACACCATGTCAATCAGGAGGAAGGGATAAGGGGGAAACTCATCTTCCTAGAGCAGGGGGTCGGTAAGAACATCCTCGATCGAAGTGGGTGCTAAAACGGAGACAGTTGGAGACATGACTTCAGTCGGGGTGGTAAAAATAGGAAGTAGCTCTTCTTCCTGGAGGAGGAGCTCAGGAAGAACCTCCTCGATCGAAGGGAGTACTGTAGTGGAGACACGTGGAGTCACGACATCAGTCGGGGTGATAAAGATAGGAGGAAATTTTTCTTCCTAGAGCGGGGACTCCGAAAGAATCTCCTCGACTGAAGTGAACGTCATAGTGGGGGTAAGTGGAGCTAAAGTGCTCGTCGTGAAACTGAGGAGATGTGGAGGTCTATCAAAACACCTAACCTCGGGTTCCACTATGTGATATGAAGTAGGAAGGTATGTATGAGAAACATAATACGTACGCGTTGCTACCTCCAGGTTGGGAACAGAGGTGCACAACCCACGCAAATTCTGTCGGACGTCGGTAGTGATGCACTCAACATCTTTCTTCAAAACTTTAATGCGCGCATCTAAATCATCATTTTTTAACGTAAAAACTAAACTTAAAATTTTGAAATGACCAGCGCTCGGCTATCCCATGATAGGAGTGAGATATCCCAGCAGGCACACCAAAGTGATGTAAACCTAGGCGGGGGTGTAGTTTTGAACGATAAAATAATTGCGACCAATTTAAAATAAATGAGGCGTGAGAGACTTTCATGGGCTGTTTTAACAAACTAATCGATCAGGCGTCGCACACGAACGTAAACGCTACTGCACCAACATTACAACGTCATGAAACTAATTCCACGGGCACAAGAATCTAGTGGCGACATTAGAACGTAGGAAAATACGATAATTAGGAGATGAAATTATCCGGGCAAGCTCTAAATAATTAATTGGTCATTTAAAATCTGAGCGTAAAAATAACAAAGGTTTGCAGGCGAGGAAATCGAGAGGTATACTATAACACCCCAAAGCCAAGTTGGGTTCAGGTTGGGTGACACGGCCTGGGACACGGGCGTGTCCCAGGTCGTGTTGTGCTCGGGTCGACGAACTGCGCTCGACAATCATCGAGCAGCAATCAAAGGGAGTACACGGGCATGTCACAGGGCGGGTCCTTTGCGGGTTTCAGCCAGTGATGCGTGTGCTTGAGGACACGGGTGTGTCCTGGGGTACACGGCCTGGGAAACGGGCGTGTCCCTTGGCCGTGTCCCGCTTGGGTGAGTTGATGTTGTGCTGTGTGAAGTACACGGCTGGTAGACATGGGCGTGTCGACCATGACACGGGCGTGTAGGGTGTGACACAGCCGTGTACTGTTGGATTTGAGTCGGTTGTGTGCCGCTTAAGGGACACGGCCTGTGACACGGGCGTGTCACATGGCGTGTCAGGCCGTGTTCAGCCTTTTTCTGGGCAAATCAGGGTCGTTCGTTTTCCTTATCCTGGATCCAAGGGCCCAGGCTCTTCCCTGCTGAGATAAGGTCGAGAATGCGGGATCAATGCTTTCATTTCATTCCTTCTTCTCATTTTCAAAGAGAGAGAAAGGGATAGTAAGGGAGCAAGGAAGGGAAAGGGGAAACCAGCTGCTGGAGGAGCTGCGGAGTGCGGAATCAAGATCCGAGTTTGGATTCGTGAAGGTAAAGTCGAGGCGGTGATTTCCATCCAGCTAATTCATGGCTCCAAAGCGATCTTCAAGGGTAATGATCTCCTTCTTGGACATCGAAGTCCTTTCTTTTTGCATACGCATGGAATTCTCCACCAAGAGGTGGATATCGTAAGTGATTCCTTAGTTGAGTCTACATCTAGAGCCGGAAGTGTGTAGTACAGCATAAACATGCTGTGTGAAGCCCATCTGGACGGGTAGTTTGGATTGGTGATGGTTTATGGGTAAATCGGAGAAGACTCTATGGATTTGATGCTGTATAAGATTTATGAGTGTAGACTCTGTTGTATGGATGTATGGATGTATGGATGTATGAATGGTGATCTTGGATGTTTTGTGAAAGCTCCTGGTTGTGTTGAGAGGTCAATTGGTAGCAATGCCTGGGGAGCGCGAGATAAACCCGGATTGCTACACCACAAGGGTGGGTTGATTTGTATTAGTTGAGGGGTCGATTGGTGGCAATGCCTGGGGAGACAAGTTAAACCTGGCTTGCTACTCCACTAGGGTGGGTCGATCTGTACTAGGATGGGAGGTCGATTGGTGGTAATGCCTGGGGAGAACAGATAAACCCGGCTTGCTACGCCACTAGGGTGGGTCGATCTGCTCATGTCTGCTGTGAGGTTAGTACCTCTGAGTGGGATGGACATAATATCGCCAGCCTGCGGGATTGGCGGACTAGGACCGGACAACCAACAAGTTATAAACCTCTGGATCGGCGGTGGATGACGGGTATATTCGGTACACCGATAAGGTGCCCTAAGTGCACGGAGCGTCGGGTGGAGACCTGCGTTTGTGACATGGTTGTGTTTGGTAGCTTGATAGATTGATAGATATTATGATGGCAATGCATACAGGGAAGGAACCACTGCCCCGGGTAAGAAGTAGGGTCGTTATAAGTGGGCAGCTAATGCTGACCGTTGCTTTGTTTACCGCTCTTGGGGTGGATGACTATTTGTATGTGCTGGCGGATTGAATTAAATTGAGCAGAATAAAGGCTTGTTGTGAAGGCCCTTGAAGGCCGTGCGAAGAATGTTTGGATTTCATGTTTGGCCGGCTTGCGCGCCGATGTATGAAAATGTATATGTTTGTAAAGAGCAACCTGTAAGACCATAAGGCCGTGAGCGTGTGTGTGTTGTAAACATTCCTGGTTTATATATATAAATGTGGAGTTTATATATTAGTGGACATTCGCTATGCTGAGTTCATTCAACTTAAAATACTGTGCTAGAATGCCTTGAGTTAGGACACGAGTAGAATGAGATTTTGATTTCCACAAGTGACTCCGCCGTTTATCTGTGAAATATGGCATGGGGCCCCGGCCGACCCACCGTTATATTCCATGTGACAGATGAAGGCGTTACAAAGTGGTATTAGAGCCAGGTTTGAGATTTATGGGAGGGAGGACATAATTGAACTCAAGAATGTCCACTAAAAATGTTATACATGCATGTGAGGAGCGTGAATGTGAAGTCAACGTATCTTTGCCATTATGAAATGGATGATTAATGGTGTTTTGTACATTGATAGGTGGTGAGGAGTTGTGCTGAGCAGTCTGAGCCCCAGCGGTCGGATGAGAGTGCGACACCAGTTGAAGCGCCTACACCACCCTCAGCGGAGACCATACGTGTGGTGACTGAGACAGTGCTCATAGTGTTACAGTCACAGCCTACTGGGCAGGCAAGGCCTGCAGGGGTGCCAGTACGGGCTGGTGCAAGGAAGGAGCGTGATGAGGCTGTGGTGGATGAACAAGCAACGGATGAGCATTTGAAACTGTTTATGGAGTTTCATCCACCTACGTTTGGTGTGGCGATCTCCCCAACGCAGGCGGAGGATTGGCTTGCAAGAGTGAAGAGTATCCTGAGTGCAATCAGGACCGCGGAGGAGTAGAAAGTGACCTTAGCCACTTTTCTGCTGGAGGGAGATGCGAGAATTTGGTGGGATGACGTGGAAGTGCATCACTTGGCAGGTAGAGGATTAGAGGAGATATCAATAGAAGAATTCTCAATATTGTTTCTAGCCAAGTATTTGCTAGTGTCGCAACGAATTACGATGGAGAATGAATTTCAACGTCTGGTGCAGAGTGAGACTGATATTGATACACACCTACATGAGTTTACCAGGCTGGGGCGCTATGCGGGGTCTACTTTCGCTGAGGAGGCACGGAAGACGAATCGATTTTCTGAGGGACTGCGTGATGAGTTAAGGTTGACAGTTCCAAGTTCGGTGAACCAAGACTTCCAAGCGTTGGTAGATACAACCCGTGCGATGGAGAAGGATTTGAAGCAGGTACAAGAGAAGTGGATCCTGGTGGTGGCGAAGCCGGAATTTAAAGTTCCGCAGTCGGAACAGTCGGAGTTTAAGAGACGCGATAAGAAAAGGTTCAGGCCTGATGAATCAACTCCATCAACTGTTTCTTCGGGGGCAACCTATGGGCAAGGACGTGTTGATCCACGTACCTGTTTTAACTGCGGCAAGCAGGGACATATAGCTAAATATTGTCGGAATGCCCTTCAAGGAGTGAGAAAAAGACAGGTGCGTCTTATGAAGAAAAGGGCAAAGCAGTTGCCGAGTCATCTGCATCCCGGACGCAACCTCGACTGCATAATTTGGAAGTGCAAGAGCCGCAAAGTTCAATTGGTGATGTACAGCCTCGAGTGTTTAATTTGACGCAAAATCAGACGGTGGAGAGGAAGTAAACATAGAAAAGTGACTCGTATCACTTTGTTGATGTGAATACTGTTGTATATAAGGCACGAATAAGGAAATGGTTGTGTATATCGACGTTATATGCCGTGTTCATGTTGGTGCACACTTTGTGTTATTTCAGTGATCAATCAAGCATGGTATATATGTTGTTTTGGCTATGAAATTGTGGATGGATGTGCACCTGTGAGAGATATGTCTGTGTGTATGTCCCGAATGTGATGTTTATTTTGTGTGATGCCTTGGGGCGAGACAAGCTGCGGCCTCTGAGCTCTAACCCGGCTCGCTTTATTCGAGTGCTCGGTTACTGATGATGGAACGATGAGTGTTTTGGTGAATGTTTGCAGTCGAGTCAAATTTCAGGACGAATTTTTTTTAAAGGAGGGGAGGATTGTAACACCCCAAAGCCAAGTTGGGTTCAGGTTGGGTGACTCGGCCTGGGACACGGGCGTGTCCCAGGGCGTGTCGTGCTCGGGTCGACGAACTACGCTCGACAATCGTCGAGCTGCAAGCAAAGGGAGTACACGGCCTGTGACATGGGCGTGTCACAGGGCGTGTCATTTGCGGGTTTCAGCCAGTGATGCGTGTGCTTGAGGACACGGGTGTGTCCTGGGGTACATGGCCTGGGACACGGGCATGTCCCATGGCCGTGTCCCGCTCGGGTGAGTTGATGTTGTGTTGTGTGAAGTACACGGCTGCTAGACATGGGCGTGTCGACCATGACACGGGCATGTAGGGTGTGACATGGGCGTGTCACACGGCCGTATACTGTTGGATTTGAGTCGGTTGTGTGTCGCTTAAGGGACACGGCCTGTGACACGGGCGTGTCACAGGGCATGTCAGGCCGTGTTCAGCCTTTTTTTTTGGCAAATCAGGGTCGTTCGTTTTCCTTATCCTGCATTTAAGGGCCCAGTCTCTTCCCTGCTGAGATAAGGCCGAGAATGAGGGATCAATGCTTTCATTTTATTCCTTATTCTCATTCTCAAAGAGAGAGAAAGGGAGAGCAAGGGAGTAAGGAAGGGAAAGGGGAAACCAGCTGCTGGAGGAGCTGCGGAGTGCGGAATCAAGATCCGAGTTTGGATTCATGAAGGCAAAGTCGAGGCAGTGATTTCCATCCGGCTAATTCATGGCTCCAAAGCGATCTTCAAGGGTAACGATCTCCTTCTTGGACATCAAAGTCCTTTCTTTATGCATATGCATGGAATCCTCCACCAAGAGGTGGATATCATATGTGATTCCTTGGTTGAGTCAGCATCTAGAGCCGGAAGTGTGTCGTACGACATAGGCATGCTGTGTGAAGCCCATCTGGACAGGTAGTCTGGATTGGTGATGGTTTATGGGTAAACCGGAGAAGACTTCGTGGATTTGATGTTGTATAAGATTTATGAGTGTAGACTCTGTTGTATGGATGTATGGATGGTGATCTTGGATGCTATGCGAAAGCTCCTAGTTGTGTTGAGAGGTCAATTGGTAGCAACGCCTGGGGAGCGTGAGATAAACCCGGCTTGCCACACCACAAGGGTGGGTTGATCTATATTAGTTGAGGGGTCGATTGGTGGCAATGCCTGTGGAGCCGAGTTAAACTCGGCTTGCTACTCCGCTAGGGTGGGTCGATCTGTATTAGGATGGGAGGTCGATTGGTGGTAATGTCTGGGGAGCACAGATAAACCCGGCTTGCTATACCACTAGGGTTGGTCGATCTGCTCATGTTTGTTGTGAGGTTAGTACCTCTGAGTGGGATGGACGGAATGTCTACAGCCTGCGGGATTTGTGGATTAGGACCGGCCAACCAACAAGTTAAAAACCTCTGGATCGGTGGTGGATGACGGGTATATTCGGTACACCGATAAGGTGCCCTAAGTGCTTCTAGCCTATATATATCAAATGTTGTACTAACTCTCCCTTGCTTATGCTATCTACTTTTGTTGGGTGGGTGTGTGCTCGTCCCCAGGATATGGATCCGGGGAGGAGATTTGTTTCTGCTTAGCTCTGTGACTAACAGTTATTTAAATAACCATTCACAGGAAATGAAGCACCGTAGTGACCCACAACCGCAAGAGATTGCGCCTGTAGATAGAAGTACTCGAGCAGAAGCACCGCCGTCTTCAGATTTTTGTGACGTGAGTACCAACGAGATGACTAGGGAGAGAGAGTGAGGAGTTATATGTAATATTTGTACAGCCTCCGGGCTTATATATATATATATATATATATATATATATATATATATATATATATATATATATATATATATGCTAAGACCTTATACTCGTGTAAATATATATGATGATATATATATTATATGCTGGTTTCCTGTTAATGCTTCTACAAATCTCTGATGTATTGTGAGTGTTGTGATTCCAGCCAAGCAAGGCGGCAACCAAGTGCTTAGATAATGTGGGGCGTTGCCCCTAAAGAGCACTGAGTGGACGTCTTGGGCAGTAAGATTCCCTCCAGCCCGACCCGGGTAAAAGTTTTGGGGAAGGGGTCTTACAACGCGACGTCGGGATAAATGGAAATGACTCCCTAGCTGAGCCTACCGGCCCTCGCCCCCCAACACCCCCAGCTCGCGCATGTTGACAGAACTTTCTTCTGCCTGTTATGAACTTCATTCTTGGTGCTGCGATTGTCCCTGTTTGTAATAACTTGAATAGTTTTTAGAACTCAATATGCTAGTTGAAATAATATGTTGTGTCAATCAGGTTTAGCTCGCACTAGGATATGCCTGGTCGTCGAGTCGGTGAGTTGGAGTCGTCGAGCTAGGGCTGGCGAGCTGGGGTTGGCGAGCTGGGGCTGGCGAGTTGGGGATGGAGAGCTGGGGCTGGCGAGCTGGGGCTAAAAATAAATTCAATTTACTATAAATATCCCCTCTCACCAACCCCCTGGGCCATCACCTTTATTGCATTCATACCCTCTTTCCTGCTCTTCCTGCTACCTGCTCTCATACCCCAACCCTTCTGCGGATATGGTCAAGACACGACCTGACGCCGACGGGCGGTCCAAGTACGCCCGGCAGTTTGCTGAATACCTTTTATTTGATGGAAATACCACCGAGCGCGAGCTCGCCAGCTTCAAAACTGAGTACGTGCCCCCTAGCTATGAGGTGTGTCGGCCCGTAAAGGGCGAGGCCATTAACACCTTCTATCGGGACGAGCTTGCCTTCCCCATCTCGCACTTTGAGGTGGGGTTGTGTCTGCCCCTCTAGCAGGAAATCCGCTAGATCCTCAAATATTTCGGCGTGGTGCTCGCGCAGATGAACCCAAATGTAATCGCTATGATGGTCGCATTCGCCTGCTTCTTCCGCCGGGAGCGTATTGAATTCAATCTCGTTGTTTTTCGCAAAATTTTTATCTACCACGCGACTTTCGACGGGGTTGCCTTTCTGATGGGCTCACACATCAAGATTCGCGAGACTGCGAACAAAAACCACAACTGGGTTTCTAAGGTCGTCTTCATCAAGGGCGACCTGGGCAACATTCTCTTCTCCCCCCAGCAGAAGAGCGAGGAGGTATATCGGCCCCCAAAGCTATCCGGAAACAACGTCGAGTTGCGCAAGTTCTTCCTGGGGAAATACTTTGAAGTCTCCTTCCTTCTAAGGGGCCTCGACTCGCTCCTCCCGGTTTTCCCCGGCGAAGGTATACTTTCCCTTTTTCTTTTCCCTAGAGAAGGTATACTTTTACCTATCTTTCCACGGGATCATTTAGGATTATCGCTTTTCTAACACTAAGTCATTTCCTGCAGGGGAGCGACCAATTCTCTAACATCCGCCCCATGCGGACTCGGGACTCTACCCGGACCCACTCGTGCCCAAGCGGGCAGTCGCGAAGGCTTGCCGAGGCGAGCTAGGGTCTGGCAGACCCTCCTCCGGCAAGAGGCGACTTGAATGAGCTGAATCCAGCTCGCCTCGCCGCCCCCCGCCGCCAAAAAAGATGAAAACTATGCTGGTTTCCAAAAACAGCAACAAATCTACATAAGCTCGCCGGAGACCACACCCGAAGGGTCACCGGAGAGCTCGCTGAAGGACTCGCTGAGAAAAGACCTGGAGGGTGGCGAGCCCTCCACTCCCCCTGCTGCAATGGAAGCGGTGGCCTGCGAGTTGGGCCTGCCGAAGAGCCGCCCTCTTTTCGGCTTTGGGGGAAAATAAAAAAAACTCGGCCGACGAGCTGATGGTGCGATGGGATGCGCAGCCCCTCAAGGTTTCCATCTCATCACTCCACCCCTCCTGGTTAGGGGGTCAACCCGCCTCTGGGAATGCCTATGCGCTAGGCTTTGGTCTGTATGGGCGCGAGGATGTCGAGGCCTACAAGGGCCTGACTCTTCGTCTGCTCGGTCGTGAAGGTTTGCAAGCCCAGATGCGGGCCTTGGAGCTACATCATATGGTGGTCCGTTGCGGCTTCAGCCTTAACCACCAGCTGCTGAAAACCGATCAGGAACGTGACATCACCAAGGACAGCGCCGCCGATATGGCGAGGCGACTACAAGTTGCTGAGAACCTTCTCGCAAAGGCCGTCGACTGGATGCTAAGTGGCGGCTATCCCCTTTTCTTTTTCACTTAGTATTTTTTACGCATGTTGATCTTACCTTGCCCTCTTCCCAGGGTGTCGAAGCCGTGAGCGAGCTGCGAGCTCACGCCATCGAGCTAGAGGTTCGCGCCACCGAGCTGGAGAAGGAGAATGCCAAACTGCGGGAGGAGAACAAAGGGCTCCAGAGTGAGCTGATCCGGCATACAGACATCTTCTTTCCCCAGTCTGTCGGCAAGCTGAGCATTCCTCCAAAGTGGCCAAAAGTCTTCAGTGAGGCCCAGGTCGCTGAGAGGTTGCGAATCAATTCCATCAGCACCACTAACTACACCTTGCAGATGATAAAAGATATGGAGGTGCTGGTGGAGGGATGCGAGGAGATCACATTGAGGGACCTTGTGCTGAACTTGTTCCCGCCGACCACCCCTCCCAGTGAGAATGAGGAAAGTTTTGAGTCGCTCTTCAAGGATGTCAAGGGTTATAAGGACGACATCACATCTAGAGGGGAGGGCGAGGAGGACCACCCGTTCAGAGGGGAGGGCGAGTGCTGACTCGCACCTCCCTCTTATTTTTTGTTGTAATCCCCCTTTGTAACATCGCCGAGGCGAGTTCCCCATTTTGTAAAATAACATTTACTAATGAAGAAAAAAAGATTTGGCTCGAATTTTTCTATCTTCTTTCTTTTTGAACCTATTTACCATGATGTACTCGCCTGCGAGCAACCCTTATCCATAGGGTGACCTTACTAGGGTGGAGCGGGCCGCTAGAACGTAATTGAGTTAGGATTCGTGCCCGCTGAGGGACCTTGGGAGCTCACCACCCCTGGATAGTCGAAAGGCGGATTTCTCGCCGCGCTGGGCATGCGACCGCCCAGCTCGCTTGCGATCATTCTTCTTTCTCGTCAATACCAAGCTGAAGTTGTTAGAAAAATTCCAAGTAAAATTTTAAGAGGGTGGAGATGTACCGCCGAGGACCACCTCCTCTCGCCTTCCTCGGTAGATATCGAGACCTCAGCTCACCATCCCCTTTACTCTGCCTCTAGATATTTACCCCACGGTAGTTGGGCTAGATCGTTTGCCGAGCTGGGCCCGCGAATACCTACCTCGACTCGCCGACCAGCCAAGGCATCAGCTCGCCCTTTCCGGTTCACCTGGGGATTGTCGGGCTCAACTCCTTATTATCCCTACAATCTTTACCTCTGGTTCAAATGCTTGGGTCCCAAATTTAGATATCGCCACGTCCACCGAGAATCCTAGCATCGTCAGTTAGATGGAAGCCTGGCGGCAGAAGCATCTCGAGGCTCGGCCCCAGGGTCATAACGACGTCACTCGAGGATCCCCACCCTGTCAGCTAGGTGGAAGCCTGACAGCGGGAGCGTCTCGAGGCCTAACCCCAGAGCGAAAAAACTTTCCATCAGTCCACCTCCAAGCACTACCACCAACCCAATTAGCTAGGTGGGAGCCTGACGGCGGGTGTTGAGCATAAATCGGACTCAGCCCTCCAGGGTCGTAATGACATCACTCGAGGATACCGACCCTGCTAGCTAGGTGGAAGCCTGACAGCGGGAGCGTCTCGGGACCTATCCCCAAACCGAGAAAACTTTCTATCATTTAACCTCTGGGCGCTACCACCAGCCCAATAAGCTAGGTGAGAGCCTGCCAGCGGGTGTTGAGCATCAACTGAACTCAACCCTCTTAGGTCATAACGACGTCACTCGAGGATCCCGGCCTTGCCAGCTAGGCGAAAGGCTGGCAGCGGGAGCGTCTCGGGACCTAAACCCAAAGCGAGAAAACTTTCTATCGATTCACCTCTGCCCTGCCAGCTAGAAGAAAGCTTGACAGCGGGAGAAAGTTTGGAACTTCTAGGAAACTTCGGCCTATCATGCATATTATTGCCAAAAAGAGATGAAAAATCAATGGATTTCATATTCATTAAAGGAGAGTACATACATGCTTTTACGGATAGAAACGTTTTAAGTCATCACCATTCCAGGTGTGACTTTAGTCTCTCCCTCTACATTTCAGAGATGATACCCCCAACCTTAGAGCTTCTTAGACAATGTACAGGCCCTCCCATTTAGGGTTGAGCTTCCCCACTGCCGTTGATCTCCCTGCCGCATCCACCTTCTCCAAGACTAAGTCCCCTTTCACGAATTATTTGACTCTGACATGCTTGTCAAAGTACTTAGCCATTCTTCATTTTACCTCTTCCAGTCGGATGGCGGAGAGATCACGCAGCTCCTCTACCATGTCATGGGAGAGTCGTAGCTCCTCCTCATTTTCAATTTGCCACTCTTCCCTGCCTGCCTCTACCTCGACCACCCGATGTGTCCGGACCTCGAACTCTATTAGAAGCACTACCTCGCATATATAGGAGAGCTTGAAGGGGGTCTCCCCCGTGGCCTTGTTGGGAGTGGTTCTCAGGGCCCAGAGAATCGAAGGAAGCTGCTCCACCCAGCTACCCTTTAGATTCTCCACTTTCTTCTTGAGGAGTTTGATGGTGATTTTGTTTGGCACCTCCACATGCATGTTGCTACTGGGATGGTGGACCGACACGAACCTGAGATCGATCTCGAGCTGTCCGCAAAAATTGATGAACTCTGTACTGGCGAACTGAGGCCCATTGTCCATGACAATGGCCTAGGTCAGGCCATGTATAACACCCAAAAAGGAGTAGGAGGTAACAGGCTAATAAGTCGACCAGAGTTCGACTAAAGAGTTCGGCGAACGTCGAACGGGGTTCGACGAAACGTCGAACGTGGTTCGGCGAAACGTCGAACGGGGTTCGGCAAAACGTCGAACGGGGTTCGGCGAAACGCCGAACGAGGTTCGACGAATATGGCTCTATTATGTGTTATTCACCAGTTCGACGAACTTAAGCTCGTTATACGAATTCCCTCCCGTTCAACGATTTTCGTTCGACGAACTCAACCCCGTTTGACGAATTGTCGAAATAAGATATCGTCGTGGTGGCGACTCATGTCAGGTGGCTGGTGTGCGGCCAGTGAGCGGTGATTGACTTTTTCAGCTCAAACCCGAGCCATTGCTTTATTTTGATGAGTTTATCGTGTGGCTGGGGTGAAACCCGAAGCCACATATGTAGAGGGATGAGATTGAGAAAGTCATTATTTCCTTCTCTCTCTCTCTCTCTTCCTTGCTTCCCAGTTCTGAAGCATAGAAATCTCAGCTTGTTTTAGGGTTTGGGTGGAACTTGTTGAAGTTGTTGGAGAAGATCTCGTGGCTGAAATCAAGAGCCAAAGCTAGAATCACGAAGGAGAAAGTGAAGTGATCATTTCCATCCGCGTAGAAAATCTTTGTCATGACTCTGAAGAAAACTCCAATGGTAACGATCTTCCTTCTTGGACATGTGAAGTCCTTATTTTGGCATATACATGGAATCCTCCACCAAAAGGTGGAGTGTCAAGGAATTTCTATTGGGTTGATTCATGAAATCCCCAGTCAGTCTTGCATATAGATCCGAAAATGTGTAGTACGGAATAAGCATGTTGTGTGAACCCCATCTAGACAGGTTGGCCTGGATTGGTGATGCTTTATTTTGCGCACCGGAAAAGACTTCGCGTATAAATGAGTATTTTGTGGAATCAGTGGGTTGTGCCTGAGAAGTGGAGTAACAAGAAGTATTGGAGTTGAATTCCAGGAAAATACCCTCGAAATTCATGTGTTGTATGCTGTGAAAGTTCAGTGTTTTGGCACTACAGGTGGCTGCATGGTTTTCTGGATAGTTGTCCAGTTATGGTTGGGGTTGGGTACAGAAAGAGTGTTCTGTCGCTAACGTCAGGCGATAGTGGTTGTCGCTGGCGATAGCTCCTAGCTAACTTGTGATTGTGAAAGCCAGTCCTTGGAGGATAGTGTGGTTGTTGTGAGCTATGCACTCTTAAAGGCCGGTGAGCCGAACGGACAAGGGGAAGCTGGCCCGCGTCAGTCTAGACATTGAACTAGCAATTTGAGCAACGGGCAAGGGCTGAATTGTATCCGCGTTATGGTTGTCTAACTTGAGTGTCTAAGTTATTGGATTCGTTAGAATCACATAATGAGAGTCCTGGGCTATCTGCCATCAAGATTAAAGTCTCCGGCCGTGGGCCGTGGAGCATGAATGCTCAATGTTTACTGTTGGGTCTAGGACTTGAGAATGGTGGTGGGACCCTGGTTTTTTAGTACACTGATAATGTGCCCTGAGTGCACGGAGTGTCGGGTCGTACGGTCGATGTTTGTGTTATATTTAACTGTGTGTTAGTGCACGTTTTATGATATATCTGCTTGTGAAAATGCTATGTTTACACGGAAGGAATACCACTGCCTCGGGAAAGGGGTAGGGTCGTTATAAATTGGTCAGCTGAATGCTGACCATTTCTTTGTTTACCGCCATTGCGGTGGATTGTCCTCATGTAGGTGCTAGAGAGCCGAGCGGGAAATAGTGGCCAGAAGCCCTTGCTGCTGCTATGCTGTCCCTCGAAGGACGAATGAAAAAAAGTTTTACTGTTTTCATGTGTGGCCGGCCTGCGTGCCGATGTATTTAATTCACACTTGTAAGGAATAACTGTAAGGCCTTAAGGCCAAACATTTTGTGTATTTTGTATATATTCATGTGAGATATATAGATGTTGTTGTTTATATATAGTGGACATTCATGGTCGATGAGTTTAGTATTAACCCCTAATGCTTTCGCTAGAATGTTCTGAATTATGATGTGTGTACTGGTCTTTGATATTAACTTGTAACTCTGTCGCCTGTTTGTGACATATGGTGTGGGGCCCCGGCCGGACCCTCTATTATATGTTATGTAACGGATATAGGTGTTACAATTTGATATGAGCTTGTCTTGGTCTGCCTCCTTAGAATTCGTGGTCGAATTCTTTTGAGGGGTGGCGAGCACGTGAACGTGTGTCCCATTATAACACAAATGAACTCAAGAATGTCCACTAAGGAATGCAAATACACATGTTTGAGAAATCTGCTCGTTCCTACAATGTTGTTGTTGCTTTTACAAAGTCGCTAAAGTGTGTCTTTTACACGTATAGGTGACTCGAAGTGGTGTGGGCCAGTCGGCGCCCTAGCATTTTGATGAGAATACGACACCAGCTGAGGTGCCTACACCTCCTCCATTTGCGGAGACAGTACGCTTAGTTGCTGATGCATTGTTTGTATTGATCCAGGCACAGCCTATTGGACAGCCGCAGCCTGCAGTGATGCCAGGATAGGTTGGTGTGAGGCCCGTACCTGATGCGGCTATTGTAGATCCGCGAGCAGCGGAACGACAACTGAAGCAGTTTATGAGCTTCAATCCTCCTACGTTTGCAGGGGAAGGAACCCTGACTCAGGCAGAGGATTCGCTTACGCGCGTCAGGAGGATTTTGATGGCGATAAGAACTGAGGAGGAACAGAAAGTCACCTTAGCCACTTTTCTGTTGGAAGGAGAGGCTCGATTTTGGTTGGATGAAATGGAGCTGCACCACTTAGCGGGAAGACAACTAACGAAAGTCTCGATAAAAGAGTTTTCGAGACTGTTCTTGACAAAGCACTTGTCATCGGCACAACGCATAGTCATGGGAAATAAATTACAACGTCTAACTCAGGGTGAAAGTCATGTTGATACCTACTTACACGAGTTTACAAGGTTGAGATGTTATGCGAGATCTATCTTTGTTGACGAAGAGCGTAAAACCAATATGTTCTACGAAGGGTTGCGGGATGAGCTGAGATTCATGCTCTTGGATTCGCTGAACCATGGATTTCAATCATTGATTAATATAGCTCGTGCGTTGGATAAAGATATGAAGCGGGTACAGGGAAAGAGGGACTTGGATGTGTCAAAGCCTGAGTTCAAAATGCCACACCTGGGAAAATCGAACTACCGAATGAAATGGGGTAGGAGATCCAAGTCTTCTACACAGGCTCCCTCTACTGTTGCATCTGGAGCAACTTCTAGGCAAGACCCTCGTGCCTGTTATACTTGTGGTAAGGTGGGTCATCTAGCCCGTATGTTGGATCCCTAGTTTGATTTGGGCTAGGTTCACTAAGCTAGGATGATGTGACCCAACATATATAGTCAGGTTCATAGTTGTGTCCTAGAGTCTAGGCCAAGTCCTCAGTGACAACATCACATGGACAAGCCATCATCAGACTGCCAGAGACTCAAGACTTAGAGTTTTTGCAGAGATTCAGAGATTTCTCAAGAGACTAAGTAAAATGAGTTCGACGTTTGTCGAACTCAGGTCGACGATAGTCGTTCTCAGCTCGACGATTTTAGAGAAATATTCTCTGAGCTGAGCTCGACGAACTTTATTCACAGATCGACGATCCTTAGACTCCACCTTCAGAATTCTAAGTCCAGACTGTTCTCTAGACTCAGGTCGACGAACCTAGTTCTCAGGTCGACAAACTTCATTCTTTGCTCGACGATTTCTGGACTTCCACTTCAACTCTATCGCCAGAGGTTTGTCAATTTTTCTCTAAGTCCAAAATCATTTTCAGCTCGACGAATTCAAGGTTCTCCAGACTTAGGTCGACGAACTTAGTTCTCTGGTCGACGATTTCTGGATTCTCTACTTCACCTTTTTGATTTCAGAAGGTATCAAGATATTCTAAGTCCTTAGACTTTGCTCGACGAACTTAGTTCTCAGCTCGACGAACATTATTCTTTAGTCGACGAATCTTTAGACTACTACAGCATTCTGTCGAGACTATGTTCTCTAGCCTCAGGTCGAAGAACTCAGTTCTCTACCCGACGAATTCTGGAACCAGAAGACTTGTGTCGAAACTCAGAGTATATGTCAACACCAACTGAGTCGACACTAGAAGAACTTATGTCGATACCCAGATCATCAGTCGACACTGTGAAAAGATTATGTCGACACCACACAGAAGACTTATGTCGACACACATGAGTAATTGTGTCGACACACAGAATATTTGACAACTCCAGAATAGTTGCTGAACTCCAGTCGACGAACACATTTACCAGCTCGACGAACTTTAGACATAGAATAGACAAAGATCAAAGGAGACAACAGTTCAGTTTCCAGCTCGATGATCATGGAACTCAGCTTGACGAACAAAAGCCGTCTGGTCGACGAACACAACATCTCAGCTCGACAAACTGTGGACTCAGTTCGACGATTTTTGTCAACTGTTCGACGATTCCGGACTTAGTTATTTCCGGCCTTCTGTCCCTACTCTAATGCGATAATTCCTGAGTAATTAATGCTCTAACATTCTCTGAATATAACCGTTAGAAGGAGCATTAATTATGGTCTTCTCCAGGATTACTGCCTTGCCGTTTTTCCATGGGACAGTTGGGGAAATAAATCGATGTCGTTTATTCTCAAGGCTGTCAGTATTAATTGCAGAAGAATTCAAATTTCTGAAAGACAGATTTCGGCAGAAAATATAAAAGAAAAAGAAGAAAATAACAAAAATAAGAATCAAGGATCATTAAGAAAGTTTTACACAGAGCACAGTGTACTCAGAGGCATACAGAGATCACAGAGAAATATTCAGTCTTGAACAATCTGCTCTGTCAACAAGTAGCATTCTCTGATACAGAGAAGCCCTTGACCAGAAGCTCATTAGTACCTGAAGAAGAAGAACAACAATATCTATATCTAGAGTCTTCTTTCTTCAAGCACTCTAGGACACTTCAAAAGGACAACATCAGTTCCATCTGTCAAAGAAGTTCCTGAAGATTATTGCTGGTCAAGAATTCAGTTTGAAGACCTATCACCCTGAAGCTTAGCTCCTGCTTTTTTTTCCCTGATTCATTCTGCATCTCAGGAGGAACCATAAGCTATAATCAAATCTACAGTCTTCTCAGTTGTACATTGAGAAAGAAAAGACAAAATCATCTCTCACCCCCCCCCCACTGTATAAAGGGTTGTCATCTCCCTTCAATGGTGATTCCTTGGTTGTAAGTCTCCTGATCAAAAGACTTGGGTTAGTTTTTAAGCACCTGATCAAAAGCTCATTGGTGTCAGGCACCTGATCAAAAATCTGAGTGGATTCCTACTAAGGGTGGTAGAAGAGTGGATGTACCCAGATTGGGGAACCACTATAAAATTCTTGTGTCATCTGGTTGCCCCTTTTTCTTTTGTTCTTGTTGTGCTTGTGCTTTAGGTTCATTGTGTGCTAGCTATATTTATTTCTGCACTTTTAATTTACAGCAAAAGCTGTAATAGTTGTTAAGAATTTTTTAAGAATACTCTATTCACCCCCTCTAGAGTATTTCAGATCTAACTCTCACTTTCAATTGGTATCAGAGGAGATTCCTTTGGTTGTATAAGTTAAATCTTGAATCAAAGATCCTTTGTTAAATCTACACATTATTTTATTTTCATTTAAATTATAAACACAGTCATTGCACAGAACAAGGATTATGTAAGCACCAGACTTCCAGTTTACAACCTTAATAGGTTTATCATCTGGAAGACAAGAATTAGGCTGTACATGAATTATATTGATGAAGACATCTGCAATGCAATCTTGACAGGTCCCCCACAAGCATCCACCTCTGCAACACCTACAAGTTCAACAGCAGTTCCACCACCTGAGTGGACTGAAACTCAAAGAAAGACAAAAATTATAGATGTCAAAGCTATGAATATCTTGACACAAACTATGTCAGATGATATCTTCCAGAAGGTTGCTGAGTGCACCTCAGCAAAAGCCATTTGGGATTCCCTAAAACAAATGGTGGATGTATCGACAGATGAGAGAAAGGATAGGAGATCAAATCTCATATCCCTATATGAGAACTTTAAGAAGGAAGAGGCTGAGACAGTTTCTGATATGTACAATACGTTAAGCTCAATTATCAATGAGCTAAAAATCTTGGATAAGAACATCACTCTTACTGAAGTGAATGACAAGATCTTGATGTGCTTCCCAAGTTCATGAGATACAAGAATCTGGCCCATCAAGGATGCCAGATGCCTGAATGAGATTTCAACTGAATCTCTATTGGGCAAACTGAAGTCATATGAACAGCTCATAAAGACCAGGGAGGCAGCTGAACAAAGAACACCTCCAGCAGCCAGAAGAGAACAAAGTATTGCCTTCAAAGCCACTGAAGAGACAGAGACTGCAACATCAAATGAAGAGCTCACGAGTCTCTTTGCTAAAAGATTCTATAAGATGACCAAAAAGGATTTCAGAAGAAAGTCATCAAGAAAAGATGACAAGCCAAAATATGACAAGACACCAACCAAAGAAATTATGTGTTATGTATACAGGAAGCCTGGGTACTTCCTCTCTGAGTATCCAGAGAACCAGAAGAAAGAGAAGAGAAGAGAGAAGGAAACCAGAAGATAGCACACCAACAAACCCTCTTCTAGCAAGCACAAGAAGAAGGAAAAGGGCTTTGTGGCTGAGACCTGGAGTGAGACAAAAGATGAGTCAACATCTTCAAGCTCCAGTAAAGATGAGGAAGAAGAAAGAGCAAAGGAGGTTTGCCTCATGACAATTGATGCCTCCAGAAGTCACTCAGAAGAAGAAGAGTCTGAAGATGAAGGAGTGTCTGAATCAGAGGCAGATCAGGTATTGTCCTCCTTTGACTACATCTCTAAAACATTTAAATCTAATTTCAAGTTAATGTGCATAGATTTGATTAATTCTGAAAAAGAAATTAAAATTCTTAGGGAAAAATTAGGAAACTTAGAGGATGTTCAATCTGAAAACATTAGGTTAAAAGATGATTTAACCTTAGCAAATGGAAAAATAATTTCACTAAAAACTGAGCTTTGTGAGGCCAAACAACTTGAAAAAACTCTCAATGGAAGAAGCCTCAAGCTGATGGATATCACAAGTACTTTTAATGTCAGACTTAATTACAAGCAAGGCTTGGGTGCTCCATCGGGTTTGCCCCCCATTCTCAGGAAGAACATTTTATCAACCCCAATAAAATTTGTATCTGCTAAAGGCAAAGAAACAGTAAATGACAAACAAACAGTAAAAAAGATCCCTAAGACAGTATGACAGAAAACCAAAAACCAGAAAACACTTAGTAAAATAAGGTTCAGCATTGTTCGTCAAACTCAGATCGACGAAATGAGGCCAGTTCGTCGAACCCAGATCGACGAACTCTGAACACAAACTATAGTTCCATTTATTCGTCTAACTATGATCGACGAACTCTGTATGATTCGTCGAGCAGAGGTCGACGAATGTGGGGCACAGAGAATGAACATGTTCATTCTCTAGGCAGAGATCGATGATTTCAACCTAATTCGTCGAACTCTGGTCGACGAACTTACAGAAATTCGTCGAACCCAGGAATACTTAATCAAAACTATAATTCCAACAACAACTTAAATATTTCTAAGAAACCATTTAATCCACTAGCTGACTGAATCATACCACCTAGGAGATATCACCCCCTAGGATACAAGTCCCCACCTGAATTCTTTGTTATTTCCAGTTTCTCTTATCAACAATACAAATGATCCAAGGTAACTTGGGTCAAAAACCATTAACTGTTTTCTATTGCAGGTGAAAAGCTGTCTAGGGGTAAATCAAACTTGGTACCTGGACAGTAGATGCTCCAAACATATGACTGGCAGCAAGGACATCTTATCCAACTGCAAGTCCAAGCTGGGGCCAAAGGTTATCTTTGGTGACTCCAAATGTGGTCAGTCAGAAGGATTTGGAGAAGTAAGAATATGAGCTGTCACATTCAAAAAGGTGACATATGTAAGTGGACTCAAGCATAACCTCATCTTTATAAGTCAGTTATGTGATGATGGTTATCAGGTATACTTTAACCCATCCACTTGTTCTATTATCGATAAAAACAACCAAACAGTTTTAATTAGAAATAGACAAGACAACATATACTTAGTAAATTTTCTTTCTGCCAAAACTGATATATGTTTACTTAATTTAACTAGCAATCAGAATGACTTATGACACAAAAGACTAGGTCATGTAAATCTAAAAAACATTGCTAGGCTATCTAAACACAACCTTGTTAGAGGTCTACCTTCTGATCCCTATAAGAAGGAAGGTCTCTGCAGGGCTTGTCAATTAGGCAAGCAAACTAAAACTAGTTTTAAATCTGTTAATAAGAGTGATTCACCTAGGATTTTGTACTTGCTACATTGGGATCTCTTTGGACCCATTGCTGTACAAAACCTAGGAGGGAAATCCTACCCTTTGGTTATAGTGGATGACTTCTCCAGGTTCAGTTGGATATACTTTCTGAGATCTAAGTTAGATACCTTCAAGGTTCTTACAGATTTTCTCAGGACCATACAAATTGAGTTCTCTACTCATGTTGCATTGATCAGAAGTGATCATGGCATAGAGTTTGAGTCTCTTCTTATGCATGAGTTCTGTGATAAGGAAGGTATCAGACATTGCTTCTCAGCTCTTAGAACTCCCCAACAAAATGGGGTAGCTGAACGGAAAAATAGGACACTCATTGAAGTTGCGGGTACATTGCTTGCAGATGCTTATATGCCCCTAATCTTTTGGGCAGAGGCTGTAAGCACAACAAATTATGTCCTGAACAGGAGCCTAATTCACAAACTAAATAACAGGACTCCCTATGAATTGCTCAAATGGAAGAAACCTAAAATCAACTACTTCAAAGTATTTGGATGCTTATGTTACATTCATAACAACAACAAAAAATACATTAAAAAGTTTGAGATTAAGGCTGAAGAGGGAATTTTTCTAGGATATTTCAAAGTAAGCAAGACCTATAGGGTTTTTAATAAATCAACATTAAAAATTGAAGAGTCTATTCATGTTTTATTTGATGAGACTAACATGTATTGCAAGGAGAAAGAAGTTTCTACCAATAGCAACTTGCAGGTACCCCACTTATGTGAGACCTTGGATGGACTAAACCTCACCCAAGAGGTTCCAACTCATCCCTCTCCACAAGCCATTAAAGAAAGTGAAGAAGAAGAAGCTGAAGAAAATGAATCTCTACCAACAACAAATACAATTCCACAGGAGGAATTAATTCCAAATGCTATTGTACAACCAACTCCACCCACTGATTTTGTCACACTTAGGGATCACCCCAGATCTCAAGTGATTGGAGACATATCAGCAGGTATACAGACAAGGCATCAACTCACCCAAGATTTGATGCATGCCTGTTTTCTCTCTCAGTTGAACCTCTATCCATCGATGATGCTGAGCAGGATCCCCACTAGATCCTTACAATGCAGAAGGAACTAAATTAATTTGAGAGATGTAGAGTTTGAGATTTTGTTCCAAGACCCCAAAACTACCCAGTTATTGGAACCAAATGGGTTTTCAAAAACAAGCTGGATGCCCAAGGAATCATTGTGAGAAACAAGGCTAGGCTTGTTACTCAAGGATATAGGCAAGAAGAAGGAATTGATTATGACCAAACCTTTGCACCTGTTGCAAGGTTGGAATCCATAAGAGATTCAAGGTCTTTCAAATGGATGTGAAGAGTGCTTTTCTAAATGGAGTGTTAAAAGAAGAGGTTTATGTAGAACAACCTACAGGTTTTGTTTCTTCAACTTACCCCTCTCATGTTTTTAAATTGCATAAGGCTCTTTATGGTGTAAAACAAGCTCTAAGAGCTTGGTATGAGACCTTAGCTAGTTTTCTATTAGAGAATACATTTACAACAGAAACTGTAGATAAAATACTTTTCACTAGACATCATAAGGACCAAATCTTATTAGTGCAAATCTATGTGGATGATATTATAGTTGGCTCTACAGATTCCAAATTATGCAAGGGGTTCTCTGACCTCATGCATTCCAAATTTGAAATGAGCAGCATGAGTGAGCTTTCCTACTTCCTTGGTCTCCAAGTGAAGCAGCTCCCTGATGGCATCTTCATCTCTCAAGCAAAATATGCTAAAGAACTTCTAAAGAAGTTTGGGATGGTTGATGCCTCAGCAAAGAAAACACCAATGGTTGCTAATGCTGTTGTGGACTCTGATGTACCAGGGAAACCTATGGATCAAAAACTTTATAGGGGCATTGTTGGGTCCCTATTATACCTCACAGCAAGTAGGCCAGATATTATGTTTGTCACATGTCTTTGTGCTAGGTTCCAGGTGAAGCCTAAAGAATCTCACCTAATTTTACTAAAAAGGATTTTGAGATATATAAAGAGTTGTCCTAATCTATGCCTATGGTATCCTGCGGAATCAGAATTTGAGTTAACTGGATACTCTGATGCTGATTTTGTTGGATGCAAGGTAGATAGAAAAAGTACTTCAGGTACTTGCCAGTTCCTGGGTATGAGATTAGTATCTTGGTTTTGTAAAAAACAAACATCAGTGTCAACCTCAACTGCTGAAGCAGAATATATTGCTGCAGGTAGCTGTTGTTTACAGATGCTTTGGATACAAAATCAACTTCTAGATTATGGGTTCAAATTAAATAATTCAACCCTACTCTGTGATAATACAAGTGTTATAGTCATAGCCCAAAATCCAGTTCACCATAGTAGGACAAAACATATTGACATAAGACACGATTTCATTAGAGAGTGTGTAGACAAAAATAAAATCAAGCTTGTCTATATCTACACTGATTTACAAAGGGCTGATATATTCACCAAATCTTTGGATGAGAGAAATCATATGTTCTTTGTAAATCAACTTGTAATGATCAATGAAGAAGACTTTATTTAATTTCTGTCTGCACTCGACGAATTTTCGAAAGTTCGTCGAACGGAGTTAGACGAACCGAGGAAAGTTTGAGAGATATTCGTCGAACGGAGATCGACGAACTCTCTGTGAGTGAAATAATTTTCGTCGAACGGAGTTCACCAAACTTGCTTCAGAAGATATTCGTCGAATGGAGTTCGATGAATAGTCTTCAATTCGTCTGGATAAGATTGACGAATTATTGCATTCAAAATTATTTCGTTGAACTCAGTTCGAAGAATTATTTCTATTTTCGTGGAACGGAGTCTCTTGATTCATATTCTTGAAAATCCTATATTTAGGTTTTCTTCGACCTCCGTCCCGCGCTTTCTGTTCCTTCGCACTTGGTCACCATTTTTGTGTCTCTCTTGCAGGTGATTCCATGGCGATTCAGGCAAGCATTCTCGCAGGCATGAAGTTCGATACAGGTTTTGATGTGGATTTTGATTCGTTTCAGCATTCTGATCTCATATTCCTTTACATTCTGGAACTACTTGAAGAACAAGCACTCAAAACCTTGATGACAAAAGGAATCAAACTGCACAGCACTGAAATCAGAGAATGGGTCTACACCATATCGCCAATAGAGGAGAATACGATGACAGGCACCATTACGGGTAACCCCATCTCCTTAACTTCAGCAATTTTAACTGAAATTTTTGGATTAAGGAATGGAGAAGAGCAAGTAGAGATTGCAATAGAGGACGTGATGCTGAGCCTAATGGGTTATACTGGGGATAACCCTAATAAACTATTGAAGAAACACCTCTCTGCCCCTTATAAGTGTTTGACAGATTTGGTTGGGAAAGTTTTGCTTGGGAAACATACTGCCCATGACTACATCACCAGACACTAGTTTCTAGTCATGTGTGCAATCATAAATAAGAAACAGGTGGATTGGACAAAAATTCTTTTTGATCTGATACAGAAGAAAAACAATAAAAAGGAAGTTTGCTTTGGAAGGATCCTAGGGATTTTTTTACAAGAAAAAGCTGTTGAATCAATGGTCATTCTGACCATAATCATCAATGCCAGTAAAAGGCTAACATGTGCCTTATTTGGCAGGTGGGAGAGGACAATAACCAAGCCAACTAAGGCTTCTACCTCTTCCACCCCAGTTTCTGAAGGCACCAGGGCTGTTAAAGCCACTCCCCAACCTACTGAAGAGATTCATACAACACCACCATCTCTTCCAGCCCCCCTTCCAGTAACACAAATCCATCCCTCTTCCACACCTCCATCATCCCCTACTCAACCTCCTACTCCACCAGAATCTCCACATGCTTCACCAGCACCATCTCCTCCATCATCTCCACTTCCTCCTCATTTATCCTTCATACCATTTTTCAACATACCACCATCACCTCCCAATTCCCCTCTTCCTCCAATCACCCACATGGAAGATGTCACTCATCTATCCCCATCAACATCTAACATCCCTCAACATGCATCCCCTCCAGATGTTCACATACCAGGTGCTCCACTTTTTATCCCTCCCACAGTTCCCACTTCTACACCTTCTGCAACACCATCTACCACTCCACCATTGGACACATCCACAATTACTTCTCTCATTGCCCTCCTCACTCCCCTTCTCAGAACACTAATAGCAGAGGCCATCACACCTCTTGCTACTTCAATTACTACCCTATTTGCACAGATCACTGCCCTCACTACTGCCCCATCTTCAGTGAGGGGCATGGCTTCAGGTCTTACTGAAACCATGCAGGGGGAGATGTCTGATGATGTAGCTGCAGTAGTTCCAGTAGTAATAGCTCTAGCAGCAGAGGCATCAACAGTAGCAGTAAACTTTACAGTGTATATTGATACAGATCATCTTGATTTTATTAATTTTATTGATACTAACATGAACTTGGAAGAGTCAGTCTCTGAGATAATAATTACTGGTGGTGATTTCATCATTAATCTCACAGTTGATTTAGAAAATTTGTTGAAAAATTTTAAATTTGCAGTTTTGAGATATCTTACAGCAGAATATACTACTAAGCCATACTTGGCTATTGTACCATATACATCTCCAGTAAGTCCACAAGTTGCAAAGCAACTCAGTGATAGTTTTGCTGTTCCTGAGCCTACATTTATTCCAGCTCCTTCAGAAATTTCTTCTACTCCTAGTTATGTCATGGATGACTCTCCATTGTCAGATCTAGATGAACTGATCTTGGCCGATATTGAAGAGGAAAATAAGGCAGCAGCTGAAAGCTCTGTTCAAGTTAGTTCTGATTCTTTTGTAGCTTCTCCTCCAACTCTTGTTGAAACTCCTGCTCCTACTCCAGAAAAGCCTGTTATTTCTGCTGAGGCTTTGAAAGCTTTGAATGATTTATATGATAACCCTCAGGGTTCTGAAAATGATGATGATGAAAATGAGGATGAGGACTCAGATGAGGATGATACAAAGAAGAGGAAGCAAGTATCAAAAAAAAGCTCCCCCTCCTCCTGCTCCTAAGCCTAATCCAAACAATGACACTCCTTATTACATTCTTCAAAAGATAACTCCACACAAAGGGATGTCAGCAAGAATGTGGCTATCTAAGAATCAGCAGAAGGAAAGGAAGAAAAGTAGAAGGTACTCTCCTCCACCAGTTCAAAGGTATAGAAAAGATCCACCACCACCTCCTCCTCCTACAGCAAGTGCTCTTGGTTTAAGCTCTCAAAGGTCTGCCCCTGTTCAAACTTATCAAAAACATCATGGCAGATCTTCCCCTGGTAGCAGTCAGCACAGACAACACTCTTCAGGAAAACAACATCAGCAGCAACAACAACATCAGCAACAACAATATCAACATCATCAACATCAACAAACTGAAATTTCTAGAAGATCAACCTCTCCTCCTGTTCCTTATGAAGATCCAGAAACAGCCAACACAGCTAAAATGGCCAGGTTCCAGGAACTAGTAGGACTCTCTATGATTAATAAGGCAAAGGCTGAAGGGAAGGATATTTCTGAATACGCTACAATGTCCAAATACAAGAGAGAATAACTGAAAAGGTTTGAAAAGGCTAACAAATTTTTTAATGTTGATGATTATATGAAATTACATCCTGAAGCAGTGGTCCCTAGAGCTACATCACCGAAGATTATAGGGGCTGCTGACATGACAATGACTCTGGAACAAGCTTCAAATCAAAACAGAGAAATAATATTTACTAAGTTAGGAGACAAGGGCAAGGATGTAAAACATCAGAAGAAGAAACATAAGAAATGAAATCTGAACTATTTTATTTCTATTTTTCTCTCTTAAACTGTTTCATATTGTCTGAACAAAGCTCTTGTGTAAATATATCTGCTCCATGTGTTAATCATCTATGCCAGATATATATTTTTTCCTGCTTTGTTTACTTTATTTTTTTATTTTGAGTCTATTAGTGACCTCACCCAAATAGGGGGAAATTGTTGGATCCCTAGTTTGATTTGGGCTAGGTTCACTAAGCTAGGATGATGTGACCCAACATGTATAGCCAGGGTCATAGTTGTGTCCTAGAGTCTAGGCCTAGTCCTCAGTAACAACATCACATGGACAAGCCACCATCAGACTGCCAGAGACTCAAGACTTAGAGTTTTTGCAGAGATTCAGAGATTTCTCAAGAAACTAAGTAAAATGAGTTCGACGTTCGTCGAACTCAGGTCGACGATAGTCGTTCTCAGCTAGAAGATTTTAGAGAAATATTCTCTGAGCTGAGCTCGACGAACTTCAGTCACAGATCAACGATCCTTGGACTCCACCTTCAGAATTCTAAGTCCAGACTGTTCTCTAGACTCAGGTCGACGAACTTAATTCTTTGCTCGACGATTTCTGGACTTCCATTTCAACTCTATTGCCAGAGGTTTATCAAATTTTCTCTAAGTCCAGAATAATTTTCAGCTCGATGAATTCAAGATTCTCCAGACTTAGGTCGACGAACCTAATTCTCTGGTCGACGATTTCTGGATTCTCTACTTCACCTTTCTGATTCCAGAAGGTATCAAGATATTCTAAGTCCTTAGACTTTGCTCGACGAACTTAGTTCTCAGCTCGACGAACACTATTCTTTGGTCGACGAATCTTTGGACTACTACAATATTCTGTCGAGACTATGTTCTCTAGTCTCAGGTCGACGAACTCATTTCTCTGCCCGACGAATTCTGGAACCAGAAGACTTGTGTCGACACTCAGAGTATATGTCGACACTAAATGAGTCGACACTAAAAGAACTTGTGTCGACACGCAGATCATCGGTCGACACTGTGAAAAGATTATGTCGACACCACACAGAAGACTTGTGTCGACACACAGGAGTAATTGTGTCGACACACAGAATATTTGACAACTCCATAATAGTTGTTGAACTCCAGTCGACGAACACATTTACCAGCTCGACGAACTTCAGACACAGAATAGGCAAAGATCAAAAGAGACAGCAGTTCAGTTTCCAGCTCGACGATCATGGAACTCAGCTCGACGAACAAAAGCCGTCTGGTCGACGAACACAACATCTTAGCTCGACGAACAGTGGACTCAGTTCGACGATTTCTGTCAACTGTTCGACGATTCCAAACTTAGTTATTTCTGGCCTTCTGTCTCTACTCTAATGCGATAATTCCTGAGTAATTAATGCTCTAACATTCTCTGAATATAACCGTTAGAAGGAGCATTAATTATGGTCTTCTCCAGGATTACTGCCTTGCCGTTTTTCCATGTGACAGTTGGGGAAATAAATCAATGCCGTTTATTCTCAAGGTTGTCAGCATTAATTGCAGAAGAATTCAATTTTTGAAAGACAGATTTCGACAGAAAATATAAAAGAAAAAGAAGAGAATAACAAAAATAAGAATCAAGGATCATTAAGAAAGTTTTACACAGAGCACAATGTACTCAGAGGCATATAGAGATCACAGAGAAATATTCAGTCTTGAACAATCTGCTCTGTCAACAAGAAGCATTCTCTGATACAGAGAAGCCCTTGACCAAAAGCTCATCAGTACCTGAAGAAGAAGAACAACAATACCTATATCTAGAGTCTTTTTTCTTCAAACTCTCTAGGACACTTCAAAAGGACAACATCAGTTCCATCTGTCAAAGAAGTTCCTGAAGATTATTGTTGGTCAAGAATTCAGTTTGAAGACCTATCATCCTGAAGCTTAGCTCCTGCTTTTTTCCCTGATTCATTCTACATCTCAGGGGGAGCCATAAGCTATAATCAAATCCACAGTCTTCTCAGTTATATATTGAGAAAGAGAAGACAAAATCATCTCTCACCCCCCCACTGTATAAAGGGTTGTCATTTCCCTTCAAAAGTGATTCCTTGGTTGCAAGTCTCTTGATCAAAAGACTTGGGTTGGTTTTTGAGCACCTGATCAAAAGCTCATTGATGTCATGCACCTGATCAAAAATCTGAGTGGATTCCTACCAAGGGTGGTAGAAGAGTGGATGTACCCAGGTTGGGGAACCACTATAAAATTCTTGTGTCGTCTGGTTGCCCATTTTTCTTTTGTTCATGTCGGTGCTTGTGCTTTAGGTTCATTGTGTGCTAGCTATATTTATTTTTGCACTTTTAATTTACAGCAAAAGTTGTAATAACTGTTAAGAATTTTTTAAGAATACTCTATTCACCCCCCTCTAGAGTATTTCAGATCCAACTCTCACTTTCACCGTGATTGTCAGGTTGGTCCGCCAAACAGTGAGAGGAAGACGGGAGCATCACGTGTCAGAGTGTCGATTCGTATGACAGTAGATAGTGTGGAGGTGTTGTTACCGAACGGATGTGTGATGCATGCAGACAGGACTTGCTATGTGGAGGTACGAATAGGAAGACGTGATTTTGGATTGGAAGCATCTGTGCTGCCGATATCGAAATTTAATGTGATCTTTGGTATGTACTGGCTCTCGAAGTAGTGTGCCTTTATCGATTTCAATTCAAAGGAGATCACACTGGGACAAAAAAATTAGCTAGAGACGAAATTAGTTGGTATGCGAGGATCGAGCAAATTGTTGATGTCTACTCTCCAAGTCGTCAAAGCTGTTAGGAAGGGCGCGAAGTTATTCTTCACGCTTATACAGGCTGTTGAGCCAAAATACAGTGTGAGTAATGTTTTTATTATTTCGGAGTATGCTGATGTGTTTCCGAAGGAGCTTCCGGGGTTACCACCCCAGCGGGAGATTGACTTCTCTATTGAGTTGGTGTTAGGTACAAAGCCTGTGGCCCGCTCGCCATATTGTATAGCGCCAAAGGAAATGACGGAACTGAAAGTTCAACTACAAGAGTTGCTGGAACATGGATATATACACCCATGTATGTCACCATGAAGCACACTTATTCTCTTTGTGAAAAATAAGGACGGTAGTCTGCGTTTGTGCATCGACTATCGAGAATTGAATAAGCTGACAGAGAAAAACAAGTATCTGATACATCGAATTGATGAATTGTTTGATCAGCTAGTGGGATCAACCGTCTATTCTAAACTGGACTTAAAGTCTGGTTATTGGCAGTTGAGGATTCAGGAAGATGACATTCCTAAGACAGCGATTGGAACACGCTATAGTCATTATGGGTTCACGTCAATGCCATTTGGGCTAACAAATGCGCCATTGGTGTTCATGGACCTAATGCACCGAACATTTCGCGAGTACTTGGAATTATTTGTAATCGTCTTTATTGATGACATTCTAGTGTACTCTCAGTCGGAATAAGATCATGCGAACCATTTACGGATGGTGTTGCATGCCCCGAGGAGAAACAAGCTCTACGCCAAGTTCTCAAAGTGTGAGTTCTGGCTATCGTCAGTGGCTTTTCTTGGCCATATGGTGAGTGGAGAGGGCATTACGGTGGATCCGTCAAAGATTAGAGCCATACAGGAGTGGCCGGTGTTGTCTTCTGTAGCCGAAGTCAGGAGTTTCCTTGGACTGGCGGGCTACTACAGATGTTTCGTAGAAAACTTCTCACTGATCGTTTTGCCTCTTACCACACTAACGAGAAAGGATCAGAAGTTCGTTTGGACGTCGGAGTCCGCGCGAGCTTTTGAAGAGCTGAAGAGTCTCTTGACCACGACGCCAATCTTGATGTCGTCATGTGGTTCGGATGGATTTGAAATCTACATTGATGCATCAGGGAGCGGCTTGGGCTGCGTTCTTCTTCAGTTTGGAAAGATGAGGCTTATGGCTCACGCCAATTGAAAGTGTATGAGCGGAACTATCGTGTCCACGACTTGGAGTTGACGACGATGATTTTTGCACTTAAATTGTGGCGTCATTATTTATATGGCGTGAAGGTGGATATATTCACGGACCATAAGAGCTTGAAGTATCTATTGGATCAGAAGGGTCTCAATATGCGACAATGTGGGTGGATGAAGTTCCTTGGGGACTACACCTTCCAGATTCATTATACTTAAGGGAATGGGAACATCGTCACAAATGCCTTGAGTCGTAGAACTCCAGCAAGGGCAACTCGGTTGCAGATGCATGATGATCGTCTAATCCAGGAGCTGGAAGCTTTAGAGATTTCTTGTGTTGACAAGAATTCCACAGCAAATGCGTGCCTGAAATGGACAAAGGTACAATATGACCTTGTAGATAGGGTTCGACGAGTAACAGAACTTGATGAAAGTTTACAACGTTATGCAGTGGATGAGTCAACTGGTCAATTCTCCTGGGATGACGGCCTTTTGCAAAAAGATGGTCGTTTGTGCGTCCTGAATATGAGTAAGCTAAAAGAAGAATTGATGAATGAAGTTCACTTCAAGAAGTATTCAATTCACCCAGAGAGCACAAAAATGTACAAAGACATGAAGAAGCTGTTCTGGTGGCCGAGCATGAAGAAAGACATAACACATTACGTGACTCAATGTCAGACCTATGCTTTAGTGAAAGTAGAATGTCAGAATCCTGGAGGTTTCCTAAAGTCACTACTATTCTGGAATGGAAATTTGATGACATTTTGATGGATCTCGTGCATGGTTTGTCGAGATCTCAACGCGGAAATGATTTTATTTAGTTGATCGTGGACCGGTTGACTAAAGTGGCGCACTTCATTCCGAACAAGAGAGACGATCCAGTGGAAATCTTGACTAAGCTTTATGTCGAGCAAATAGTATGATTGCATGGTGTGCCCCATAGCATCGTAAGTGATCGAGACGGGCGCTTCACTTCGAATGATTGGAGGCTAATCCATCAATTACTGGGGACAAAATTAACGTTCAGTACGACCTTTCATGCACAGATAGATGGCCAGACAGAGAGGACCAATAGAACGATGGAGGACATGCTCTGAATGCGCGCCTTGGATTTCGGGAAGAGGTGGGAAGACCATCTCTATATGGTAGAGTTTGCCTACAATAATAGCTATCAAGCTATTATAAATATGACACCTTTTGAAGTTTTGTATGGTAGAAAGTGTCGTACACCACTTGCATGGGCGAAAACAGACGAATCTAAGTTGTATAAGCGTAAAGAAGTCGAAGAGGCTACTTCGACAATATGCTCTATCCGGGAGAGGCTATTCATATCCCAAGATAGACAGACAAAGTATTACAACGCCAAACACAAAAACGTAGAGCTTGCGGTTGACGAGTGGGTATACTTGAAAATCAAACTATTCAAGGGCGTGTCCAGGATTCAGCGCTTGAAAAGGTTAAGTCCGAGGTATCTTGGTCTGTTGGAAGAAATGGAGCGAGTTGGAGAAGCTGCCTATCAGCTAGCTATTTCGGCAGAATTAAGTGGATTGCATAATGTGTTCCATATATCAGTGCTTCAAAAAGCCACGAAATATCCAACTCAGGTGATTGCGAATGATTGCATACCGGTCGAATCTGGGCTAGCGACGAAGGTTAGGCCCATTCGGATCGAGGATAAAGCGATTAAGCAGCTGCAGAACAAGACAATCAGGATGGTCAAGTTCCGGTGGGACAACTGTGACCTTAAAGAGCTAGCATGGGAGCGGGAGCAGACCGTGCGTGCTGAATTTCCCAAGTTGTTTGTATTAAATGTTGTAACAGTTGTTTTGTGAAGAAGTTATATGTTTTAGCATATTTGTTACTGTTTTTGATAGTTGTCTGCCAATGTCCGGACGAAATTTCTGTAAGGAGGGGAGTATTGTAACACCCTAAAAATGAGTAGGAGGTAACATGCTAACAAACCAACCAGAGTTCGACTAAAGCGTCGAGCATAGTTCGATGAATGTCGAATAGGGTTCGACGAACGTTGAACGAAGTTCGACTAAAGCGTCGAACATAATTCATCGAACTAACGATTTGAGCAACGAGCAAAGGCTGAACTGTATCTGCATTATGGTTGTCCGCCATGAGTGTTTAGGCCAATGACATTCGGCAAAAACACATAATGAGAGGCTTAGGCCTGTGTGCCATCCAGTAGCGATGCTATGGGGGGCTACGAGCCAAATCCCGGGTCGTTACATTAAGACTAAAGTCTCTGGCTGAAGGCTGTGGAGCAAAATGCTCAAGTTTGTCGTTGGGATTCGGGCCTTGAATAACGGTGGGACCCTGGTATTCCGGTACACCAAGAATGTGCCCCGAGTGCACAGAGCGTCGAGCCGTGTGGGCGACGTTTGTGATATATTGATTGTGCGTGAGTGCACATTGTATGATATATCTGTTTGTGAAAATGCTATGCCTGTAGGGAAGAAATGTCACTGCCACTGGTAAGGGGTATGGTCATTATAAATTGGTCAGCTAAATGCTGACCGTTGCCTTGTTTGCCACCATTGCGGTGAACTGTCCCTTGCAGGTGTAGGAGCTGAGTGGAAAATAGGGGGCTGAAGCCCTTGTTGTTATTGTTGTTGCTGCTATGCTGGCCCTCGAAGGCCAAAGAAGTTCATATGATAGTATTTTCACATGTGGCCGGCTTGCGTGCCGATGTATGAAAGTCACGTGTATAAAGCTTAATTGTAAGGCCGTAAGACCAGACTGGTTGTGTATTTGGAGAACATTCCTTCGTGTTATTATATATATAAATGCTGCTTTATATATTGTGGACATTCAAACGAGCTGAGTTCAATCAACTTAAAAGCTTCTGCTAGAATGCTCTGAGTTAGGATGCACAACTTTGATATTAACCCGTAACTTTGTCGCCTGTTTGTGGCATATGCTGTGTGGCCCCGACCGGACCTTCTATTATATGTCATGTAACAGATGGAGGTATTACACATACTGGGCTAGCTGATCAACCTGCTCATTCTCTTCCCGTAGCACATGCTGGATGGAGAAGGTCTGGAACATTCCGATGACCCCCTTCACCTTTTCCAAGTATGACTGGAGAGTGCGTTCCCTTGCCTCAAACTCCCCATTGATCTGGAAGGCCACCACCATGGAGTCGGTGTGTACCTCCACATCATGCACCCCCAGCTCCCTGCCTATACGCAATCTTGCTATCACAGCCTCGTACTCGACCCGGTTGTCAGTGATGGGGAAGTGCACCACCATCGTTTGCTCAATCCTCATTCCCTGTGGGCTCTCCAAGATCACCCACCCCCAAGGAATGTCTTTCCGACGCGCCGTCTACCATCACCTTCCAAGAGACGGAACAATTGAGTTCTGTCTCCGCCATCTCGACCACATAATCAATAAGGAAGCCGGCCATCGCCTAGGCCTTGATCGAGAGGCGGGGAACAAAGGAGACATCGAACTCACTCAGCTCCACCGACCACTTTGCCAGCCTCCCTGAGTGCTCCACCCCCTTGAAGATGTTGCAGAGGGGATGGTCAGTCATCATTCAGATAGAGTGTGTCTGGAAATAGGGTCGGAGCCTCCGAGACTAGATAATCAGAGCAAAGGCCAACTTCTCTAGGATCGGATATTGGAGCTCCGCCTTCCTCAAGACCCTGCTCATGTAGTATATGGGCAACTGCTTCTTCCCTTCTTCCCGAACTAAGACAAAGCTCACTGCCTCGCCTCAACCCTAAGATACAGGGACAGATCTTCCCCTTCCTTCGCCTCTTGGAGCAGAGGGGCCTGAGTTAATTGCCTCTTCAAGGCCCGGAATGCCTCCTCGCATTCCTAGTCCATTCAAACTTTGCCCCCCCCACTCAATGATTTCAAGAAGGGAAAGCACTTCTCCCTTGCCCGAGAGAGAAATCTGCTTAACCCTGCCAATTTCCCAGTCAACTGCTGTATATCTTTAGCATTCCGAGGCGATCTCAACTCCATGATCGCTTTGACTTTCTCAGGATTAGGTTCCACCCCTACGTGGGTGAGAAGATGACCCGGGAACTTTCCCTCGCTCGCCCCGAAGACACACTTCAAGGGGCTCATCCTCATCTTGTATCTCCAAAGGGTGCCGAAGGTCTCCTCCAGATCCTGGAGGTGAGAGTCTACTTCCTGGCTCTTGATCATCGGATCATCCACATACACCTTGAGGTTCCTCCCCTTTTGCTCCCGGAAACCCAATCCATCATCTTTTGGTATGTCGCCCCTGTATTTTTCAACCCAAAGGGCATCATCTTATAACGGTAGCACTCATCCCCAGTGATGAAAGATATATCTTTTATATGGGGAGGGGGCATCCTGATCTGATGATAACCTGAAAAAGCGTATAAAAAACTCATTACAGGAAAACCGACGGCTGAGTCAACCAGCTCGTCGATTCGAGACAAGGGTAACAATCTTTAGGACATGATTTATTTAACAAAGAAAAATCAACGCACATTCTCAACCGACCGTCTCCTTTTTTTACCATTGCGACATTGAAGACCCAGCTAGGGTATTGGATTTCGGATACAAAGCCAGCCTTCAAGAGCTTGGCCACCTCCTCCCTGATAGACTCGGTTAGCTTGTCCGTGATGGAACTCTTCTTCTACTAGATGGGGCGAGCCTCTGGATCCAAGTTGAGGTAGTGGCAGACAACGTCCACATCAATCCCTAACATCTATGGTGCTCTCCAAGCGAAGATGTCCACGTTCTTCTGGATGCATGCCAGCATCCTCTCCTAGTCCACCGGGGTCAGCCCCACCACCCCCGCTGATGCACACCTTCTCCACCCTGCCTCCAAGGGCGAGAACTCTCATTTCCACCACTTATTCCGCGGCCTCCAGACGAGACTGCTCTGCGTATTCTCCAACGTCCCCCTCCCCTGGGACAAGAACCTCATCTGCTTCCTCCACGACCATCACCTCGGCCGGCACTTCCTGAACTCCCTCCATCATCTCCACCTGGGTGTAACTCTCCTCCACCTCCACTCCGCCTACCTCCTGCTCCGCCTCTTCCATCCTCCGCTCCATCTCCTCGACTCCCTCCTGCCAAGAGATGAAGTTCATAGCTGTGACGTAGCACTCCCTTGCTACTTTGGGGTTGCCCCAGCCCCAGACTCGGACCTAGATCCCCTCAGCGTTGAACTTCAGGCATTGGTAGAATGATGAGGGGACGCAACAAAAGGAGCTGATGTGAGGTCGTCCGATGATGGCGTTGTAGCTGCTGGGGGCGTCCACGATTACGAATCTGCAATTTCGAGACTCCCCCCCCCCCCAGAGTGACGTGGAGTCCCACTCCTCCTGCCACCTCCTTCCTTTCTCCCAAGAATCCAAACAAAGACCCATCTGAGGCCAATACCCTCTTGATCTCTACCTTCATTGCGTCAAATGCCTTATTGAAAATGATGATGACTGAGCTCCCATTATCGATGAGGATCTGAGTGACAGTGAAATTCTCGACCGCAGTACGAATGACCAACGCGTCGCAGAAGGGATCCTCATGATCTGACATATCTTTCCTTGAGAAGGTGATCTTCTCCTCCGGGGGTGGGGTCTGGGATGTGGAGCCAACGCTCCTGCGGTACATGACGTGGAGGCTTATCTTCCTGGAAGCCTCAACTCCCACTTCCTCGTGGATCACTCCAATCCCGCCTCGTGCCCCAACATCAACCCGATCCTCACACTTGTCCTCCACCGGAGGCAAGACTTCCTCGATCTGCACCTCCCGGCGGTCCCGTTGCTGCTCCTGCTCCCTGTTTCCTCTCAACTCAAGGAACTCCGGGCACATGGCCGTAACATGCCCCTCTTCTTGGTGGAAGTCACGATAGGGTAACTCCACCCTAACTTCCCTCCTTCTCCTCTACTGACCCCTCCTCCTCTACATGGTTATTTTCATAGCCTGATGCTGATCGGGGAGACAAGACCTCTGACCCTGCCTCCATCCTGGATGGTGGAACTGACCCTGCCCCTGGCTATTATCTCCTCAGTGTAAACCTTTCTGCCGGCCTTGGTCTTGCCACTCCGGCTGCCTCTAACCGAGCTGGTTGTTCGGCTCCTGACGCCCCCACCCGGGCTGCTGCTGCGGCTCACTCTGCCGGGGTTCGGCTCTCCTCACCTCCTGGCCTTGGCCACCTCCTGGCCTTGGCCACCTCCTGGCCCCTTCTCCTCTTCCGTAGCCCACTGGGCCAACTTCTTCTTGAACTCAGGGTTTGATGCCTCCTTGTCGCCTTCCATCGTCGCCCTCTCCATCACCTCCTCATAGGAGAGAGGTGACACCGTCTTCAGTTTCATCCTGAAGAATCCTTGTTGCAGCCCCAAGGTGAAGGCCATCATCAGGGTGTTCCCTGACATCTCCTGGACCTGGGTGACCTCCTCCTGGAACCGGTCCACGTAATTCCCCAATATCTCGTTCACCCCCTGCTTGATGTGGAACCACATCCTCGAACCACTGGATGTGCTGGACCGGGTCATCCTTCCCGGTGTAGTAGGACATCTCCGACTCCCTGAACTCCTCTGGAACTGGGGCAGAAGAAACCAACTCGCTGAAGGGGCTATCTCCCCCCGCTGGGCGAGCTGGAGGTTCTCACACCCCTATCTCGCCGAACTGGCCTCCACTCGCCGACCCGGGGAAGTGCACTCGCTCGGGGAGATCGCGCCCACTCCCCTCCGCTGTATCCTCCTTCCCAGCTCGCTGAGCGGGGGCATCCTCGCCTAGAGCCGGGGCAGCGGCGATTGGGACAGCTGGTGTCGAGCACTCGGCATGCGCGCCGAGTGCGGACTTGATGAGGCCGAGCACCTCCTGCCTGAACTCCTTCAACATGCCCACCGTGGCGAGAGGGGTAGGGGGTAGCGAGTCAACCTTATTCGAACCTTGCCCTCCTCCAGTCATCGAGCCCGCTGAAGATTTTCTGTGTTGACCACGCTCCACGCTCACCGCACCAAAAATGTTGAACCAAAAACTCGGTCTCTATGGAGTTCACCCATGAGGAAGGGGTGATCGTATGCCTACTTCTCTCCCGCGGACCAAACGACTAAGGAAAAAGAACATGGGACAATACCAAGTGCTCGGCGTGGAGGTCCCACCACACACCCGGAAGATCTTAGAGCGCTTCCCCTCCCAAGCCAAATCCCGAGCTGGGGGTATCTCATAAAGCGCAAGAACACCGGACACAAGTACGCATACTTTCCGAGATACCCCATTGTGTCTATTTATAGATTTCTGAAAACGGTCTGCAAATAGCAACCTCCGCTGTCCCAAACAACCATGTGCAGCGCAACTGGGTCTGCCAACAATGTAACTCCGATGTTTTAACAGACTATAGACAAACCAACAGGAGTAGAATGGTACAAAACACATGACAAGAGACTGAGCGAGTGGCCTTTTGAAATCTCCACTCGCTGGGGTCGGCGAGTGCGGGCTCGTTCCTAAAATAGTCTCGCAGAACCGACATGGCCTTTTTCCGTCGATGGGCTAAATTTGCAGGCCTTTTTGCCAAGAGCTAGGGGCGAACCCAGTACAGTCAGCACGAGCTCTCGCCTGAGCAGCGACAAGACGATCTTGGACTTCTTGCGAGAGCGGTTTCGCGGCTCGTTTGGCATACATCTTCTAAATAGTGCGAGAGCTCAGGCGATAATCTGTAACAGAGCAAGCAGTGTCTTGGGGACAAGGCCCTGTGACACATATATATATAAGGCCGAAGTGAGACCCACAAAAGAATCTCTTCCAGGTCAGCAAGCACTCACCAAATATTTTGGGTTGTACGTTTCTTTCCGAGCATAGAACTTGCTCGTAAAGAGCAGAGATTGTGTACAGCCTCATATTCACTGAGTGGTACCTTGGGTCGGGTCAGGAGAGTCAAGCACCGAAAGGGCTTTCGCCAAGATAGGCGAAAAGTCTTGCGCCTGGATTAGCGGGAAGCCCCCAGGGTAGGCAGAATCCTTGTTGAAGGCGTTGAGTGAAAGCTCCTTCACTCAATGCTTTTTAGCCTCTGACATTGAGTGTTGCTCTTTCACTCAACACTGTCAACATCGTTTTTGCCTCTGGCATTGAGTGGAGCCTTTCCACTCAACGCTCTTGACGCCTTTTCACCTCTGGAGTTGAGTGAAACCTTTACACTCAACGCTCTCAACGCTTTTGGACTTGACCATGTCTTTTATAAGAGCAGGTGAGCGGGGTAGGCAAACCCGCACTCGACCGGATATTGGCCTTTCGACAGGACATGCAGAAGGGTTTTCTCCTGGATGAGCGGGAAGCCCCCAGGGTAGGCAGAATCAAACATTTCATACGTTGAGTGAAAGCCCCTTTACTCCACGCTTTTTAGCCTATGGCCTTGAGTGTAGCTCTTTTACTCAGTGCTCTCAACGCTTTTGTCTTAAGGCGTCGAGTGGAGCTCTCGTTCTTGACGCTCTCGACGTCTTCTGCGTTAAGACATTGAGTGTAGCTTCTCTCGCTCTCTGCGCACCAGAGCTTTAACAGATTTCCTAGGGCCTAGGATGGTCCAGTTAGATTAAGGAAGTAGGTGGGAGGGCTTCCTCCTAGACATGCGAGAAACCTCCCTACCAATGTGGTCCAGAGATAAATTTACCTAGATACCTTTGGAGGTTTGCATTTAGCTCATCAGAACAACAGAGTTACGTTATTGGCAGACCAGATTTCTGGATTATATAAATAGACCCACATGGTACCGTAAAAGGTAAGCTTTCTTATTTTCTAAAGTTTTGTAGCGCTTTCTGAGGTATCCTTAACTCAACACTTGGCTAAGAAAGAGAAGCACTCAGAGATCTTTCTTGTTAGTGGAGGTACCTCCGTGTTGTAGCCCAGGGTCAGTTCCTTAATTCTCATCAATTGATCATGGGTATTAGTTTGAGAGAAGTAGGTGTTAGCTACACCCCAGAGTCTGAACCCTCATTGGAGCCAGTTTTTGGTTCCAACACAAAGCAAATTTGTAAATGAATGCACTCATGGAAGCCAAGTTCAACGACTCACCGAGAGGATTGCCGAACTCAACTGCTTCATCTCCAAGTCTCGAGAAAAGTGTTTCTCATTCTTCAAAACTCTCCCCGAGCAAAGCATAAGGTCATGCGGAACACCCTCTATGCAAAGAGACTTTTAACAACTTGAAACAACAACTAACTGAAACCCCTTTACTACAAGTACGCGAATGAGGGAAAACTCTTGATATATTTGAGAGTTCATGAATTCAAACTATATTAAAAATACGAATTAGAATTAATAACTTCATCTAATTCCAATTCTCTGAATATACGAGAATCATAACAAAACATTTTGAGTATTGTGACAGTCGAGAGTTTGAGTAGGGGTGCAAAAAAAAGCTTGCCGAGCCCGAACTTTTTCCGCCGTTGGGCTCAGGTCAGGCCCTACACAAAGTCTGAGCCCGGGCCTCAACAAAATAAGTGGGTCTGTCTGAGCCTACCAGACCGAGTCCAAGTAGCCCCCCAAAAGATTGGACGGGCACATGCTAGTCACCGCCCAATATTTTTTATTGCTGGGCCTCGCCCAACAATAAAACGATGGGTGTTGCCCAGCATTTTTTAAAGCTAGGTAGCGTCCAGCCCAACTTATGCCCGACGAGTTTTCAGGCAGGGCAGGCCTCGTCCTGGCCCAGCCTTAGCAAAAAAAAGAGAGCTCATTAAACGAAAAATTGTTACCTCCGGAACCCGGAGGAGCCTGCAAAGATGTGGAGCTCATGCAATTTAGAATTGTGAAATATATTTTTGCGTGAGACCCTCATCATTTTGGGCTTCTCATTGATTTACCCGGATCATTCTTCTCCTCCGAGTTCCACAAGAAAAACATTTCCCCATTATACCCTTTTAGGCATGGCCCCCTTTAAATCCGCCCGTTTCCCCGAAAGATTCACTCGTCGACACTGCATCCCCCGTCGGCGATGGCCGCCGCCACCGCTTTTAGATCGGTTTTCAGGTCTTCTTCCGTTCGGAACGTGTCGATGAGATTCCCGGGGAAGAACTGCACGTCTCGTTCACCTCTCCGGCCTCCCAAATTTAGCTCCGCTTCTCCTCGATTTCTAAGGTACATCCATCGCTCTTTACCCTGTGTTTTTCCCACTTAATCTCGTCGCTTTCAATTGTTGTGCTGTTTGTTTACTCGAGGTCTTCGGCAACGTGTTTCTGCCTGGATTCGCTCCTGCCGATGCACACTGCAACATCATCGGCGCTGATGATCTCTCTGCTCTCTGTTTCCGTGCGCCATGGCTACCTCTCGGAAGGTATTACTGTTCACATACACATGTCGTTTTCCGGTGGTCATTTCCGTGTTTAGGGATCTTCACATGCCATTTTTTATTCTAGTAGGTAGAATGTTAGGATCGCAGCCACGTGTCATCATCAAGCCTTTACCTGGCAGCAATCTCAGCCATAGAAAAGACAGGAAGCATTGGCATCAGGCGACAGATGGCGGAATCAAAGAGTGTCGTGTTATTCCAAACTTCAGCAGAGCCATCAGATTTAATAGCCGTTAATATTGTATTAGGATTAACAGTTTTCTTTTTATCTATAAATAGGATAAGCCGTGTAATAATCTGCATGATGGTAATAAAATGTTTTGTCTCTTTTTCCTGGTCAATACTTCTCCCTCTATCTCCCTCTCTTCCTCTTTCTTTCTTTCTCTCTAACACTTCTCTCTCTCTCTCGATTTCTCTCTTCTCGTTCACAACCGGGCTCCTGACATTTGGTGCTCTCGTTTTCTTTGACCTCTCCTCTCCCTCCCCTCATGGCGGACAACACCCGTTCCAAGGATCTCCCCAACCAATTTCTTGAGTTTCAAAAGCTCTTCCACGCTGATCAGGAGACTCGTGCAACCCTGCTTACTGAACTACGTGAAGATCTCCAGTCCAAAGAAGCATTCTTGGTGCAACAAATTGTCAACACCCGGACTGATGCAACCGACCAAATCGCTTCCTTACGCGCCGACATGTTGCAACAGTTCAAACAGATGCAACAATCCATTGACTTGTTACATGCCCGCTCGCCACCAATGGACTACAGTCACTCCTCCAACGCGCAAGGTGTTCTGGGACATTCGCCCGCCACTCCTCACCAGGTCGTTTCTTTCCAATCTGATTATCAATTTCAGTGTCCTAGATTTAGTGACGGCGATCCTACGGATTGGCTTTACAACCTACAATTATATTTTCAATTTCATAACACGAATCCGCGCGATTTTCTTTTAATAGCAGCCTGTCATCTTGATCGCCCAGCGTCCCGCTGGTATCAAGCCACCTTGCGTGATACACCTGGTCTTACATTTCTTTATTTCGTGGAAGCCCTTACTAAACGATTTGGCCCCTCGGCTTACGACGATCCAGCCGAAACTCTCACCAAACTTACCCAAACCACGTCAGTCTTAGACTACAAAAATCAGTTTGAGGAATTATTAACTAGGGTACCTGGCCTTGCCCCAGGTTTTATAAAAAGCACGTTTATATCTGGTCTTAAACCCCCTATTCGTAGTACAGTTAAAATGCAACGGCCGGTTGATCTTCATGATGCTTACGCCCTAGCACGGATGGTGGAAGACCAAGAAAACGATACCCACAATACCCAACCTCTCCGACCACGACCTGACAATCAACGCCCACCACATAACCCACCACCCATTCCTCGCCTACAATGGCACCCATTTCCGTCTACAGTAGCCGACCCTAAGCCACCATTTCCACCAAAGTACCCCATACGACGTCTCTCCGCCGCCGAGCGACAACGCCGTCGGGATCAAGGGTTATGTTACACTTGTAATGATAAATACACCTACGGCCATCGTTGTAAAGGCACCGGTACACTTTTATATTTTCAAGGAACTGATGAACCAGACGACCCGGACGACGAGACCGACCACCCGATTCAGGAAGCTGTCGATCAAAATGGCTCAGTCTGTTTCTACGCTCTCACAGGGGAACCCATAGGCAATTGCCTTCGAGTAATCTCATACTTGAACCACCACCCACTTCAAACTTTAATAGACAGCGGGAGCTCTCATGATTTTATTTCTGAACGCATTGCAAAATTTCTCCACTTACCAATTTTAGCTATTCAACCATTTAAGGTTTTCATGGGCAACGGTATGTCTATCGAATGCACAGGCAAATGTGTAAGCATCACCCTGCTCATTCAAACCAACGTTTATACAGTCCAGCTTTATGTTCTTGCACTACATGGTGCCGATATCGTGTTGGGAGTACGGTGGCTAAGGTCCCTCGGGCCCGTTACCACCGATTACTCAACCTTAACAATATCTTATGTCTCGGATCATGGTCCGGTCACACTCCAGGGACACCGTTTCGGCCCAGAGATGGAGGTTTCATCATCGCAGGTTGCCCGTTTGATGTCCTTACAAGCATCTGCACTGTGCATTTTAGCCACCCAAAGCCACAATTCCAAAGCCATCGACCAACAGTTTGATCTCAAATTACCCCTTCCATGTCTCCAGTTATTAGAATCCTATAAGGACCTCTTTCAGGAACAACACAACCTTCCACCCAAACGGCCGATCGATCACACCATTCCCTTACTACCAAACGCGAAGCCAGTTAACGTAAAACCATACCGCTATCCACATTATCAAAAAAATGAAATCGAAAAATTAGTTATTGAAATGCTAACAGCCGGGCTCATAAGACCAAGTACTTCAAGCTTCAGCTCACCGGTAATTCTGGTTAAAAAAAAAGATGGCTCTTGGCGTTTTTGTGTGGATTACCGGGTCTTGAACAATATAACAATTAAAGACCGATTTCCCATACCAACTATCGACGAATTACTTGACGAATTATTTTACGCACGATTCTTCACGAAATTAGATTTGAAATCAGGTTATCACCAAATTCGAATGACGGAAAAGGACATTCACAAGACTGCTTTTCGAACACACCATGGGCATTTCGAGTTTACGGTAATGCCTTTTGGCCTTACAAATGCCCCCTCGACTTTTCAATCTCTTATGAATTCCATATTCCGCCCTTATTTACGCCAGTTCATCGTTGTATTCTTTGATGACATACTTGTGTTTAGTACAACAGAACAAGAACACCTTTCTCATCTACAAAAAGTGTTCCAAATATTAACAGATAATGTACTGAAGGTTAAATTATCAAAATGTTTTTTTTTCCAAAAGGAAATTGAATTTTTAGGCCATTGTATTACCCAAGGAACAGTGTTCCCCAATCACACCAACACCCAAGCGATAGAGACCTACTCCACACCGAAAAACCAAAAAGAGGTTCGAGCCTTCTTAGGCTTATCCGGGTTTTATCGAAAGTTTATTAAAAATTTTTCAATAATAGCAGCCCCCTTGTCAGATCTATTAAAAAAGAACAATTTCATTTGGGACGACCACACCCAGTCAGCCTTTGACACATTAAAACAAGCCTTGCTCTCTAAACCCATATTAGTTTTACCAAATTTTACTGAACCCTTCACTATCGAAACTGATGCTTCTGGCATAGGAATCGGTGTGGTTTTACTTCAAAACGCCAAACCCATAGCGTATTTCAGTAAGAAACTAACTCCACTTATGCAAAGGAAGTCAACATACGTACAAGAAATGTACGCTGTCACTTCGGCCGTTACTAAGTGGAGGCAATACTTACTGGGACATCAGTTTCAAATTTTAACGGACCACAAAAGCTTGCACAATCTACTTACCCAAGACTTACATACACCAGAACAACAACTCTTTTTAGCTAAACTCATCGGGTACAATTACACAATTAAGTATAAACCGGGCACGACCAATGTGGTGGCTGATTCCTTATCCCGATCTTGTTCGGAGCACACAGATAACACCACAGTGGAAACATTACCACATCAGGACTTGGGTCAACTACATACAATGTCCATCTCAGCACCCAATTCCCAGCTATTACAGGGCTTGGAACAAGATTATGCCACTGACCAATTCACCCAACAATTATTGAGGGAAAAGCAGTCTAACCCAAGTTCCAGACCGGAGTGGACACACCGAGGAAACAAAATATTTTATAAGCAACGGCTATTCATACCAACAGACTCGCCCATCATTCACAAAATAATCACAAATTCACATGACACCCTCTATGGAGGACATTCCGGCATTAGAGCAACTCTACACAGGCTTAAGAACAATTTCCACTGGCATAATATGAAACAGGACGTAACAGCCTATATTAACCAATGCGACATTTGTCAGAAGGCCAAACCAAATAATCACTTACCATATGGCCTATTACAGCCTTTACCCATACCAACTCTTATTTGGGCCGACCTAACTATGGATTTTATAATCCAATTACCAAAATCAAACCAATACACCATCATTATGGTAATTGTCGATAGGTTAACACGAGCCGCACATTTTGCTTCCCTGATTCCGCCACTCACAGCACCAAATGCAGCGGCGGCATTTTGGGAATCAGTAGGAAAACTTCACGGACTACCAACATCAATAGTTAGTGACCGCGATTCTGTCTTCTTAAGCAACTTCTGGACAGAATTATTTTCCTTACAAGGCACCAATCTACATTACAGTTCGGCCTATCACCCGCAAACGGACGGGTTGACCGAACGTACTAATAGAAGCCTACAACAATATCTACGAATGTTTACTCATGCACATCCAAAAAAATGGTCTACTTATTTAAGCTTTGCGGAATTTCATTACAATACAACTCTAAATACGGCGATCGGCATGACCCCATTTGAGGCCATGTTCGGTCGACCACCCCCTGGGCTTCTTAACTACTGTGCAGGGAGCACTACGAACGAAGCAGTGGAGCTGACTTTACAAACCCGGGATGCAGTGATTCACCAATTAAAGGAAAACCTACAGCAATCACAACATCGCATGAAGACCTTTGCAGATAAACACAGAACAAAGAAGACTTTTCAAATAGACGATTGAGTGTTATTAAAACTACACCCCTACCGGCAACTCACACTGCACAGAATGAGCTCCAGGAAGCTAGCGCTCCGCTATTACGGACCCTTCCAAATCATGGAAGTCGTGGGAACTACAGCTTACAGACTGCGACTACCAGACGACTGTAAAATACATCCAGTCTTTCACATTTCGCTACTCAAGGCATACAACGGACGCGAGACAACGCTGGTTACGCCCTTACCAAAGCAAAACCACAAGAACATGCCCATACATGTTCCACTCGCTGTGGTCAGCTTACGACAGATTATTCGCAATAACCTGCTGGTCCAGCAAGGGCTAGTCCAGTGGCAAGATCTACCACCCGAAGACAGCTCCTGGGAAGACTTGGACACTCTCCCTCTAGATCTCCAGCAAGCGGCACAGGAGCAAGCTTCCAACACTGTTGAAGCAGATCTCAGAGACCTGTTACCAACAACTTGGAATCAACGCCGACCACGCTCTCAACGACCTCGCCGACAAACGCAACACCAACCACAAAACAAATCAGAAGGTTTTACCGCAACTAGCTCCTCCAAGGGGAGGCTGCACCGTCGCCAGTAGTGTTTCATCTTCAAGCTCCAGCAGCCAGTTCTTCTTCCTTCGTCATCTCCGCGCCGTCCTTTCCCAGGCGAAACCCTAAATGGCGTTGGACAACTTATGAACGATGAGGGCATCGTTTCCTTTTAAAGCGGAAGGTCATGTTAGGATCGCAGCCACGTGTCATCATCAAGCCTTTACCTGGCAGCGATCTCAGCCATAGAAAAGACAGGAAGCATTGGCATCAGGCGACAGATGGCGGAATCAAAGAGTGTCGTGTTATTCCAAACTTCAGCAGAGCCATCAGATTTAATAGCCGTTAATATTGTATTAGGATTAACAGTTTTCTTTTTATCTATAAATAGGATAAGCCGTGTAATAATCTGCATGATGGTAATAAAATGTTTTGTCTCTTTTTCCTGGTCAATACTTCTCCCTCTATCTCCCTCTCTTCCTCTTTCTTTCTTTCTCTCTAACACTTCTCTCTCTCTCTCGATTTCTCTCTTCTCGTTCACAACCGGGCTCCTGACATAGAATGCATACATTCTTCCAGGTGCCGGGTCCTTCAGCATAAATTGAAAAGTTGTCTGTTTGTTGAACAAATAATGCCATAACAACCATCTCAAATGACCAAATGAGTGAAAAAATTAAGACCCTAAATCTGGGAAATAAAAAGTGTGCTGAGAATTAATAAGCAAGTTCTTAAGTGGTGAGAAAATTTAATATTGTAATTTTATCAAATAGATTTTACATATTGAAATATAAAAATATGTTTATTATTGAGTATTGTTGCGGGTCGCCCGATCTTTCCCCGGTCCAGAGGAATCAGACCGCCTTAGCTTGGAACTGGACCGGGAGCGCAAATAGTCAAAATGAAGCACAACAAATGACAAGAGGCTTTTTTTACATGGTAAACCCAGAAAGGGTGAAAAATCACTTGGCTGGAACTGTGTCGAGCCAAAATCCACTAGCTTCTCGGTGTTTTACAGAGTTTGATTTGATCTTAGAGGGTGACAGACCGCTACTCCGTTACAGGTGCAGAAAATGAGGAAAAACGACTAAGTTCTCTGAGCCTCGATGGAAGCGCTCCGGCCTTGGGATGTTGCGGAACTTGCGGAACCTGGGTGGGAGCGTTCCGACTGGAAAATTCTATAAGTCCACGGAGCTGCTGGAGGGAGCGCTCTCATTGATGCGGAGAGTTGATGGGAGCGCTCTCGCGAAGGCGATTGACGTGAATTGGAGCGCGCTGAAGACTTAGCGTAAAGAAAAGAGCTGAGAGAATTCCTGAGCGGAAAATCGGTCTAAGTCCAATATCTCGCCGGGAAACCTTAAAGCTCTTTCTTGCATCTGAAGTTGCTTGTCAAATGAAGGCATGATGACATATTTATAGTTTTCGGAAGAGTCATTGTGATAATTGCGCCGATGAGTGATTTGTGCGGGCAAATGACGTCGCTCAATTTCAATCTCCTGGATCACCATTTTTGTCGAAACGACTGGAGTGCCCTCCGAGCAGTTCGGGCTGCTCAGGCAAGGTGCCCAGAGGCGGCGGCGGAGGTGGCCGGAGACGGCGGGGGCCGCTGCCGCGCGTGGGTTGGCTGCGCGCGCTTGTGCGCAGGCCTGGTGCGCATGCGCGACCCTGCTGTGCGCGTGCGCGGGTTCAATTTCTCCTTTTTGGGCTCCCGGGGCTTGCGGCTTTGATGCGCGTGATCGGTCTGATCGGGCTCGCTTGTACTCGGTCCTAGTCTTGCCGGTTTGACTTGGAAATTTCAGGGGGGACCCTATCAAGTATATTCTATGTAGGAAATATATTTTAATTGTTGAAGTATATAATATTTTAATTGATTGAGCATATTTTATACCCACAAAAATATTTTCCTTAATTGTTTACATTTTATTTAAACAGATTGAATTTTCTCTATTTAGGTAAATTTTTTTTTCAGTATGAGATATATTTGTTTTCTTAGACTGCACTTTTATAACGAGACTGACTGTAATTACCTCCATGTTGTTGAAGCCAAATATGACCCCAACTGAAGTTCGAAGAAAAAGGGGTGCAACCGAAACCTACTTCTCTCAAGTCTCACCCCTTGACTGGATTCTAAGGACCTAAGACTGACCCAAAAGCCTCAGCAGGGAGCTCCCACCTCACACCCGGAAGATCTCTGAGAGCTTCCCCTCCAAAGCCAAAGCTGGGCTAGGAGCTCCTCGGAAAGCACTGGAATTTTGGAGGCAATGATCGCTTGCTTTCTAAGGAGCCCTTATGGGTCTATTTATAGCATTTTGCTGTCCTGAATTTACTGAAAAGCCCCTGGTTGATCTGCCAATAGCCAAGTCCCGCTGTTTTTCTGAGGGTACTGAAGTAATTTCTCCTGAGGGTAATTAGGACATTCTTCCAAAGACCCTGGGCCCCACTCGGCGAGAGCTGGTGCCGAGACCTTTCGGCCCAGGGCGTGGCGCGAACGTTCTCGCCCAGCGTAAGCGAGAACTTCTCGGGACAGAAGCTTGGGTTGGGCGCGAGCGCTTCCGCTCAGACCGCACTCGACGCTCTCGGCCTACGGTTTCCCATTCAGCGATCTGGCGAGAGCTGGTGCCGCCTTCTTTGGTCGAGATCCTCCTTAGGGCGGGAACTCTTCGGCTAACCCACCTGTGACCATTGTGCCTCCTCGTCTGGCTCAGCGAATATGGGGTTGTACACAATCCCCGCTCTTTTTGAGCTAGCACCGCGCTCAAAAAGACATGTCCAACCCAAAATATTCGCTGAGCACGTGTCAACGTCAGAGAATCTTTCGGTGGGCCGTACGGCGCCTATAAATATGAGTGCCGATAGACGGTCACGACACTTCCCACGAGTCGTCATTCTCCCCCTGAGCTCTCGCCCTCTCGCGCTATGCCTTCCAAGCGTGCCGATAAACCGCTTCCGCAGGATCTGCAGGACCGCATTAACGCGGCGCAGGCGCGAGCTAGGGCTAACAGTGCCCTGGTCGCCCCATGGCTAGCGAGACAATCGTCAGTCGCTGAGCCTTCTCTGCCGAAGAAGAAGAAGAAGGCGAAGGTGGTTCAGCGGGACCTATCCCGCGAGAACAGGAGCCCGCCCACCCCGACCCCTAGTCGCACGGACGGCACCTCGCCGCGGAAGGTAAGCTTGATATACCAATTAACAACCAGCTGTTTAATTCTTTAACCTGATACCTCTCGCAGGAGACGGTCCCTGATGCTGCCGCGTCCCCGCGAGAACCTCTGGATCCACCCTCTAGCCATCATGATAACCAACCACAGGTTCCCAAGGCGCCTCCTCCACCAGACCCGAACACCGCTGGTAAAGGTTCCCTTTTCGCCTTCAACTGGTATACGCTGACCTGATTCCTCGCAGTGTTGGTTTCTGCACCTTCGGATCTCGCCACCCAGGATGGTGGGGAGAGAACTGCGAATCAGTCTGCCCATGTGGTTGATTCCTCCCTACCGGCGAGAGGAAAAAATGCCGAGATCCCTGTGCCACCGCTAGACGTTAGCCCTCCAGCGGCTGAGGAGACCCGCTCCCCCGCTCTCGATCAGGCCGGGATCACCATCCGCAAAGTTTACCCCCCCGGCAAAGGAAAGCCAATTCACCTCCTCTTTGGAGCTGGGGGGGGGGGGGGGGGGGCTGGGCCTTCTCGCCTGCCGTCGACCGGGGGGCCTCGTCACTCCGAAGGTATACGGCCGTTTTATCGCTGCTATCCTTTAGCTTCCGCTAAAATGGGGATTCTTCTGACAGGGGACATGGACTCGCGGCCTGGCGCTGAGGTGGAGGAGGAAGAAGAAGAAGAAGAAGAAGAAGAAGAAAGAGAAGGAGAGGATGGCGAGAGCTCTCCCTTCCCTTCATCTGACGAGATGGAGGAGATCCTGACCGGTGCCAGGAGCGCAAAAAGACGGGGGAAGAAGGTCGCCGCCATACTGTCGAAGCTCATCCGGCGAGAACGAGTCCGCGAGCTCGCGGCCAAAGAGTTTCGCCAGTCAGTGGAGAAGAGGCTGGAGTCTTTGGAGCGAGACTACCTTATGGGCGAGATGGACCGGCCCGGGGGAGCTACCGCCGGGTCCTCACCTGAGAGATGCATCGAGAGAATCCGGGATCTATCTCGCCGGGTCGACCTGGGATGCAGCGTTCTGTCATCCTACTTCAACCCGCAGGCGCCCCCACGGACCAAGCTGCGGGACCGAGGCAAATGGCGTTGGGAGCAAGGGAAATGGCGCTGGGAGCTGTACTGAAGCGCGAGACCTCCCCTCCTCTTCCCCAGGCCTTCCCTTCTCTAATGTACCCTTATTTATTCGCTTGGAGTTGTCACTAATGTTCCCGCACTTTATTATTTTATCGCTTTCCCGCTCAGCGAGAGCAATAGCTCTGTCTTTAATATTTTTGTATGCGTATTGAGTTATTTTCCCAGGTCTTTGGGGTGGCGAGAGCCACCTCGCTTCCGCCTACCTTGCCGGTCGTATGACATTTCGCAACGTTTGCGCCAGTTCTTTGGTTAATCGGTCGCTGTCAGATTCGGGCGGGAAAAACGAAGCGCCGCTGACCTAGGACGCGCCGGCTGTACCCCCGCCGCCTTTTTGAAAACAGCCATCATTACCACGATTTTCTATAAATAGGAGGCTCACCTACCACATTCATTTCTCTGACTCCAGCCTCTCTCTCCTTTGTTGTTGTTCTCGCGGTCTTCGCTAAGCTCTCGCCCGTCTCTGTCTTCCACTTCCGTTCTCGCCCAGTTCTCGCTCTCGCCTTCTCCTCGCAGATCTCGCCTTCAAACCCTATTGCGATGCCGGGCGGTGGTGAAGGACGATCCAATTGCGCGGAAGCTTTCCAAAAGCACCTTTTCCCCTCCTGCACTCTCACTGTGGAAGAGTTCAACCAGATCAAGACCCAGCATGTTCCCGCCGGCTTCACCGCGCGAAACCCGGGTAGTCATGACAAAGTGAACACCGCTGGGGAGGGGGAGCTCGCCATCCCTATTGAACACTTCGAGGTGGGCTTCCGCCTCCCGTTGTGGCCTGAGATGCGGCAGGCCCTCCGGTACTACGGGGTGGTTCCCGCGCAGCTGAACCCGAATTCAGTTGCTATTCTCGTGGCATTCATATGCTACATGCGGTCCGAGAGGATCGAGTTCAGCTTGCCGATCTTCCGCAAGCTATTTACCTTCCGCGCGAAAGGAGGCGTGGTGTTCTTCTCCGGGCAACTGCTGAAGACGATCGGTCTCGCTAACAAGCATCATCACTGGGGCGAGAGGTTTATCTACGTCTCTGGCGACTTCGGGAACGTACCTCTCGCCCCCATCCAATACAAGGATGCCGCCTACAAGCCTCCGTCCTTGGGCTCCCGCGAGAGTGCCCTCCTTGAGTTCTTCGGAACCAAGGATTTCGACGTCCTCTACCTCCGGCGAGACGTCGATTCTCTTCCTCCTGTACTTCCGGGAGAAGGTAAGATCTCGCCTATATTTGCCTTTTTCTTGCTTTTTCCAAGGTTGGAATTTATCGCTATTGTTTTCGCAGGAGAGCGCGAGATCCCTCTTTGCCAGCCCTTTGAAGAGGTTCGCGCCGGAGGGAGTCAGCCTCCTAAGGACCCGCTGGCTCTTGCGAAAGCCGCCGCGCAAGCCTGCCGAAAAGAGCCGGGCCTCCCCCCCTCGAGCGGTGTTGTGAAGCGAAAGCCGGGTGCTTCCGCACCTCAGCCAATCAAGAGGCCCAAGACCACGGATACCGAGAAGGGCAAGGCCGTTGTTGTACCGCCCGTCCAACCTCTCCCCGCCGGCCGCTCCTTCGAGGAGGTCCTGCAGACAGTAAGCAGGATTGCGGCCACCAGGGGCGGCCCCGGGACTCCTGCCGAGAACCCTCGGACCCCTGGCGCCGCCGAGAGCGAGGGTGCCGCCGCCGGGACCTCCGGCCAACCCCCGTCTGACGAGGTGCCGCGGGGTCATCGTAACTTTGGTCTCGGCGTGAGGTGTCTGGACGCGGAGAACAAGCCACTGCTGCAGTGGGACCCTGACGCCAACAAGGTCACGATCTCGTCTCTCTTGCCGAGCTGGGCGGAGCGAGACGAGGTCACCGGCGAAGCTTTCGCCTTAGGATATGACCTCTACAGCCGGGAGGACGCTAGCATCTACGACAGGATGTCGACCCGACTGTTGGCATACGACTCCACTCGCGCTTTAATGCGTGGGCTGGAGCTTGCGCACATGTGCGCCCGGCGGAGCATTACGATAGATCGCAACTTCCAAGATATGTTCAAGGCCAGGGACGATGCGGTGGCCCAGGCGGCCTCTCTGGCCAAGGAGTTGGCCGAGACCCAGCAACTGTTATCCTCGCGCCAAGCGGAAGGGGTAAGCGAGACCTTTCACAATCACTTGTTCTCGCCTTCCTAGCCCTTCTCTTATGCTAACCTTCCGTCGTTCAGGATTCCGCTCAAGCCGCACTTCGCGAGCAGCTGTCTCAGGCCCGATATGACAACGTTCTCCTGCGGGAGCAGATCGCGCGCCTCGAGGCGAGTGCAGCCCCTCTGCTGGACGAGAGGTTGAAGAGCCAGCATTACTCGGCTTACGACATCGACAAACTGCTCCAGGGGAACGCGCAAGCCACCGTAAAGTTGACGCTGAAGACGCTGCGCGACATCGACTGCTGGGACGGGAGGGGCAAAGACATCACCGCTCAGCAACTTGTCCCTTGGCTCTTCGAGCCCATTCCGAAGCCCCTGGGCGCCCCCGACACCCCTCCCTCGGATGTCTCAAAGTCCCCTGCAGCGGGTGGCGAGACCTCCGAGGGGAGCTCCGGCGGAAGCTCCAGCGGGAGTTCCAGCGAGACTTCCGAGGGGTACAGTTTGTCTCCTTGAGGGTCCCCTTCTCGCTTCTGTTCTTCACTTCTATGTAAAGCGCGAGACGCTATCATTTTGTATTCGTACATAGTATTACTAATGCAAATGTTTTTCTTGTCAACATTTCATCTTGTTATTTGCGAATGTGTTTGATGTAATTGTTGTGATTGAACGCTTTCGTCGTACGCTTCCGCCAAGGCCCTTGGCCCTCTTAGGAAATCCTTAGCTATGAATCAGCAAGACCCGCGGCAACAGGCCTGCCGGAAGCGTGACCCTCGAATCCTTAGGACGGGACCGTCCCCTCTAGACTGCGCGAGTTCCCTCTGGCCCGTCGCCTAACGATCTCGCCTGTTTGTTCGAGAACACTGAGAGGAGCCTTTTTGGCGAAAGCCTCCCCTCCTCGAGATCCCTTTGATGGGGACTCCCCTGCCGAGATCTTTCTCTGCCGAGATCCATCCCTGCCGAGATCTATCTCTGCCGAGATCTATCTCATCTTTTTCACTTTTCATTTGGTATTCTCAACGTGTTTCCTGCCTTGTACAAATCAAGCCAACCAGATCAAACCTATCCCCCACAGGCGAGCCTTCGGACCTGCCAGCTAGATGAGAGCCTGCGCAGCGGGTCTACCTGGGGCCGAGTCGAGCTCGGGGTGCCGATGAAGATCTCAAACCAACCAAGCCTATCCCCCACAGGCGAGCCTTCGGACCTGCCAGCTAGATGAGAGCCTGCGCAGCGGGTCTACCTGGGGTCGAGCCGAGCTCGGGGTGCCGATGAAGATCTCAAACCAAACAAACCTATCCCCCACAGGCGAGCCTTCGGACCTGCCAGCTAGATGAGAGCCTGCGCAGCGGGTCTACCTGGGGCCGAGCCAAGCTCGGGGTGTCGATGAAGATCTCAAACCAAACAAACCTATCCCCCACAGGCGAGCCTTCGGACCTGCCAGCTAGATGAGAGCCTGCGCAGCGGGTCTACCTGGGGCCGAGCCGAGCTCGGGGTGCCGATGGAGATCCCAAACCAACCAAACCTATCCCCCACAGGCGAGCCTTCGGACCTGCCAGCTAGATGAGAGCCTGCGCAGCGGGTCTACCTGGGGCCGAGCCAAGCTCGGGGTGTCGATGAAGATCTCAAACCAAACAAACCTATCCCCCACAGGCGAGCCTTCGGACCTGCCAGCTAGATGAGAGCCTGCGCAGCGGGTCTACCTGGGGCCGAGCCGAGCTCGGGGTGCCGATGGAGATCCCAAACCAACCAAACCTATCCCCCACAGGCGAGCCTTCGGACCTGCCAGCTAGATGAGAGCCTGCGCAGCGAGTCTACCTGGGGCCGAGCCAAGCTCGGGGTGTCGATGAAGATCTCAAACCAAACAAACCTATCCCCCACAGGCGAGCCTTCGGACCTGCCAGCTAGATGAGAGCCTGCGCAGCGGGTCTACCTGGGGCCGAGCCGAGCTCGGGGTGCCGATGGAGATCCCAAACCAACCAAACCTATCCCCCACAGGCGAGCCTTCGGACCTGCCAGCTAGATGAGAGCCTGCGCAGCGGGTCTACCTGGGGCCGAGCCAAGCTCGGGGTGTCGATGAAGATCTCAAACCAAACAAACCTATCCCCCACAGGCGAGCCTTCGGACCTGCCAGCTAGATGAGAGCCTGCGCAGCGGGTCTACCTGGGGCCGAGCCGAGCTCGGGGTGCCGATGGAGATCCCAAACCAACCAAACCTATCCCCCACAGGCGAGCCTTCGGACCTGCCAGCTAGATGAGAGCCTGCGCAGCGGGTCTACCTGGGGCCGAGCCAAGCTCGGGGTGTCGATGAAGATCTCAAACCAAACAAACCTATCCCCCACAGGCGAGTCTTCGGACCTGCCAGCTAGATGAGAGCCTGCGCAGCGGGTCTACCTGGGGCCGAGCCAAGCTCGGGGTGTCGATGAAGATCTCAAACCAAACAAACCTATCCCCCACAGGCGAGCCTTCGGACCTGTCAGCTAGATGAGAGCCTGCGCAGCGGGTCTACCTGGGGCCGAGCCGAGCTCGGGGTGCCGATGAAGATCTCAAACCAAACAAACCTATCCCCCACAGGCGAGTCTTCGGACCTGCCAGCTAGATGAGAGTCTGCGCAGCGGGTCTACCTGGGGCCGAGCCGAGCCCGGGGTATCACAAAACATTCAACTATGTTATGCCATGAAAGATTCGACACTAGTTAAAGGAGAATCAATCGATATAATATAACAAGTTTATCTTTGAGATACATGGTTACATCCTTCCCCCCTCAGGGGTAGAAGCGCTTTAGATCATCACCACTCCAAGTGTGGCTTAGGGCTCTTCCCTCCACGTCCTGGAGGTAGTATCCCCCTGTTCCGAGGACTTCCTTCACAATGTATGGACCTTCCCAGTTCGGGTGGAGCTTACCCACAGGAGCCGATCTTCCCGCCGCGTCGACCTTTCTCAGCACCAAATCCCCTTCTGCGAACTGCTTGACCCTGACATGCTTATCAAAATGCTTGGCCATCCGTCGCTTGATTTCTTCTTGCCTGATAGCCGCCACGTCTCGCAGTTCCTCCACCATATCTAACGAGAGGCGCTGCCCCCCTTCATTCTCCACCCTCCAAGCCTCGTCACCTTCGCCCGCGGTTATGACTCGCGGTGACCGGACCTCGAACTCCACTGGTAGGACGGCCTCACACCCGTGAGAGAGCTTGAAGGGAGTCTCACCGGTGGCCGTGTTCGTGGTCGTTCGTAGTGCCCATAAGACCGACGGGAGTTGCTCCACCCAATTCCCCTTCAAATTTTCCACTTTCTTCTTTAGTAGATTTACAATGATTTTGTTTGCTGCTTCCACTTGGCCGTTACTCCGAGGGTGATGGACGGAGGCAAACCGGAGATCTATCCCCAGTTGAGCGCAGAAGCTGATGAACTCCTCGCTGGCAAACTGGGGGCCGTTATCGGTCACTATTGCTTGGGGCAATCCATGTCTACAAACGATTTCCCCCCAGATGAAATTCCTTATGACCTGCGAGGTGACCTTGGCTAAGGCTTTGACCTCTAGCCACTTTGAAAAATAATCGACCATGACCAAGAGGAACCTCCTTTGCCCACTAGCTGGAGGAAAGGGCCCAACTAAGTCCATTCCCCAGATGGCAAATGGCCATGGTGCCGTGATACTCCGGAGTCTTTGAGCTGCCAAGAGTTGAAGGGGGGCGTAGAGTTGACATTTTTGACACCTCCTTGCAAACTCCATGACATCCTTCCTTAGGGTGGGCCAGAAGTACCCCTGTCTGACCACCCTGGCCTCCAGTGTCCTTCCTCCAGAGTGACTGCCGCACTCGCCCGAATGCACCTCCCTTAAAATCTTCGGGATTTCTTCTTCGGTCGCACATCTGGCTAGAAGCCCTGACAACATCTTACGATGCAGACCCCCCTCCATCATCAAGTAGTGAGCCGCCTTGCGCTTGAAGCTTCTCCCAACCTTGGTCCCCTCAGGCAGTTCACCGGTGGTTAGGAAGGCCACAAATGGATCCACCCACGAGGGTTGCCGATCCACCATCATCAATTCTCCCTCATCTATAGCCGGTCGGAATAGCTCCGTCAAGGTCCCTCCTACCTGAGGTCCGAACTTGGCCAGTCGATCGGCGGCTACACTTTCTTCCCTTGGAACATGTTGAATTGAGAAAGACCGGAATCCTCCGATGATCACCCTTACCTTGGAGAGGTATCTGATGAGGGTTGGCTCCCGAGTTTCAAACTCTCCCCGGATTTGCGATGTCACTACCTTTGAATCAGTGAAAACTTCTACCTCCTGAATCCCCAGCTCCTTCGCCAGGCGAAGGCCAGCAATAACGGCCTCATACTCCGCTTGATTGTTGGTCACTGGGAAATGTAAAATGACTGCTTGCTCTATGGTTACCCCCTGGGGACTTGTCAACACCACCCCCGCCCCTAGTGAGTGCCTCCCTGAGGCCCCATCAACCGTCAACTTCCATGCTTCTCGCGGTTGCTGCTCTTCCCCCTCAACCTCAACAACGTAGTCTGCTAGAAAGTCCGCCACTGCCTGTGCCTTGATGGAGAGCCTTGGTACAAAGGAGATGTCGAACTCGCTTAGCTCAATGTACCACTTAGCCAGCCTCCCCGAGTGCTCCACTCCTTCGAAGATCCTGCGAAGAGGGTGGTCTGTCACCACCCTAATCGAATGCGCTTTAAAGTACGGCCGGAGCTTTCTGGCCGAGATGACCAAGGCATAATCGAGCTTTTCCAGGATGGGGTAGCGAAGCTCTGCTTTTCTCAATATCCGGCTGACGTAGTAGATGGGAAGCTGCTTATTTCCTTCTTCCCTTACTAGGACGGAGCTCACCGCCTCCGCCCCTACTCCGAGGTACAAGGTCAGGTCCTCCCCATCCTTTGGGCTCTGAAGGAGGGGAGCCTGAGAGAGTTGTCTTTTCAACCCCTGGAAGGCCTCTTCGCACTCGGCCGTCCATTCGAACCTTTGATTCCCCCGCAGCACTTTAAAGAATGAAGAACACTTGTCTCCTGCCCGGGAGAGGAACCTGCTTAGCCCAGCCAGCTTGCCTGTCAAGCGCTGGACCTCCTTGACGTCGCGAGGTGACTCCAAATCCAGGATGGCCTTGACTTTGTCCGGGTTGGGCTCCACTCCTTCCGGAGTCAGGAGATGCCCGAGGAACTTCCCGCGGCTTGCCCCGAAGACACACTTCAAGGGATTCAGCCTCATTTTAAACCTTCTCAGGGTGGCGAATGTTTCCTCGAGGTCTTGCAGGTGCGAAACTATGCACTTGCTTTTGATCATTAGGTCGTCGACGTAGACCTCCAAGTTTCTCCCCCTCTGATCCCGGAAGACCCGATCCATCATGCGCTGATAGGTAGCTCCTGCGTTCTTTAACCCAAAAGGCATCATCTTGTAACTGAAGCACCCCTCCCTTGTGATGAAGGAAACATCCTTGGTGTCAGGAGGGTGCATCCGGATCTGGTGATAACCTGAAAAAGCATCTAAAAAATTCATGACAGAAAAACCGACGGCTGAATCAACCAGCGCGTCGATCCGAGGCAGGGGATAGCAATCCTTAGGGCATGATTTATTCAACAATGAAAAGTCAACACACATCCTCCATTTACCACATCCTTTCTTCACCATTACCACATTGGAGATCCAGCCTGGATACTGGATCTCGGAGATGAAGCCCGCCTCCAGGAGCTTCTTGACCTCCTCGCGAATGGGCTCCTCCAGCTTGGTGGCGATGACTCTCATCTTCTGACGGATGGGGCGGGCGCGGGGATCCAGGTTCAGGCGGTGGCAGGCTACGTCGGCGTCGATGCCCGACATGTCCGCCGCGCTCCAAGCGAAGATGTCAACGTTGCTTTGAATGCAAGCTCGCACCTGCTCCCGGGCCTCGAGATTCAACCCCCCGCTGACCCGCACCCTTTGTACTTTTCCCGCTCTGGTGAGGACCTCCATCTCCACCACCTCTTCGGCCGGTTCCAGCCGCGACTGCTCCCAACCGATCCTTGCCTCTTCCTCCAGCTCCAGCTCTCCTTTTTCCTCCTCAATCTCCATTGCTTCCACCCGGCCTTCCTGCTGCTGCTCGACTCCTACGCCCCTCGGGACCTCTCCCTCGACTTCCTCTGCCGCTTCCCCCCCTACTTCCATCGCCCCTTTCGGGCTCTCCTGCTCCTCGTTCACTCGGACCCCCTGTACATCCTCTTGCAGCTTCTCAGTCTCTCCTTCTCCGACTTCCTCTCCAGCTATCTTTCTTACCTCCTCTAGGACCATCTCCTCTTCCTCAACAACCTCTTCCAGGGCCGCCATCTCTATTTCCAACTCTTCCGCCTCCGCCATCCACGAAATGGTGTTGACTGCTGTAACGTAACATTGTCTTGCCACCTTCGGGTCCCCTCTAACCCTGACCTGCACCCCCCCATTGTTGAACTTGAGGCATTGATGGAACGAGGAGGGGACGCAGCGAAAGGCGCTGATGAGGGGGCGCCCAAAGATGGCATTGTAGCTGCTCGGGGCGTCCACGATCACGAACCTGCAGTTCCGCGATACGCCCCCCAACCTTACGTGCAACCCTACTCCTCCTTCTACCTCCTTCCTCTCCCCGGAGAACCCGAACAGAGGTCCATCCGATGCTAAGACCCTCTTCCCTTCAACCCTCATCTCATCGAAAGCCTTCTTGAAGATGACATTAACCGAGCTCCCGTTATCTACCAGTATCCTTGAAACGGTATAGTTCTCCACCGCCGTCTGGATCACCAGGGCGTCGCAGAATGGGTCTTCATAGTCTGGCATGTCCGCTGATGAGAAAGTAATCTTTTCTTCTGGCGGGGGAAACTGGGAGGTCGAGGCCACCCCTCTCCGGTACATGGTTTGCAGGCTCCCCTTACGGGTTGCCTCAATCCCCACTCCTCCGTGAATCACCCCGATTCCTCCCCGGGTCCCTACATCCACCCGGTCTTCGCACCTATCCTCCGCTTCGCCCTGCTGCACCTCCACTATCCTCATCGGTGGATCCTGCCTCCCTACTCCTCTGGCCCCCCTCAACTCTAAGAACTCCGGGCAGGTGGCCGTTGCGTGACCCTCCTCCTGGTGGAAGTCACAAAAGAGCAACGCCTCCCCGCCCCTTCTTCCGTCTCCCCTTCCTCTTCTACCTTCTCGAACTCCTCTGGCTGCTGCTCTGCCCCTTCCTACTTCCATTGCCTCCTGCGGCGGTGGGGGACGATCCCTCGGCTCCTGCCTCCATGCTGGTCGATCGAACCTCCGGGGCTCCCGCAGGTTATCTCTCCCCCGATAGCCTTCTCCTGGACCCTGGGGGCGGCCCTCCTGGGGCCTCCAACCTAACCGGTTGTTCGGCTCCCGGGCCCCCCAACCCTGTTGCTGCCCAAACCTTCGGGGCTCCTCCCTTCTCCTTTCTTCCCTCTGCTCCCTCTGTTCCCTCGGCTCTTTCTGCCTTCCCATCGCTGGTTCCTTCACGTCTTCCTCTGCTAGCTTGGCCAACTTCCTGGCGAACGCTGGGTTTGCTCTCTCGAAGTCAATCTCCCTTGTCGCCCTCTCCATGAGCTCCTCAAAGGAGAGGGGGGGGGCACCCTCTTCAACTCCATGCTAAAGAACCCCGGTCTCAGCCCCAGGGTGAAGGCCAGCATCAGCGCGTACCCTGGAACCTCCTGGACCAAAAGGATCTCCTCCTGAAACCGGTCGACGTAGTGACCCAGCGTCTCGTCCGGCCTCTGCCTCACCGTAAACAGGCACTCCGCTTCCTTCTTACGCTTCTTTGAGGTTGAGAACCTCAACAGAAAACTTCTCCGCAGATCTTCAAAACAGTAGATTGACCTAGCTGGCAACTGGTGGAACCAGTCCCGAGCCTTCTCTTTCAATGTGATGGCAAACAGCCGGCACTTGAAGGCGTCCGTCATCTGCCTTATCGACACAACGTCCTCAAACCATTGTACGTGTTGCACCGGGTCATCCTTCCCTGAGTAATAGGACATGTCGGGCTCCCGGAACCCCTCTGGTACCAGAGCCGAGATGATGAGCTCGCTAAAGGGGCTCTCGCCTCCTGCCTGGCGAGAGGGCACGTCCCGCGGCCTCGGCTGGCTGGCCCGATCCGCGAGACCGTGCCCCGGGAAAAGCTCCCGCACCGCTGCTTCCTTCTCGCCCAGGTCCGTCAGCGCCTCCTTGCCCGGGCGCTGGCTCTGGCCTGGGAAGAGTTCCCGCGCCGCCACGTCTCTCTCGCCAGCCTCGCCCGGGACCTCCTTTCCTGGGCGCTGCCCTGGGGCGTTCTCGCCCAAGAGCGGGACCTCTTCTATGGGGACCTGAGGGGTGGCCCACTCGCCTCTCGCCGAGAAGGCTAAACTGATTGTTTGCAAGACCTCTCGCCTGAACTCATCCAACATCCTCTTAGTCGCTTCCTCTCCCCGGGTGGGGGATCCTCCAGAACCTGACCCTTCACCTTCACCTCCAGTCATGGGACCAAACTTAAGGCTTTCTTGTATCGGCTGCCTTCCACGCTCACCGCACCAGAACTGTTGAAGCCAAATATGACCCCAACTGAAGTTCGAAGAAAAAGGGGTGCAGCCGAAACCTACTTCTCTCAAGTCTCACCCCTTGACTGGATTCTAAGGACCTAAGACTGACCCAAAAGCCTCAGCAGGGAGGTCCCACCTCACACCCGGAAGATCTCTGAGAGCTTCCCCTCCAAAGCCAAAGCTGGGCTAGGAGCTCCTCGGAAAGCACTGGAATTTTGGAGGCAATGATTGCTTGCTTTCTAAGGAGCCCTTATGGGTCTATTTATAGCATTTTGTTGTCCTGAATTTACTGAAAAGCCCCTGGTTGATCTGCCAATAGCCAAGTCCCGCTGTTTTTCTGAGGGTACTGAAGTAATTTCTCCTGAGGGTAATTAGGACATTCTTCCAAAGACCCTGTGCCCCACTCGGCGAGAGCTGGTGCCGAGACCTTTCGGCCCAGGGCGTGGCTCGAACGTTCTCGCCCAGCGTAGGCGAGAACTTCTCGGGACAGAAGCTTGGGTTGGGCGCGAGCGCTTCCGCTCAGACCGCACTCGACGCTCTCGGCCTACGGTTTCCCATTCAGCGATCCGGCGAGAGCTGGTGCCGCCTTCTTTGGGCGAGATCCTCCTTAGGGCGGGAACTCTTCGGCTAACCCACCTGTGACCATTGTGCCTCCTCGTCTGGCTCAGCGAATATGGGGTTGTACACATGTATATATAGCACCTGCGTGCAACTAATGATGTATGAAAAATAATAGAAGTCCTTCTCCACAATCTCATGTCCCGATCTCTTGTCTTGATTCTTTCACGGTATCAGAGCCGCGATCGATCTCTTGACATCGTTATTTTCTAGGAAGAATGGGCGAGAAAATTGAATTCGTCACGTAAAAAAACAATGGAAGCCCCTTGTTTTTCCTCCACCCATCGGACAACCCGATGTGATCCTTGCATTGTGTTTGTTAGTGGAAGGAAACTCCGAAATGTTGGAGAAGGTCATACAAAAATCTTCGAGAGCCAGAAAACTTGGTTTTGTTGATGGGTCTCTATCGCGTCCGCGTCCCAACAACACGCAAGAGGCCAGTGTATGGGAGCCGTGTAACATACTCTCGCAAGCCTCATGATGTTGAGCATGTATATTCCCTTGATGTTCAACCACAACAAATGCATGTTTCAGCTCCAGATTCTGATAACACCTCCATATTCCCATTGCCCATTGAAAAAGCATCATAAGTTGTTCGATTAATTATATCTCGTATTACCGCGTCTCTTGCTCATATAGCTTTTATAATTGTAATTCTCAAGTACTGACAGGAGCCAGGATGGGCTATCAATGGAAGTTTAGACAATAAATGAAACACGGAAACTTACAGATCTCCCTCGTCAAAAAATAACAGTTTGGTCATGTTGGTTCTTCTCTGTTAAGCAGAATAAAGAAAGGATTGTGGAGCATATGAAGTTCGATTAGTGCATTTAGGGTACACCCAAACTCAAGGAATTGATTACCAGAAAATCTTTACTCTTATTGCAAAAATGGACTCTATTCTGGTGCTCCTTTCATGTGTTACATGTCTTGGGTAGGACCTACAACAGTTAGATGTTAAAACACCTTTCATAGTGAGTTGGAAGAATAGGTCTACATGAAGTTTCCCCTTAGTTTTTCCCAAGAAGTGTCTACTAGGAAAGTTCGTCAACAACAACACTCAAGCCTTTATCCCACTATAGTGGGGTCGGCTATATGGATCCTTTGTCGCCATTGTGCCCTATCTTTTGTCATAATCTCACTAATGTCTAAGTACATCATGTCTTTCTTTATAGTTTTATTTCACGTCTTTATTGGTCTACCCCTCCCCCGTCTAGCATGCCTAGCGACTAGACTCTCGCAACGCTTAACATGTGCCTCTAATGGTCTCCTTTGTATGTGTCCAAATCATCTTAGACGAGCTTCTCGCATCTTCTCTGAAATTTGTGCTACTCCTGTCTTATCCCTGATACTTTCACTCCTAATTTTATCCAATCTCGTGTGTCCACACACCCACCTAAGCATTCTCATCTCCACAACTCCCATTTTTTGCTCATGTACACAATTCATAGCCCAACACTCAGAACCATAGATCATCGCGGGTCTAATTGCAGTACGGTAGAACTTGCCCTTAAGTTTTAGTGGTACTTTACGATCACATAATCCCTGACGCTCCTCTCCACTTCAACCAACCCGTTTGGATTCTGTGTGCCACATCTTTATCAATACCTCCATCGTTTTGAACTATCGATCCAAGATATTTAAAACAGTCATTGCGAGAAATATCTTGATCACCCAACTTTATAACAAAGTCATCTGTCCTTCTTGTACTGCTAAATTTAAGCTACATATACCCCGTCTTGCCCTGCTCAACCTAAAACCCTTCTTTTCCAAAGTATCTCGCCAAGATTTAAGTTTTTCGTTTACACCCTTGCGCGTCTCATCAACCAAAACGATATCTTCCGCAAACAATAAAAACCAAGGTATTACTTGTTGGATATGTCTGGTGAGCTCATCTAAGTTAAGGGTAAAGAGATAAGGGCTTAAAGCTGAACCTTGATGTAATCCAACAATAATTGAGAATTCTTGTGTTAATCCTCCAGATGTCCTCACTCTTGTCACTGAATTTGTATACATATCTTTGATTATGTCAATATATGATACATTTACACCTTTCTTTTCTAAGACTCTCCATAGGATCTCTCTTGGAACTCTATCACAAGCCTTCTCAAGATCAATAAACAACATATGCAAATCTTGTTTTATTTCTCGATGGTTGTCAATGAGTCTCCTCAAGAGATGTATAGCTTCCATGGTCGACCTCCCTGACATGAATCTAAATTGATTCTCCGAGATGTTAGTCTCTCGTTTTAATCTTCTTTCTATTATTCGTTCCCATAGTTGCATGGTATGACTCATCAATTTAATTCCTCTGTAATTAACACAATTTTGTATATCTCATTTATTTTTATACAAAGGTACCAAAATACTCTCTCTTCATTGGTCTGACATCCTCTACTAGGAAAGTTCGTCATCTCAAAAAATTCTTATATGGGCTGAAGCTATCCCCCGATGCTTAATTTGCGTGGCTTCATTAAACCATGACACAATTAAACTGATGAATAAGGACATGCTGATCCCACCCTCTTTGCGAAGAAGAGAGGAACCAAAATGTCGGTGCTCATTATATATATGAATGACATCCTCGTCACATGAAATGATATTGAGGAAATTACTCACCTGGAAGCACAATTGTGCACAATATTTGAAGTGACAAGGTCTAGTCATGTGATCTTCATAGCACAGGGAAAATACACCTCGACCTTTTAGAAGGAACATGTATGCTTGGATGTGCTTCCGTGGATACCCCTATCGAGGTCACTCACAAAATTGAGGAGGATACAAACGAATACAAAATTGTCTCCTCTAGCTGCAAGAGATTGATTGGTAGACTTATATACTTATCTCATATTCATCTTAATATTACTTTTAGGCATTTTGAGTAGATTCATGCATGTTCGCAGAATCTGTCATTAAGAGACAACTTACCGGGTCTGTGATTATTATTAAAATTCTTCAGGACATGAGAATCTATTCTCAACAAACCACCCCTTGAAAACCAAAGTTTTTATATATGCTTATTGGGCAGGTAGCCAAGATGACAGAAAAAACTACAATATATTGTTCCTTTATATAGTGGTGAATCATGTAACTTGGAGGAGCAAGAAGCATAATGTTGCAGCAAGATATAGGTCTTAGACAAAATAAAGAGCTATATCACAAGGCACATGTTAGGGATTGTAGTTGAAATTAAGTCTTCAGGATTTGTGTCTCTTCGAGGACAAACTTATTACTCTTTATTGCGACAACAAAACAACAATTAATATTGCTCACAACCCAGTTCAACATAAAACAACACTCAACAACACTCAAGCCTTTATCCCACTATAGTGGGGAACCCAGTTCAACATACAATATACAACAACAACATTCAAGCCTTTATCCCACTAAAGGTTCAACATACAACCCAGTTCTACATACAACCCAATTCAACATGATTAGACAAAATATTTTGAAGTGAATAGACACTTTATTAAAGATCACACTGACAAGAGCAATATTTTTACACCCTTTGTGAACTCCAAAGATCAACTTGCCAACATTTTACAAAAAGGTTAAGTTGTGACAACTTTACTTACAAAGCATTCAAGTTGAAATTGATTAACATATACTCCCAACTTGAGGGAAGTAATTGAATATGTGAACTTATTAATATTCCGTTGCTTGTATCGACATGTGATATGTTGCGTGTTGCATCTTGTTTTATTCGTCCTAGTATATAAGGACCTAGGTCACTGTGTAGTCCCTATTTTGTAATGTAAGTGTTTTGGCATCTCTTAACTATTATCTCGTAAGCTAAGTCAGCGTCTTATTATAGACTTGTGGTGGAATGTTAGGTAAGTATGAATATTGGATTTTAAGAAGTGTTTTGAAATCTCAAAACAACCCAATTTAAATATTGGGTCGTGTGTCAATTGATTCAATGAAATAGGTCAGGCGATCAAGGCCCAGTTTCCTTAGTTCGACCTCGAGGACAATGTCGTTGTGGAGCCCCGGGGTGTTGATACGAGTGTGGAAGACCCCATCATCGGCAAGCGCTTCGCAAGGGTTTACACAAGGCGCGCACGGGAACTGGGCGCGGATTGTGGATGCTTCGGGTTGGATCTTGGGACTTTTGTATTTCCGTTTTATTGTTATGCATTTTCCTTGATATGTAATTGGGTTTTTTTTATATATCAGGGGAGGACACCTATCTTGGATTTTCATGCTTGTATTATCTTGTAATTATAAAATTAAAGCACACATACGACCCAACGTATTCCCCCATTTCCCTAATTGTTCGCTTCTATCAACCGGTGCATGCAATAATCCTGGTAATGATCCGTTGATAGTCGTGTGACATTAGTAACCGATTCAATGAATTTGTTAAGGTTTTAGTCGACGATGCCTGCTTTGTGAACTGCACATAGTTGGTCGTACGCATTGCCCTCATGCTGACGATCAAATCATTGGATGAGCTCATGAGTCAAGGCCACCCAAGTTAGGGAAGATGCTGATTGACAAAGTGAGCAAGCCCAGTGGAATGGTAATTTTTTTTCTTGAGGATAACCAAATGAGACCTTTTGAGCCTTAGCCGTTCCGCAACTCCAAAAGTTGTTCTACTAAATTTTATCCATTCAAAATTGGAATTTACAAACGACCAGGAGCTGATTGGTGTTCGCCGGGTGGTGGCGATGAAATATAGAGTGGTTCCCTCATATTACTAAGGAATGTTAAGGTTTGTGATAGGCCATTGGACTGGCGAGTTTGGAGGTGCTGCCATATTCCGTTGGATTTTCCTCTTGGTGTCTTTGATGTGGTCAATGCAGGATCATAGGATTACAGTTTTGCAATGATATCTCTGAACTACTTCTTTAATGCGCCTATATGGGCTTTCCGTTTGTATGTGTCATACACGAAAAAGGTGATTCAAGTGCTGATCATACCAATGGGGATACCAGGTTTTTGATAAGAAAGTGGTAGAAGAATGGAATGAAAATTACTTATTACCGTAATAAATATGAAAGTAAAATATTTGAGACTATGTTTGATTTCCAAAAGCTCTGATAATTAGTTGCCTGTGCATTTATGTTAAAATTCTCCAAAACGGAATTGTCTCTTTAATTCTTCCAACATAGAATTCACTGGTCTCGCCCTCCCGTATGTAGACCTACCATGGTCATGGTAGATCATACAACACGTCTGGTTTAATTGAACTTGGCAGTGGTGTAGTTGGTCGAGCCGATTGGCAGCATAACATTATGAATTTTAATTTTCCATTCTTATGTAATTATAACACTCATGCCTTAGTAACATTATAGGATATATTGAAATCAAATATAAAAGGGCACTGTAGTTATATTGATTGTTTTCATTTTTGCATTTTCTTAGCTTCCAACCACACCCTTTTCCCCTTCTATTTTTTATTTTTGTCTCAGTTTTTAATAGAAGAGCATGCATTCTTTTTCCCCTCTCTTGTAGGAAAAGATGATAGTAGATGAACGCGAAGACACAAAAGGTGATTAGCTTGACATTTTTCATTGTAGTTATTTTTGGGAATTTTTCTTATATAGCTCGTTAATTAGCTTATTTATAAAAACAAATTTTTTGAAATTTTTATGACAGTGTACTAAATAACTTAAATATCATTTTAAAGTACTAGTCTTTTGGTTTCAATGCTCTATATATCTAATTATATTTGTTAAAATCATTCACTATATTAAGCTTATGTTAGTACTTTTATATAAAAATTATGATTCTTTGTTTTTACAATGAAAGTGATGTGTCAGACATTATGTTAAATATTAGGATTAGAATTGTTGCTAAAGTGATTATTTATTAAGTATGGAAAGATTAATTTATTCCTTAGAAGTGACCTAGCACGATCTAATGTGATTGTGGTGATAAAAACTAGGGTTAGATTGGTCCAAGATTAGGATTAGATTTGTTACTTGGAATTTGAGAGCTGTAATTGGAAAGACTAGTGAATTAGCGGACGCAATGATTATGGGTTTGTATGGTGCAGCGGCTGCGGATCAGAAAGCTGCTCTCTGATCCGCAAGCGCTAATTTTTGTTGTTTGAATGAGTGGTGGATAAAAAATCACGGATCAAAAATTCACGGTTCTGCAGATTATTTGAGCGCTGCAGACCCCTCACGTCTGACACTCGCAAAAGCGCGCTTTGTTATTTTGGCTTTCGCGCCCCGTGCCTTCCTTCCTGATAGTGAGTTTTTCCCCCTTTCTTCCCGATCGCAGGCAAGATCGACATTCCCTCTGCGACATTTCCAAGCTCACCGCCTCCATGGCGCCATTGACGATCGAAAATGATGGAGTCGCCGTCCTCACCATGACTATTTCCCCTGTCAACGCGCTCACCGGCGCCAGTGATGTTTTTCTGGCTCGATACTGACAATTATGGTCGCAGATCTAGTGTTTCCGACCCCTTCGATCCATGGCATTCGGTCCTTATTTCTCTTCCTCGTTGGTAACTCCTTCACCCTTCCTTAGGGTTTAAAGGTATTAGGGTTCTTCCCCGGTTCTCATGTTTGCTGATTCTTCTCTTCATGGGACTGTAGTGGACTTTTCTTAGTGGTTAGATTAATGCCGATTCTTCTCTTCACTTGCAAGGTTTTGTGTATGAGTTGGTTTGTTTACAAGTGTGATTTGGATAATTTTTTTGTTAATAGTGTTTTCATAATTATCCATTTAGTTATTATATACTTGGGTTTGTGTATGAGTTGGTTTGCAAGTGTTTTTAATAATAATAAAAAACTTTCAAAAAGTTGTTCAACCAAACTGTTTTTTGAAAAATCTTTTATCGATCAACACTTATACACACACTCTCCAAATAGTTTACTGCTTTTTCATCACTGTTTCTCAAAAAGGTCTATTCAATCAGCTTTATTTGATCATCAGCTTCTCCATCAGCAGCTGTTCTCCCAAACAGAGCCTATAGGAAGAATAAATATTGCTTGTTTTTAAGTAGAGAAGCAGAAAGGGAAAAAATCTAAAAATATTTGTGATGGAGATCAACGACTTTTGGATCATCGGATAGACGATCAGAGACAGTCATCATGTTCGTCGTGATATTTCACATTATTTTATGTATTTTGTTTTATTTTTCTGACTTGTATTTTGAGAGTTGGGTTGATTTATCTGTCGGGCGATCGTGACCATCAAATAATTTCAACCTAATTCCTCCCCTCCTTGTATCTCCAAACAGCCGAATGAAATATGTATCGAGGGTTGCGGTTTATGAGAAGAACCACCTATTCGGTCGTGAGAGAGGTGCAACGCCTCTCTCTCCCACTAGGTGCGACGCCGACGGCTCTACCGCCTTCATCACCGCTCCTCCAGGCCGCCGACACTCGACAGTCTTCTCCCTTAGCTATACCCCCCAATCCATCGCCTCCTTCATCCTCACCTTCATTGTCCGAGCCTTTCCCCGCCTTCCCAGCATCCCGACCCCGCCCTCCTAAGACATCAACTGACCAGCGTAAGTTCTCCCCTGTCCAGCCCTTTTTCCCCTTCAGTTGCGATCTCCCAGCTCATCCCCGCTGCAAACTTCCACTTCCCAACGCCCCTCCTTGCATAGACTGACCTCCCAACCCCCTCCTTGCCACCTATACCTCCGACCAGCTCCCTTCCTTGTTGCTGCAAGCTTTCAGTAGCGTTTTGCTGCGTCGAGCAGCCCGATCCCTGATTTCCCTGTGTTGTCCTCCGTCCTTCTGGAGACTCTACCAGCCTCCTCACTCACCCCGCAGCCTTTAAACATCCCCAACCGGCCACGACCAACCACTATAATCTTCCTACAATCCTTTTCGTCCCCTTCAACATCTCCCAAACTCCTTTTCCAGCCAAACAGCGGCATTTACATTTTCGGGCAGCCACCATCTCCACCGACATCCAGTACTTGGTGAGTATTTTTTACTTTCTAGTGTTCATTTCTTCGTATTGCATGGTTAACTTATACTGCTAGTAATATTTGACTTAGATTAATTTGATTGTAGTATCTCTTTATTGATGTGCAAATTTATTCACTTCGCGTTTCAATTTCAATACACTCTTTGTTAATTTGTAGTTGTTTGAGTACTTGTTTGCAATATTTGTAATCAATTGTGATACTTGCACATTATTTTTTAAATTAATTTGTTCAATTAACTGTGTCGGGAAAATACTTGTATGATTGAATCATTGCATGTGCATTAGGTATATCCTTCGTTAGTTCATTGGATTGTGTGCTTGTGTTCATCTACATATTCATTTTAGGATTCGTCATCGGCCCATTACATTCATCACATGCTCACATATATTGCATATAGGGTTAGGGCATCGTAAGTCCACATCTTATAGATTTGTCTTGCGTCAATTTGGGGATAGCATACGTTATTGTTTGTTGGAAAGGTTAATAAAAGTTATCTGAAGCTATAAACAACTACGAACTTGGCGACAATGGTGGATCCATGAAATGTGCACAAAGGTGGCATGGAGGAGTTGGAAAGTTAGTTCCAATTTTTAGATATTAAACAGTTGCAGGAATATGTTGAAATCGGGCCTTTTCTTTTGGTAGAGTTGATGATCTCTCATTTCTCTCCTCTGTAGTGTTTGGTGGCTGCTTACATGTGCACACACACACACAAACACACAAACACACAAGGAACCCCCTTGAATTTTCTTTTGAGTCCCAAATGCATTAACTGTCTCTTATTTATAAAATAGATACTTTTATTCTTTATGAGAAGGATGATGCTAAAATAAGGAAACATGTTCCCCTTATTGTAGGATTCATTGTGTTTTGATGCGAATAGACTTAGATAATTATCAATGAGGACATTATTAATGTGGTTGGTGCATATTCTTATGACCCATCATATTTGACCCTCTCGTGATAATTTGTCTAGCCCAGAGAAGATTTTAGGAAAATTTGGAGTCTTGGAGGTCCTTGTTTTAGAAGAAGCATGGAGTGTTTAGAGACTTTTAGGATGGTCTCATGAGAACATTATAGAGTAACTTAGGAAATTCATGAATATTGTAAATACGAGAAATTTATAGAACAATCTAAAATAATAGACATATTGTACTTTGGAGTCATGAATATTGTACTCACATAAAAAATCATATCCTTGGCACTATGAATAGCAACTTGATTATTACAATAAAACATCGCGGTAAAATGAACTGATACCCCAAGGTTGACCAAACGGATCTTAAGCCAAGAGAACTCGAAAACCGCTGGGGGCATTGAAATTTTTCCTGCCTCGACCATAGACCGAGTAACAATTAGTTGATTTTCTCTTTTATGTGATGAGATTACCACCAAAATACATACATATGCCACTGGTGGATCAACGATCATCCACAAATCCATCATAGTTATCATCTATATAGTCTAAGAGAAAAAGTAGAGGATATTATAATAGATGAGACTGAAAAATAACATGTTTTAGGTACCAAAGGATGCACTCGCTTCCTTTAGATGCGAATTTCTTATTGTTTGCATGGATTGATCCATTGTAGTCACCACAATGGATATATTGGGGGTATATGGTTGTCAATTAGATATGCTACTCAACTAACGTCCGATAATACTTGGGATTTAGCAATAGAGGATACGAATTGGGCATAAAAAAGAGCTTCATATTTTCCTCCATAAGTTTCTCAGTTGGTCTACATATCTAGCATCCTCTTCTTCCTCCTCCTCTTCTTCTTCTTACTGAGCATGTTAAACGCTTTGGTCGCCTAGACGACGTCTTGGCGACGCCTAGGCGTCGCCTCGCCTTGGTACACCCTTTAACGCCTTGGTCGCCTTGTCGCCTTGACAAGCTTGGAACAGATACAATCTATCAAAATGTCATATGGTACATCAAAGAGTTAGCAGATAGCCCAACATATATGTATACAAAAAGGAGGGTTTATATCAAACTGTACCACATGTATGAGTGAACTACATCAAAAATATATACATGGCCACATATCAAACTATATTATATGACTAACACACTACTGGAAGCAAAACTGGAACTTCTCGTGTGGGCAGTCAAGATCACGACACGTAGCCTTGTGCGCATCCAGAACTCCAAAGACAGCGGTGACGACCTTGACCCATAGCTTGTACATCTTCTCGCGGCGTGAAGGGGGTCGGCTAGAGCTGGCGGGAGTGGCTTCCTCCTTGACCTTTTTAGTTATATTTTATATTAATCAAAAAACTAAGTGAATTCTTATTTTTCCCTTGATTCCTTATTTATGTCTTTCAGATTTGTTATTTCGTATTGCCTTGTTATTACGTCGTCTCTCGTTCTTCTTTCTTATTATTCCTTTTTATTTTCTTCCTATCATTCCTTACATTTTTTTATTTCCTTTCATTACTTCCAAAGTAAATTTCATATCTTTGTAATTTTCTATCTTTGTATTTTTCTATTATTATATTTTCATTTCATTATCGGGCAATGTTAAGGATACAGTAACATTTCTTTACATTTATATAGCACGCTTGTGTGATTTTTCATATTCACACACATTTTTTTGCGTGTCTTTTCTTATTCTCACGTTCGCTTTCATTTCATTATACATTGGGATGGCATTCACCCCACCTCCACTAGTTGGGTTCAACCTTAACATAGCCCATTTTAAAACTTTAATCAACTTTGCTTTTCCTTATTATTCTTACCTATTTCATTTGAGTTCTTTAAAACATAAGGCTATTTAAGTTAGCAACAATAAACATAATAATAACATTAAAGAATAATTGCAAATAAGGGATAAGAATTCACAGTGGTCTTTCCTATGCCTTTATCCCTCCTACCATCATCATTACGTCTCCCATCGCCTCGGGATGCCATGGCCTAGATTAGACCATTCTTTATTACCATCCTTAAACAATTTAAGAACATTAAATTGATGTTTCCATTCAGGTAAAACACATCACAATTCTCTTTGATGGGTTCCACTTGACCTAATTAGGTCAAAGGAATTTTAAATAGATTAGAGATTTGCTGCCCTAATTTTTAAATTATGACTCTTCACTAATTTAGTGAAGGGCAACAATCCATAGCGTCCAATTAGTGATTTGGAGTAATCCCTAGCCTACAATTAGTATTTTGGAGCCCAAGGATAACCTTTCCCTTGAAATAATTGACACCCAAATACCATGGGGATGATATTTTGCTAATATTAGAGAGGTATACATGCTAGGAGTCCTTCCCCATCCTTATGCATACTTCTGAATTTCGAAATCAACATTAGCATTTAGGGTTTCACTCAAATTTCTTCAAATCATGGATGAGGACTTAATAAGCCATTACTGAAATTTTTTAGAAAAAAAGAGTCAAAAGAAGTTCACGAAATCAAACCCTAGGGTTTCTACACTCATCAATTTATGCAATAACTTCATGAAGAAACAAGAGGAATGGAAAGCAAGACATTACCTCTCTATTGGAGGAAAATCACGGAAATCAGAGGTGATTTGAGTTCTCCAGAGCTAACGACGGCGTGCGACTTCGGTCCACTTCAGAGGTCTCTTGCGGGAACTGGGAGAAGGGAATGAAGCCGGGCGCTGTTTTTCTCTCTTAACCGAGCGCCGCTTGACCCGCTCATGACACATGCATTTTATTTGCATGAGTCATGGTGAACCACCGATCCATCCTTAACAACCGGTCACCTCTTAAGCCCTCTCATTTCTTAACTTATTTATTTTACCTTAGGTTTAATTCTTCTCATTCTTCCTTTAATAATATGTATTAAAACATCATTATTTAACTTTACTTCGCACCAATTTACGTTGTTGTTCATTAACATAATTAGATAAGGAAATAATACCTATAGTTGGCGGCATCACAATTCTCCCTTTCTTATTGGATTTTCGTCCGCAAAAAACTTCAGTCTGAAACTACATCAAACAGATGAGGGAAGAGGTCTCTCATCACCTCTTCTTTTTCCCATGTTGCTTTGTGAACAATATGCCCTTTCCACCAAACCTTGACGAATCAAACCTCTCGATTTCGAAGTTACTTAGTTTGTCAATCTACAATTTTGTATGACTTAGTTTGGCTTGATAAATCAGACTCAATTTGAATCTGTTCAGAAGGAACTATTTTCTCTGGATCTGCTATGTACTTAACGAAGAAACATGAAACACATCATGAAGATTCTAAAGAATACCATATAAGACTAAACGATATGCCACCTTGTCAATTCTTTCAGAGATTTGGAATGACCCCACATATCTTGGACTAAGTTTCCTAAGACGACGAATTCGTGAAGCTCCCTTGAAAGATTTTATTTAAAGGCATATCATGTTGCCTACATTAAACTCTACTCTTCGATGTCTGACGTTGTAATACTTTTTCTATTTGTCTTGAGCTATTTTCAATCTTTCTCGTACAAGTGTAAGTTTATCATTCATTTTATCCAATTGGTTTTTCAGAAATAACTTTTGCTCACCATCCTCTGCCCAGCTTAGCGGGTGCGACACCTCTGCCCATATAACCCTTCGAAGTGTGTCATCTGAATACTTGACTGATAGCTATTATTATAAGAAAATTTCACCAGTGATAGGTATTTTTCCCATGATCCTCGCAAATCGAGCACAACCATCCTCAAGAGATCTTCCAACATTTGAATGCTTTGCTCATATTGACCATCAGTTTGTGGGTGAAAAACAATATTATATAACAATCTAACTTCTTCTATACTAGCTTCCAAGTATTCGATGTAAAACGTCCATCTCTATCAGACACAATAGATCGGAGAATTTCATGATATTTTACAATAACGTCGATGTACTGGTCAACTAACCTTTGTACTGGATTGCCATTTTTATGGGAATAAAATGCTCAACTTTCGTTAATCGATTAATAATCACCCATATACCGTTGTTTTCCGCTTTACTCCTTGGTAATCCCATGACGAATTCCATGATTATATCATCTCATTTCCACTCAGGGATATGCAAGGATTGCAAGTATCCGCCAGGCTTTTGATGTTTTGTCTTTACAAGTTGATACGTATGACATTTGACAATATATTTGATCACACCAGTCTTCATTCATGACCACCAAAATTCCCGTTTGAGATTTTGGTACATTTTTGTTCTTCCGGGGTGAATCGAATAGGTTGTATTATGAGCTTCATAAAGTATTTTCAGTCGAAGTGTATCGACATTAGAAATAATGAAATATACAACCTTTGATTTAGAAATAATAACTCATCATTCTCTATAAAAGTAGTAGTTGTTAATGGAGTTGGACAATGAGGAATGAATACTAAGTGCAAGTTGGATATAAAGTAGGGCTACAGAGGAGGAGCAAGTGTGGATGTAGTGGATAGAATGATTGATCCTCGAGAAACATCATGATATGAACGTGCAAGAAGAAGAGAGATAATAGAGAGACTAGAGAGGAAGGGGAGACTAGGGTTAGGGTAGAGGGAAAGAAAGGAAAGTAACCTGATATGTCTTAAATAATCCTCCCCAAAGCAGCCCCGGGCTATAAATACCCGGGGGGCTGAACCGGAGTGGTTCAGCCCCCCCTTCTGGCTGATTTAATGAGTGGGGGCTGAACCGGATGGTTCAGCCCCGTTGTCTTGCGCGCGCTCCTTGGTCCGCCGCGAGTATTTATGTCCCGAGAACCCAAGCGGGTGTGGGGGCATAACATTCCCCTCCCCATCAAGCACCAGCTTGTCCTCAAGGTGGAAGTCCGGAAACCGCTCGCGGAACTCCAACAAGTCAACCCATGAGTTGTGCCCTGCGTCCAACTGCTGTCATTTGACGAGTACCGCTGGTCGATATTCCGTGCCCGACTTCTTCCATTTGGTAAGCAAAATGGCCTCTGGTGACGGTCGTAACTCACCCGTGCTGGCCGCCTCGGGAAGGAAAGGGCTGGCCCGAACGGAAGCCCCGAGCTTTTTCTTCAAAACAGAGACATGGAATGTCGGGTGGATGAAGGACCCCGCTGGAAGATCCAAGGTGTCGGCCACTGGGCCCACACAACGCAGAATGCGGAATGGCCCGTAGTAACGTGGGGCGAGTTTCTGATTCATCCTCCGAGAAACTGACAGCTGGCGGTAAGGTTGGAGCCTGAGGAAAACCTCATCGCCCACTACGAACTCTCGCTCTGTACAGTGCTTGTCTGCCCGTGCCTTCATGCGGTCCTGAGCGACCCGCAGATTGTCCCGAAGTAAGGCTAAAGTTCGATCCCGGTCCTGAAGTGTCCGCTCCACGGCTGGGAGAGCGGTGCTGGAGGGCTCATAAGAACTCAAAGTAGGGGGAGGGCAGCCGTATACCACCTCGAAGGGGGTGATCTTGCTGGCTGTGTGGAAGGACGTGTTGTAACAGTACTCCGCCCAATGCAACCAACGGGTCCACGTGCGCGGCTCGTCCATCACAAAACACCGTAAGTAGGTCTCCACCCCCCTGTTGAGGACCTCTGTCCGTCCGTCCGTCTGGGGATGGTGGGCTGTGCTCATACGTAGCGTAGTGCCCTGAAGCCGAAAGAGCTCCCTCCAAAAACTGCTGATAAAGACCGGATCCCTGTCAGAAATGATGGAACGTGGAAGGCCATGGAGGCGCACAATCTCCCGCGCAAATAACTCTGCAACTGTCTCCCCCGTGTACGGATGGCTCAATGGTAGGAAATGACCATACTTGGAAAGCTTGTCTACCACCACCAGGATGACGGACTTGCCTTGGGATTTGGGCAACCCGTCAATGAAATCCATGGAAATGGTGTCCCACACCTGGTGCGGGATCTCGAGCGGTGTAAGAAGCCCAGCCGGTGATGTGGTCTCGTACTTCTGCCGCTGGCAAATCTCACACTCCCGTACAAATTGCTGGACATCGCGACGCATCCCCTTCCAGAAGACATTTGCTCGGAGCCGCTGAAGTGTCCGTAGAATCCCTGCGTGGCCGCCTGTGGGTGAAGCGTGAAACTCCTGCATCATCGCCGTCCGCCATGGCGACGCGGAGGGAATGACTACTCTGCCCTGGAAGTACAGCCGCTGGCCTTGAAGATGGTAGCCCGGCTCCGTAGCTTGACCATGCTGTAGTGACTCTACAATGGTGCGTAGCTCGGGGTCATGGAGTACCGCTGCCTGTATCTCGTCCAAGGTGGTGATCACCGGCCCCGACACATGAGAGAGAGAGAGCTCTCAGGTAGGCGGGAGAGTGCGTCGGCGACCACATTCTCTCTGCCCTGCTTGTACACAATCTCGTAATCATACCCCATCAACTTGGTCAACCACTTCTGCTGCAGTGGAGACGCCAAGCGCTGCTCCAGGAAGTGCTTCAAGCTTTGGTGATCCGTACGGACCTGGAAGTGCTGTCCCAGAAGATAGGGTCGCCACATCTCGACCGCATGTGTAATTGCCATCATCTCCTTCTCGTACGTTGAAAGCCCCAACGTCCGTGGGGCCAAGGCCTTGCTGAAGTAAGCGAGCGGACGGCCCTCCTGCATCAAGACTGCCCCGAGGCCGACGCCCGAAGCATCAGTCTCCACCACAAATTCCTTGGTAAAATCCGGCAGCGCCAACACCGGTGTAGTGGTCATGACCTGCTTTAAAGCCCGGAAGGCCTCATCCGCCTCGATGCTCCACTGGAACACATCCTTCTGCAACAGCTGTGTCAGAGGTCGAGCAATCTTGCCGTAGTCCTTTACAAAACGGCGGTAGTACCCCGTCAGCCCGAGGAATCCACGCAAGGCTCGCACCGTCGTGGGCTGGGGCCATGACACCATACTCGCAATCTTCTGTGGGTCTGCCTGGACCCCCCGGGCGGACACAAGGTGCCCCAGATACTCGACCTGACTCTGTCCGAAAGAACACTTGGACTTTTTGGCGAATAGCTGGTGCTCCCGCAGTATGGTGAGGACATGTCGCACGTGATCCAAATGGTCGTCCCAAGCCCTGCTATAGATTAGTATATCATCAAAAAATACCAGGACATACCGGCGAAGAAGTGGTCGAAAGATCTCGTTCATCACAGCCTGGAAGGTGGAGGGAGCGTTGGCCAACCCGAACGACATCACCAAGAACTCGTAGTGACCGTCGTGGGTGCGGAACGCCGTTTTGTGGACATCCTCGTCCTTCATCCGAATTTGATGATAACCGGACCGGAGGTCCAGTTTGGTGAACAGACTCGCTCCATGCAGCTCATCCAGCAACTCCTCAATCATAGGAATGAGAAACTTGTCCTTGATGGTGGAGCTATTCAGCCCCCGGTAATCGACGCAGAATCGCCAGGAGCCGTCCTTCTTGACCAAGATGATCGAAGAAGAGAACGCGCTGGTGCTGGGCCGAATAATTCCTGTCGCTAGCATCTCCCGTACGCTGCGCTCGATCTCTGCCTTCTGAACAGACGGGTAGCGGTAGGGACGGATATTGGTAGGGTCCGTCCCTGTCTTCAGCTGTATCCGGTGATCCCAGAAACGCGATGGAGGCAGAGTGTGCGGCTCCTGAAAGACGTCCTCGAACTGAGCTAAAAGAAGCTGTATCGGGTCCGACGCCACCTGCGTGTCGGCCCCCTCTGCCGCCACCCCGAGTATCATGGCCATCATACTACCCTGCTCCTCCAGTCTCTGCAGGCTCCGTAGGGAGATCTCCTTGAGAGGGGGGGATCGAATGTCGTGCAAACAGTAATCCGTCCCCTGCTGCGTGAACTCCAGTGACATGCGGTCCCAGTCCGTGGTCACCCGCCTCAGTTGGCGGAGCCACTGTACCCCAAGTACCATATCAGACCCTTTAATCGGAAGGAGGTAGACGTCGGTGCGGCACACATATCCTGTAAGATGTATCTTCACGCCTCAGTGCCCCTTCGCACCGCAGTTTGCTGCCATCCGCGACCATCACCTGGAACGCCGCGTTCCTGTCAACGGGGTGTCCTGTCTTCAGCGCCACCTCAGGGTTGATGAAATTGTGGGTGCTCCCACTATCAATGAGAATGGTGACCCTTTCCTTGCAAATCCTTCCCTTGATCCGCATAGTGGTGGGTGCCACACATCCCTCCATGGCCTGAATCGAAACGCCAAACTCAGCCAGATCCAACTCCTCGGCCTCGAGGCTCGGGTAGTCCTCCTCGTCCTCCTCACGTAGCATGAAGACCTGCACCTTTTGACATCGATGCCCCGGTGCGTATTTCTCGTTGCAGTTAAAACACAATCCTTTCTCCTTCCTGGCATGCAGTTCAGGCCAAGTAAGTCGCGTCACTGTCGGCCGGGCTGCCGGTGCCTGCTCCCTTCTGCCTGTTGCTGGGGAGGGCGGGACCATTGGTGGGGCCCGATTTCTCTGATGGATGAAGCGCTCCTGTATGCGCGCCAGACTGATGGCATGGCTTAGACTGCGCGACATATACACATGGACCTCATCCCTCAAATGGTCCCGCGGGCCGGATATGAAACAACTGAGGAGCGTCTTCTCCTCCCAATTAACCCGATTTGCTAGCTTCTCGAAGTCCGCTCGATATTCCATCACTGTGCCCTTCTGACAGAGTTTCTGTAGCGTGGCCTCCACATCCTCGTACTCCAACAGCCCAAAACGTGCCACGAACCCTTGCACAAAATTCGCCCATGTTGCGTATCCGTAGGCCCGTATGAACCACTGAACCCACTGATATGCGTCCTCCTCCAGATGGAAAGAAGCCAGCTGCACCCACTGATCATTCGGTATCTCTTGATAAGTGAAAAATAACTCCGCCTTTTGCACCCATTCCAAGGCATCCCCGCCGCGGAACTTAGGGAAATTCATGCGAGTTCGCTTCGGGGGCATGTAGGGCCGTTGTTGCATATCCCCATGTCTCCCTTTGAACTCCGGTCCGTGCTGTGGTCGGCCGAAAGTGTCATGGAAATTCGCTCCCCCTTGGCCGCCGCCCCATTGTTGTCCCCCGCCTTGAAATCCCTGTCGGCGTAGCTGCTCGGGCCATGTCTCGCCGTTCCCAAACCTCATCGGCCCCCCACGTGCTGCGGCGTCAGTAGAAGGCCCGTTCTCCCTTCGAAATTGGCGTCAAAAGCCCCCGGTGGTCTCAAGGGAGCTGCTGGGGCCTCCCGGGTCCTCCATAGGTCAGCCGCGGTCCCTTCCTGGGCGGCGGAAGGTCCGCCTGCCCCGCTCCCGGTCTGCACGCACGGATACGGCGTTTGCTGGCCGGCCCAGGCCGCAGGTTGGCGGAAGGGGTAGACGCCCCCTGGGCGGCCACCACCGGCCCCTTCGGTCGCTGTCGACCAGCCAGGGTGGTTGTGCGGCGGCCCGATCCAAGCGGGGGCCGATCCGGCGCCCGCTGGCTCCGTGCGGTCCGGATCGGTCCCGATTCCGCCGGGACCGAAATGTCCCGACCCCGCCGATCCTCCGTTGACAGTCGGTGGAACATTTTGTGGCGCCTCGGTTTCAGAATCGCTGCCTTGAACCGCCTTGCCCTTCAACGATTGCATCAACAGCGCCTTGATCTCCTCCATACGTCCATCCATGCGTTCCTCCATGTTTTTTGTGGACGTGTTCAAGCGGCCTTTCATGGCCGCCACCGAATCCGCCAACCCTACGTAGTTCTCCTCTAGGGTAGCCAATCGTGCGGTCTCCGCCTCCGAGCGTGTCACCATGGTCGCAGGAAGGATGCTCTGATACCAAATGATATGAACGTGCAAGAAGAAGAGAGATAATAGAGAGACTAGAGAGGAAGGGGAGACTAGGGTTAGGGTAGAGGGAAAGAGAGGAAAGAAACCTGATATGTCTTCAATAATCCTCCCCAAAGCAGCCCCGGGCTATAAATACCCGGGGAAAGGAGGGGGCCGGCCGGCCCCCCCAAGTGGGGCTGAACCGGAGTGGTTCAGCCCCCCCCCCCCCTTCTGGCTGATTTAATGAGTGGGGGCTGAATTAGATGGTTCAGCCCCGTTATCTTGCGCGCGCTCCTTGGTCCGCCGCGTGTATTTATGTCCCGAGAACCCAAACGGGTGTGGGGGCATAACACATCACGTCTACATAAACCACAAGTTTTTGAGTACTTGGAGATTAAAACTTCTTCTTGAGTTTGAAGGTACCCAACAAAAGTAAATTTGTCTGCACGGGGCATGAATTTTTCAAAAGAAGGCTTAAATGGTGTACACAACAAACACAACCAATACACTGGATGTCAGAGTGAATAAGGGTTGATGGAAAGAGAATGAACACAAGATAGAGAAAATTTAAGGATGAAAATATACTTGTCGAAGATGTATTGAAGTTATTAAAGATATGTATGATTCAACATTAATTAGTATTAAATGTAGATGTGGAGTGATCAAAGAATTCTCAATGCGAGTAAGCTTAACACTAGGGATCAATTTTAACTCTGTATCTTTTTATAATCGTAATGGAAATGCTTACAATGGTATTCAAAGTGATGTGCCTTAGTGTATATTTTTCTTTGACAATATAGTTCTAGTGGGGCCATTCACTCACGGATGAGACATCTATTGAGTTTAGTAAAAATTTAGAACAAAGAAAATTAAAAAAAAATTAGAACAATGAAGATATTATTTATAAGATAAAACACCTCAAACTAGCAAAATAACGTGGTATTAGAGAGCAAAGAGAGAGATATCTAGATACGGTAGGATTAGATGTGATGTGCTCTTATTGATCCAATGTTGGAGTAGATAAAGTTTTAAAGGCTACTTATCAAATAAAGTATGGACACCACAATGTATACTTACGGAGGATGGAAAATAATTAGAAGTGATTTAAAGGACAATATATGATGTTACCACTTCAAAGATTTTCTTATGGTTCATTCTTATGGAGAGAGAGACACATTGATACGACCCGAGCTGCTCGTAGGGCTATCTCACCCAGGATCCATAGTCGGTCGTACCAGGTCCGCGGACCCTACATCCCAACCCCTCTACCAGGCTGCTCACCAACGGATCCATAGCTGACCCCCACATGGCGGATTGCGTATCTTATCTAGGAGGTTGGGGGATCGAGCCCCCGCCTCAACAACCCACCATGTGGGGGCCAGCTATGGATCCATTGGTGAGCAGCCTGGTAGCCCACTGGAGAGGAGTTGGGGTGTATGGTCTGCGGACCTTGTACGGCTGACTATGGATCCTGGGTGAGATAGCACTGCGAGTAGCTCGGGTCATATCATAAAAACACACTGTTAAAAGAAAATTTAGTAGATGAAACCATTTAATGGGTTAATAATTTCTATTGTCATTTTGAAGATTTCTAGCATTCTTGGAGAGACAATACCAGCCTTTGTTTCTGAGTCATTTACTGGTCGGTAGAGCTCCTTAAACACCATTTCACTTGTGTTTTATAATTTACATATATCAAACTAGTATGGTCATTGTTTTAAATGTCCTCCGACGTGTCCGACATGTCCTCCGACATGTCATTTTTTAGAATAAAATGATATGTTTTTCTCAAAATAATAGATTATGTCCTTTTGTAAAATATAGACCGACATGTCCGATCTTTTCCGATATATCAGCCGACACGAATTTTAAATATATCACCCGCTATTTTATTTTATGTTATATTTGCAGACAAACATCATATATTTAAATCACCTATAGATACTATATTATGTATGTTTAAATCGATTAAACTTATTATTTCAATTTTTTAACGTTTTATTCTTACAATCAATTTTGTATAATTGTTTCACAAATTTTTAATTTCATATTATAAAAAATAGGAAAATATTTAATACATTTATTAGGTGATAGTTTAATATTTTTAATATAAATTTATAAGTTTGAAAAAACTTATAATAAATCAAGTATTTTTAACTTTTAAATCTTTTTAATTTGCATTAAAATTATTATTATAAAAAAAAATTAGTGTATAGTATTAAATATATTTTACAATGTATCATTTTGTATTTGTTAATAATATTTTTTCTTAGATACTATTTAAATTTATTTCATAATATAAATGACTCATTTTTTATCTATTTGTTATATTATTTTTCTATTTTTATAACATATAAGTATAGTTAGTATACATTAAATAAAAAATTTATTTATAATATATGAAAATTCGATATTTTAAAATATCTCCGACATGTCTCTGACTTCCGACATCCGATATTTAAAAACACAATCCGATATGTGTCCGACATCCGATATTTAAAACATTGAGTATGATTAATTCTTACAACCCTTATTTGGATTGACTTGCATGGTCTTCTTTAGTTTTTCTCGAGCATTTTGAGGTTGTGTGCGCTATTTAGCAATATTGCAATCTCTGTCGGTATCTCGTGCCTCGTTAACCTTCCATTAGTATAGATCACTTTGGTTCCTCGAGAATTCGTGACTCACTTCTAAAATGCTCAATTCCACAAAAGAAGTTGATTCATTAAAGTTTGGCTAGGAGACAAATTAAATGTAGGTGATGATGCTTGGGCCGGAGATCCTGCTTAACGGAAACCTTTTACCTTTTCTGAGGGAGGGGGACTTTCATTTATCTTTGAAAGATAAAAAAGCAATAAGCAATCACTCGTATCTGTGCCGAAGCAAAGTATTGTTCAATTGCACACATTAGTGGAGAGATTTTATATCTCCGTGAGTGACATTTTTTTCTTTTTCATTTCTAGGCGTAAGAAGGGGAGCCTTGGTGCACCAGTTAGGATGTTGTCGTGAGACCTTGAGGTCACGGGTTCGTGTCCTGGAAGCGGCCTCTTGCAAAAATGCAAGGTAAGGTTTGCCTACATTTCACCCGTGTTATGGGACCCTTCCCCGGACCCGCACTGCGCGGGGATGCTTTGTGCACCGGGCTGCCCTTTTTTTCGTTTCTAGGTGAAAGACATATACCTGATCCCTTACAATAAACCTATGTAGAAAAATGATTATTGGATAAAATTGGTTTAGTCCTAGACCAAGATCTAAGGACTCGGTCTTAATTTTATTTTTCATCTATAATTTGAATTCAGTTACTGAATTTCTTTATAACTTTGTTTTCAGGATATGGTAATGATGATGTGTGATATGCTAGCTGGAGTTTTGTTCTATTGTTTACTTTTTTCTGGTAAATCAGCTGTCCTTCTGTCATATCTTTAAGAGTTTTTCAACTGTTTGAGGAAATAGAAGCCCATCCATTCTCATATTTGACGCCGCTTAAGCTCAGTTATGAAGTTGGTTTTTTGATGCCACGCTCGATCCAAACTGAATTGATTTTATTAGTTTAGATGTATTGATTCTCGTCGACCCCATTATAGTGGGGATAAAGGCTTGAGTGTTGTTGTAGATGTATTGATTGCTTAATCTCTTTGTATGTACAATTAGAATTCAACTGGCAGATAATTTAACTTGCTTTGTTTTCTATTGAGCAAGCCTGCTCATTTTGAATGGATTTTCTTCATCTCTGCTAACAAACTTTGTTTGGTTTGAAGGAGTTGTAAGAGGGCAAATTTACGGAAATTGAGATGAAATTAATTTCATTTACTTGGCTAGGGCTTATAAGAAATTGATAGCGGATTTTTTTTTCTTTTGTTGATGAAGATGTTGCCTACCAATTGCATTTCATTGGTACATCCAATTGCATATTGAAGTACATTTGAACTAAAACATCCAATATCATTTTATGAAGAAAATTAAATTTGCATGCTCTTAAATTCCTGCAAAAGCCCAAAAGAGAAATCTTCACATTGAGGGATTTTGAAGGCTTTGATTAGATGACTTGCAAATGCATCTCTCATCCCGATCTACATTCTGATGACATATTTTGTGTTAGATGATATAGAGGAAAATGATGTAAAGGCCCATTTATAGGCCCATTTATCTTTTCTCCTTTAGTCTCATATCCTTTGTATAAGATTCTTTCTCCTTCTCTTCTCTTATATATTTGTATTCTCTCTTGTATTTTACACATGAAGTATCTACAAGGTTTGCCCATTACTTTCTACATGGTATCAGAGGGAGGTTTCAATCCTCCAACCTGTTGGTTTTGGGCCCACCACGCTTCTGCTGCGCAGATGAGAGAGTTGACCGCTTAAAGGCTTGGCTTGTGGCCGGGGGTTTTACCCAACAGTATGACCTTGATTATGAGGAAACTTCTCCTCGGTCGCAAAATTGAATTCGGTTCGGGTCCTTCTCTCCTTAACTGTTCATCGTCAGTGACCCCTCCATCAACTGGATGTCAAGAATGCTTTCTTGAACGACGATCTTCTTGAAACAATGTACATGCATCAATCGCCCGAGTTTGAGACCACGGGGGAGTTTCGGATATGTTTACTTCGCAAGTCTATTTATGGTCTCAAACGGTCTCCACGGGCGTGGTTTAGAAAATTCAGCAAGGCTGTACGTGAGGTTGGCTTCAAACAAAGTTCTGCAGAATCCTCTCTCTTCACTCATCACCAATCAACTGGGACTATAATACTTCTGGTTTATGTGGACGACATTCTAATCTCTGGTGATGATTCAGCTGGGATACACCATGTGAAACAACATTTAAACTCTATCTTTCAAATCAAAGATCTGAGAAATCTTCGCTACTTTCTTGGACTAGAAGTAGCACGACGACCTGATGGCCTCGTCTTATCCCAGCGTAAGTATTGCATTGACCTTCTGCAAGATGTTGGCCTCTCGGGTTGCAAACCTGCGGAAACTCCGATGGAAGTCAACCACATGTTGTGTGCTCGGGGATCTGAAAATGACTCTCTACTTCCGAATCCGGAATACTATCGTCGTCTTGTGGGAAAACTGATATACCTACTAGTTACAGGACCTGACATATCATTTGCGGTTGGTGTGGTTAGTCGGTTTATGCATACCCCACGGGTCTCTCACCTCCGGGCAGTGGAACGCATCCTCAAGTATCTGAAGACTTCTCCTAGGCAAGGACTTGTGTATAAGCCATCCTCCTCTCTTTCTCTTATTGCATACTCAGATGCGGATTATACGGGCTCGTTTGATGATCGACGTTCCACTACTGGGTTCTGTACTTACTTTGGAGGAAATCTTATCACATGGCAGAGTAAGAAGCAGACGGTGGTTGCTCGCTCGTCTGCTGAGGCTGAGTACCGTGCGATGGCGGCTGTTACATCCGAAATAACCTGGCTTGAAAGTCTTCTAACGGACTTGGGAGTAAAATTGTCCTCACCTTCAACGTTGTTCTGTGACAGTCAAGCTGCAATACACACTGCAAAGAATCTTGTGTTTCATGAGAGGACTAAACATATTGAGGTTGATTGTCACTTCGTTCGAGAAAAGGTTCAATCAAAGGAGGTAAGGCTTGAACATGTTCCTGCCTCTGAGCAAGTTGCTGATGTCCTTACTAAGGCATTGCCTCGCAAGTTGTATTACTAGTTCTTGTTCAAGCTTGGTGCCTACGACTTGTACGCTCCAGCTTGTGGGGGAGTGTTAGATGATATAGGGAAAAATGATGTAAATGCCCATTTATAGGCCCATTTCTCTTTTCTCCTTTAGTCCCACATCCTTTGTATAGGAATCTTTCTCCTCTTCTCCTATATATTTGTATTCTCTCTTGTATTTTACACATGAAAAAGTATCTACAAGGTTTGTCCATTGCTTTCTACATTTTGTATTAGAGTGAGTAGAAAGCTTTAAGCAGACTGACAATCATTTTTTATGCTAAAATGATTCCATAATGTAACAAGTTTAAAGAGTGGTCCGGGACTTCAAAGGGAGGGGGTTCATATTTTTTGTATTGCTTCCTACCTTTCTCCCTCCCTCTCTCATTGCCTTGCCCTCTCCTGCAGTCCTTCAACAAGTGTTTCAGTTAGCCCGATCAGATTCATCTTCATCTCTATGAGTATTGAGTCCCCCTACCGATAATCTCAATCTCAAGTTTTTCGTCATCTAGCCATTAATCTTCGGTGCTGAACTCTCCACAAACAAGTAAGGTTCCAACATATAAGTGTATTCGAGTTTTATTGGTACCAATCGCTGTTTAGGTTATGAAGTTGATTCAAATGGATGTAAAAACAAGTAGGATCACCTATTTGAACTAAAGCAATCACTTTATGGGCCAAAACAATCTCCTCAACAGTGGTGCAAGTGCTTTGACTCGTTTAGATTGGCAGGCCAATGTTTCTCATTGCGAGTATGATGCGTGCTCATCTTTATATCTCCTTTTGTATTTCAGCATGCCGATTGCTTGTACCGAGTGCAAAAATCTACTGAGAGCACGAAAAATTTAGGTGAAGCGAAGAAGATCCTAGGAATGAAGGTCTTTGAGACAGGAAGGGCAGAAAGGTTTGTCTATCCCAAAAGAAGTATATCGAGGTGAAGAATGTGTTTAGCAATGATTTCCTATTTGGCTTAGTTTATTTCTTCTTGCGGGAACCCGATACCGAAAGAACACCTACACAGAAACCCGAAACCATAAATTGCATGGTTGAAAGCAAAAATTGAATGGTCTAAAGCAAACTTGATATATAGTAGACTTTCATACTAAGCCGTTTTTTGACAACTTCCGTTTGGCCATATGTTTGTTGAAGTTATTACTTTTCTTTAGCGAAGAAAGACATTTTTTAGGGCCAAGTCTCTAAATTTTTTTAGAAATTGCGGGTCTTTGCCCTAATCTACTTGGGTAAACTAATTGAATCCAATTTTTAAGAAGTAGATGAGTGTTCTACCCCTGGTAATTGTCTACTTGTAACTTGTAAGCCATACAATTATCATTTTTTAAAAACTTGTCCTGCACGGTGTGCACATAATTGCTACCTCGTCCATAGACAAGTGTCCTCAATTCTAGTGTTCATCACTTTTGAGCCGTGAAGAGCTACGTGACGTGCAGCCTCCCAACCCCATTCCGGTGTTTCATTTACTGCTCGTAGGGGTGCAGATGACTTGGTTTGGATCGGTCTGTTTCGGATCCAAACCCAAACGAACCAAAACCAAATGTACTCAGTTTTGAATAGGCGAAATTCGAACTAAACTGCACCGTTGGGTTCGCTTTTCAAAAGAGTCTCGACATAACAAATGTGATTTAACTTGACCTCATTCAAACAAAGAAGATGGCTGATTTGCAAAGTGGACCTTTTGCATTGGTTTGAATGTTTTCAGAAGAGGATGATCTTGCATTCTTGCTGATTCCCCCAAGAAGCTTATTGAATGATAATTGTTCTGAGCAACATACAGGATTACAGTACAGGTATTGCAAAGTTGAACTTGTTCCTGGGCTCTATACAAAATACATGAGCATGTTGCCATAGAGGAATCAGTATGAAAATAATTCCTCAACTCTTAATGAGCACTAGTAGAACTTGCTTCTGGCTTGTATGGTATGATGACTGCATAGGAGTACTAGAGCAGGCGTCAAGCCGACTGGACACCTTCTATAACAGTCTGGCCGAGATGCCGGTGGGCATTGAGCAAAGGCTATGAGTAGCGGACGAGTGCCGAGGAGCCACTGCCTAGAGCAGCTTCCACTGCCTAGAGGCAGCTTCCGGTGAGAGCGGAGTGGTGTTGTATGGCTTGCGCGTTAGAATTTGGAAAACATCAATATTTGATAGTATTTATTGGGGTTGTACTTGGTTCGGTCATTCTAGGTGGAAATCGAGCCGAACTCATGGATCGGTAGAATGTGTAAAGGGATCCTAGAGCGTAGGCGCAAGACTCAAGGCACGGGCGCGCACCTAACGAATGCAGGACACAACCATATCCCATACACTGTGTTCAAGACGTAAAGGGATCCGAACTCATGGATCGGTAGACTGTTATCAAACATCAATTCATCTTCCTTATCAGGTGTTTTTTATGCATTCCACTGATTAACAGATTAACTATATTCGTTACCATCATTTATATCTCTTAAGAAATGATATCACTACGGTCACTTGAATCATACCGAACCATCAACGCTCTATTATGCTTCACTAATACCGAATCATTCAAAAGATGTTGAGCCATTACGTTATTTATTTTTGGAAATCTCACCCATACACGGTTTTTATACTCCAATGACGTAAAAAAGGCGCGCAAAGAAACAAACCTTTGAGCCTCATGAGCGCCTTTAACAATAGGCCGCACGTCTCATAATTCTTCACGCATCCAAAATTATGGCTTCTAGAGGGCCCGAATTATTTTCCCCGGCTCCCCAAACACAATCTCCGGTGCTTGTTTGCTCAACCCGTCCATACACTCGAAAATGTATCTCATTTTTGTCCCCGGCGCTCCGTGTTCCGGACCCAATTATTTCCCGAGAACGCGTAGTTGCTCCATCAATGTTCCCGATTTGACGGATCGGGTGGGTCTATATAATGTTCCGGCCGGGCTTTTCTGGATCAGTCTACATCCAAATTTCCTGCAGCTCTTAATCTGCACATGAACTGATAAGGCAAGAGCTTGACTATAAGTTGGATTTGAATCCAAGACTCCAAATTTGGAGTAGCTGGAGTTTCTGCAGATTTCTCATTGTTCCCATTGTTCCAGGAAGGGGAATTTTCCATGTCCCTGGATTTCTCAACCCTAAATCAATTTTAAATTATTTGATTTATTTTCTAAGATTGGTTGAGATAAATATAGTAATTAAAATTTCTTTAGAAAAATATTTTTGAATATATATATATATATATATATATATATATATATATATATATTTTCAAGTAAATTCTGAATTTAGCTGAGGTATTCCTTTGGCATAGTGTTTAGTAGTCATTGCAGTAGGGCTGCAAGCGAGTAGAACTCGAATTGAGCTTGTCAAAATTCACATGCTTGAGCTTGACGACCTCATTTTTGCACGGCTCAAGCTCAAAGCCAATATATTGAGCTCGAGTTGTTTACGAGCTTTTACACCTACGCACGTCACTACCCGGCCCATAGCGGCATGCTTCGCCTGCCCCCCCGGCGGGCTTCCGCCCTATGACCGATCGCTACAGTATCTCGACCTGTGCGGCGGGCTTGCCCCTACGATCAATCGCGACAGTACCTCGACCCGTGCGGCGGGCTTGCCCCTACGATCAATTGCGACAGTATCTCGACCCGTGCGGCGGGATTGCCCCTTTGAACAATCGCTACTGTAGCTCGACCCGTGCGACGGGCTTCGCCTGCCCCTGACAGTTCTTAACATATATATTTATATATGTATTATATTTTTTTTGTAATTTATTCAATTATTAATTTTCTTTTTCTATTTTAAAAGTTATAAGAAAAACGTCAAAAATTAAAGTATATGCAAATAAAGTTGTACAAAAAAATGCTAAATTGTGGGTGGCATAATGGATGGACATTTGACTATGAAATGAGGAGTTGATGGTTCAATCTCAACTGAGCTTTTATTTTAATTTGTTTTATATTTTTCTATTTTATTTATTATTTAGTCCCACAAGGTGGGTCTAAGAAGTTTTTTTCTGATTTAAATAATAAGAGGGAAGAGTATTGTTTGAAATTTGATAGTGGACGGGCTATGCATTGCGGGTTGGGGTCCACCGAGTCGGCTATATTCAATGCGGGTGGTCCAGATTGGGCGGATTATATTGTCGAGTATTGACTTTTTTCATAAACTGAATGGTAAAATGGTAATTTCTCATTGTGGGTTAGGAGCCCTATAAAATTCTTAGATTTTGGAAAAAGCTTGTTTGGGGCCCTATAAAAAATTATAGGTTTAGGGGCGCTATAAAAATTTATAAGGACGGTCAGGTTTCATTTGTATAATCGAACAATGCAGATGTTGTGTTCTAATCAAATCGGGTGGTCCAGATTGGAGGGGTTGCAATGTTTAATCAAAAACATGTTTATCCTTTTATATATTATAGATATATTAAAAAATGCTTCACTTAGATTTATGGAGTTGACTTGTAAGAGGCATTTGCTCCAGTCGCGCACGGGCAGAAACGCGTGCGTATGCTTACAAATTTGTTTTTCTCCTATTTTTGGCGTGGTTTGTTGGTTTGTTCGTTCGAATGACATCGGTATTTAAGAATTGACTTTGACAATACAAAAATCAGTACTCATGTTCGGATGAAAGGGTTTATAATGGAATTAATTTTTGGGTTCAAAATCATTTATATTAAAATAAGGATACAAAAACCTCCGTCATATTATAATGAAAGAATATTTACACTCACCATACTATAGTCCCTTCTAATCACGCATGATTCATAGGTTCTCATCCACAATGCCATGTTTTGAGTTTGAGAATTATGGAATTGCGAACTCACTCAAGAGCGCGTTTTTGCATAAGGGCACATTTTCGCCCGAGCATATTTTCTCCAGGGCGCATTTTTTGCTCGGACGTGTATTTTTTTGCCCGGGTGCGTATTTTTTTGCCACTGTGCGTATATTTTTATCCAGGTGCAAATTTTTTGCTCGACCGCCGAATTTTTGCCACACATTTTTTTGCTTGGGCACTGATTTTTCAACTATGATCACATTTTTTGTGGGGGATCCCATTTTTGCCAGTGAATTATGCTCGAGCACACAATTTGCGCACGAGAACACATTTTTTTACCTGATGGCACATTTTTCCTCAAAAACGTGCATTTTTTATTCGGGCGCACATTTTCTGCAGGGCTGCGCACAAGGATCCTTTTTTCACCCCCAACACACAATTTTTCACCTAGGGTGTGCATCTTTTTTGCATGAGCGCACATTTTTTGGCCGTGACACTCATTTTTTCACCCGGGAGCGCATTGTTTCTCCCGGATGAGCATTTTCCCGCTCAAACGCTCATTTTGCCGCCCAGGTGTGCATTTTCCACCCAAGGGCTCATTTTTTCACCTAGACGGTCATTTTTTCGCCCAAACGCACATTTTTCGCCCGAGCGTGCATTTTCCCGCCCATACACGCCTTTTCCACTCAAACACGTATGTTTCCCCGTGACACATTTTTCGTTGGGGGTGCACTTTTTTTTACCCGGGCACATTTTTTACCCCGATCACGTTTTTTTTTGTTAGGTCAATGCTGGTGTCCTTTTTCTCCCAGGCACCCTTTTGTCATCTGCGCACTCATTTTTTGCCCCGAGGCACATTTTTCTCCTGGCTCAAGCTTTTGCCCAGACTGGAGTTTACATTTCATAACACGCGCATGTATAAAAATACCTTCTTTAGATAACTCGCATACCTGCTAAACTCATGGGAGTTTTTTGTAATTTCAAAAGCCAAGGAGTTTGCAACTGTGATTTTAAAGTTCACAGTGAACAACCCTATATATATATCTTAATAATATAAAGAAATTCACTAGCATTTTTTGTGATGTACTGGCGCGCCCATCAGGCTATTTCAAACCGTTCGATCTTTCTACGCAATTACAGCCATCCGATTTCCGTCATTTTGAATTCAAATTTTGAAATTGAATGCGCTCCGTAAAGATCCAATGGACGACACACCGGCTCTGAATTCCTGAAGATTTCGCGTGAAGAGCTTGCCGAATTGGTTCATCCATTTCCCTCCAGCAATTCAGCTCTTTGGCTCATCCTACCGATGCCTCAGTTCCTCTCACCACGGACTACGCATCGCAGAAAGACCAAACGCTTTGAAATAGTCCGACGGGCCTCACCATCACACCACAAAAGGCGCTAAGCGAATTTCTTTATATCCTTGGTATAAATATTTTCGTGCTATATTCCGTAAAACTGTTTATATTAAACAAAAAAGGCGATGTTATTAGAAGTCCTACGATGGTCATTCACAGTCCTAAAAATACCTAAAATGGTTATTCGCAGTCATAAAAACACTTAAATAATGAACTGCTAATATGAATGGACTGCTAACAACAAAAAAATGCACTGATGCAGGATGCATACAGCAGCACTGTTCTATGTATTTTCCAGTACCAGAAATTTAGCATCCATCACATAATATTTTGTGTTCCAGTAAAACAAAGGATGAAAACACAAACTGCATTAGCTTTTTTACAGTCATAAGACACTAACAGAGCACAAATCACACACACACACACAAGCAAGCCACAAACTGATGCATACACAGGAAGTACAAAACACAGTACCAGCACGAAAAAGCTCGGGAGAGCAGCAATCGACGAGAATTGCTATTATTTCCGAAGGAAATTCGCAGTCGAATGATTTGGGAGCGTCGAAACTCGATCATACCTTTCGACCGGTTGATTCAGCGAAAGGTTGCGATCGACTCCGTAACAACCGCATGATTCGGCGTGCTTGAGTCTCATAACCTGCTTTGTTGCGGCGCGCCGTCTTCGTACGGAACGCGAATCCGATCCGGACCAGTAGTCATATCATCCCAAATCAGATCAGACAGTGCAAGGGTTAGATCCCCTACTTTACCTGTCGCGCAAAAAGGACAAGTTAGTTTCATAATCATGGCCCATATTATAGGGTTTTAAGGTTTAAGTTTTAGGGTTACCGTTTCCAACAGGCTTTCCATCCCATTCAATTATAGGCAGCAATGGAAGCCCACTCCCCACATACATCATTTCAGCTGAATTTTTGGCCTCTTCCAAAGTTATATTCCTGGTCTCCACACTCATGAGAATTCTCCTCTCAATCAGTTTGGGGGCTAACGCCAAAAGCCTCTTTGCCGTGCATCCGGTGAGTATTTTGCTGAAAGTGGGAAGCACGAGCTCTCTCTTCTTGCTTATGAACGCGACGTTGACATTAGGGCCTTCGGCGATGTGGCCGTTCTCGTCGACCCAGACCGAAGCAAACGCGCCCTTCTCTTCCGCTTCCATTATCGCGAAAACGTTGGGGAGATAGTTGACGTTCTTCATCGTAGCGAAGATAGGAGGCTTCATGGGAGTGGTGGCGGTGACGACTTTGACGCCCTGCTTGCGCTGGGAGAAGTCATCGGCGATGACAACGGCGTAGAATACGGGCTCCGGGCAGCCCGTGGGCGACAGATTGAAGTCCCCCGGGCCTGCGCTTAGCCAATATCTGAGTGATCCTTTCCTGCACTTTGATGCTGCTGCCATCTGTATCAGTATGGTTTTCAGAGTTTCATGAGAAAATGGAGAGGAAATCTTGGCCTGGGACGCAGATCTGAGGAACCGGTCGAGGTGGGTATCCAGTTCATACAAGTACCTGCCATGCCATTAATACGTTCAAACAAGGAAAAACAAGCTGCCACAACTGTTCTAAATTAGTGTGAATTGTCATGTTGCACCTGGTTCAATCTTTTTCTATAAATAGTACAACTCTTATCACTTTGGGGCCAAAATTTTGACACAAACCTCTTAAAAGTCCTCAGGGTATTGGCTTCAGGCATAAGGCAAACGTTGATGTTCGATAGGATGGAATTGACGCGGAATTGAATCATCATCTTCTTCTTCTTAACCACAGGCTAGCAGGATTAATCAGTGTATCCGGAACTTTCAAACATGGCTATATATACTTTGCTTATGAAAAGCCCACCGAAATTACCTCTTGTAAAATCCTCAGTGGTATGAGAGCGCATGGGTTAAAATGATTCTCGTCCCATTACCCATGGCATCATCGTCTACTCAGGCATCTCCCGGATACATCCCGGATACATCGATCGCATTCTTCACAAGGGCGCTGCACAAGTACTGGAGTGACAAAATGAAGACTCTGCTTCTCTCCCAAGATTAATGGGATATCGTTCGTAATGAAATTAGACATTTGAAGTTGCTGGACCAAAAATAGGAAAGGAGGAGAAGATGAAGGATTCACTAGAAATCCCATGAACATCAGATGAATAGAGAAAACCCATCACTAGGATCAAGTATTCCAATCCAAAATGTGTTAGGTTATTTTATTATATGTCCGCACGTGTCGAGGCCGACTCGGAATAGGTTAACGGGTCCGTGTCATACTAGGGTCTTGCTCTACGCTGGAAGTACTATAAATACCCATTCCATACTTAGATGCGGTATTGTAGAATACTTTGAGCGCTCTAACCCTATCACTCTCAAAGTAACCGTTCGCAAGGGTTTCGCTCTCGTTCTACAGCACCGCTCCCGTGTTCTGCGATCTTGGCGAATCCGATTCCGCCGTTCTTCTTCGCTAAGATCCGTCGTCGCTGCCGTTTCCTGGATCGGATCCGGAAACCTCTGGCGGTGATCAATCGGAGAAAGCTCGTCGCTCCACAGCGCCGCTCCCAGCCTTGGTCGCTGGATATTTTTGCGATAACTCCCGTTCGGCGATTTCTCGCTCGTCAATCAGCGATTTCGCTGATGCTACAGGCATCGCGATCGACTTCCGATCCGCCGCGAGTTCCAGATCGGGATTTGGTCGCCGCTCTCTGCGACTTTCTCCGGCGGTCCGCTCTCTGCGATTTTCTCCGGCAAGGTTCGGCCGATCTTTGTCTGTTTGGTCTATTTTCTGCCAGGGAACGTCAGATCCGGTTGCTGTCTCCCAGCCTTCTGCCGTTGATCGCGATTCCAGGGAGGAAGGTTGCTGATCTTCTCATCTCCAGCAACGTCTCATCTTTCCTTCCAGGAAGAGGAAGATTTCCTCCGTTTCCGTTGGCGCTGTCACAGCTTCTCCGATCCGCCGTAAGCAAGAAGATCTATCATCGTCGGATCTGTAGATCCGCCATCGGGAAGAAGATTGCTCTGATCGGGATTTTAACACTGTTGCCGTTCAAATAGGAGAAGCCAGCCGTTTTCTTCATCTAGGAGAAAGAGAACCTGCTGAATGCAACATTCCTTAAATCCGAATTGATCACGTTTCTGTGAAGATCAAGAAGACCCTTCGATTTCCTTCAGACTCTGCTGTTTGGCCCCAGTCTTCAACGACTGTGTTCGGCCGAAGTGGAGGAGTATAACAATACTTCTTGGATTGGATCCGAAGACCCGCGTCTCGTCTCCGCGCAAATCAGGTGACTTCTTTCTGGTTTTTTACTGCTCCAGCTTTAGCGAGATGTCGAAGATTACCTCCTACGACATCGTCAAGCTCCAGTCGTTCGATCTCTCCGACTTCCACGCTTGGAAGCTGCACGTCCAACTTGGTATGAAGGAACGTGAGATTTTCTACACGGTCCTGAGTGATTTTGCCACTACCGAAGAGGACGTGAACGAACTTCAGTGGAGAAAAGACGAAGACTTCTGCAGGGACTACCTCTTAAATTCACTGAACCCTAGACTCGCCCTGACCTACAACAGTCATAAGACTGCAAAGGAGATTTGGGATCGCTTGAATGCGCACTTCCAGAAGGAAGAGGGGTTGTCGAGGACTCTCCTTGGGGAGAGACTCTTCACTTCAAAATTCAATTTAAACTCGTCAATCACCTCTCAAATAATTGAACTGGAGAGTCTGCGTCTCAAGTTGGCGGACGATAAGTCCGACATCTCTGATAATCTCTTTGTATGTCTGATTCTTAGCAAGCTACCTCCTGAGTGGTTGACCTTCAAGACTGAAATGCACAGACTGAAGGAAAAGATCGCATTGGATGAACTCAAAAGGTTCATTCATATCGAGGATCAAAACATTGCTGGTAAGAGCTTGGAACAGGTTGGTCAGTCCTCACAGGCTGTTAACTTCGTTTCTCGACCCAGCAAGCCTCGAAGGAAGCCACCAGCACCCAAAGGTGAAGCCTTTGCACAGTTGGCGCCTAAAAAAGCCTTCTTTCAAAAAGAAGAGGGGCAAGTGCCACAACTGCGGCAAGTGGGGACACTGGGCGGCTGAGTGCAAGGCTCCTAAGAAGAAAAAGGAGGATGCCCCGCAAAATGTGGCGAACATGCTGGCTGATGCCTCAGATCCCAAGTCCTTCGTGGCTATGATCGGGAGCAGTCACCGCAGTTCGTCCTCTGAGTGGTGGCTTGATAGCGGTGCTACCTGTCATGTGACGAATGACAGAGGGTTACTTGCTGAGGTCAAGGCGGTCCAGGAGAAGGTGGAGAACTGCAATGGAGGAGAGACCGAGGTGACCCATGCTGGGACAGCCGAGCTGGTCCTCTCATCAGGTAAAACTCTTTTTCTGCATAATGTTAAAGTAGTTCCATCTTTAACTAAAAATTTGATTTCAATGAGTCTGTTAGATAAGGCTGGGATGTCCTTCACAACTCAAAACGGTAGAATGACCTTAACGGTAAATTCACATTATTTTGGGTGTGCGTATCTGATCAACGGAATGTATAGACTTAGCTTAAACAACGATAGCATTAACCAAATAAGTTCGAACCTTATTGATCCTAAGTTGTTACATAACAGACTTGGACACGTGAACTATAGGAAAATGCTAGATCTAGCGAAGAGTCATAACATTCTCTTAGATCTGTCGATTCGATTTGACAAGTGCGAGGTGTGTGCTCAAACCAAAATCACTAGAAAGTCATTCAAATCGGTTTCTAGGAGCACGAAACTTCTTGAGTTGATACATTCAGACCTCTGTGATTTTCGTAGCCACGTCACTAGAGGGGGAAGGAAGTATCTGATTACATTCATAGACGATTTTTCGCGATATTGTCATGTGTATCTGTTAAAATCGAAAGACGAAGCCTTTGAGACGTTTAAGACCTTTAAGTCTCGTGTAGAAAATCAGTTGAACCTGAAAATTAAGAGATTTAGAAGTGATCGAGGAGGAGAATATACTGTTTCTGGGTTCAAGGAATTTTGCGCCTCTGAGGGAATAATTCTTGAAACCACAGCTCCTTACTCACCCCAGTCAAATGGTGTTGCCGAGCGTAAGAATAGAACTTTGACAGAAATGTTGAACTCTATGCTCCTAACAGCTGACATGCCTAATTCCTTTTGGGGAGAAGCAGTTCGTGCTGCAAATCACATTCTGAATAGAGTGCCTCATTCTCAGCTCACTGCTACCCCGTATGAGCTGTGACACGGTCATCCTTGTAGATACGATACTCTAAAGACTTGGGGCTGTATCGCATATGTGCGATTACAAGACCTTAAGAGGCCTAAGGTGGGACCTAGGACGACCACATGCGTCTATTTAGGTAGTGCAGAAGATAGTGCAGCCGACAGATTTTTCGATCTATCCACGAATATCGTGATAGAGTCTAGAGATGTCATATTCTTTGAAGATAAATTTGTCAAGGATCATGGTTTGTCTGTTTCCGGGTCTAATGATATGATTTCAGAATCTATCGTAGAACCTGTAGCTGGCCCTTCTGACACTGCTCCCCAACCTATAGAGGTAGAAACAGTTCCACTTAGAGCATCTACAAGAGAGAGAATCCCTAAGAACTTTGGTGAGAATTTCGTCACCTACCACTTAGAGGATGATCCATTCTCCTACCAGGAGGCAATGAGATCTAGAGATTCGTTGATGTGGGCAGAAGCCATTGATGATGAGATGGACTCGCTGTTGCATAACAATACTTGACATCTAGTTGACTTGCCGAAAGGCGCTAAAGTCCTAGGATGCAAGTGAGTGTTGAAGAAGAAACTACATAGTGATGGGTCTATAGCCAGGTATAAAGCGCGTCTCGTAGCTAAAAGGTTATAAACAACAGGGGGAATAGACTACTTTGATGTTTATTCACCTGTGTGTCACCTGTCGACTATCAGGATTCTTCTGGCCTTAGCGTCTATCGAGAACTTTATAGTTCATCAGATGGATGTGAAAACAGCCTTCTTAAATGGAGAGCTTGATGAAGAGATCTACATGACACAACCTGAAGGTTATGTGCAGAAAGATCTAAAAGATAAAGTGTGCAAATTGGATAAATCAATCTATGGGCTTAAACAAGCGCCTAAGATGTGACACATGAAGTTTGACCAGGTGGTAAAGAGCCTCGGATTTCAGTCCAGTCTCTCAGATAAATGCCTTTATCACCGCTCATTGTCGAATCTGACAGTCATCATATGCTTATATGTAGATGACATGTTGATTTTGGGGTCTAATCTTGCTGCAGTTAGGGATATTAAATCCACTATGACAGAAGTTTTTGACATGAAGGACCTTGGTCCTGTGGATACCCTGTTAGGTATGAAGGTTAGAGTTGACAAGGGTCGAGTTACTCTTAGTCAGGCTCATTATATTGAGCAACTTCTTTCTACCTGTGGATATGATAACTGTAGGCCGATTGAGACGCCATTTGATCATAATGTGAAGTTGAGTCCTAACGTAGAGACCAGCATTGATCAAGTCAAATATTCCAAAATAATTGGTAGTCTCATGTATGCCACAAGTTGTACTAGACCAGACATTGCTTTTTCGGTTAGCATGCTGAGTCGTTTTACCAGTAATCCAGGCAAAGAGCATTGAGAAGCCCTAGATAGGCTGCTGAGGTACCTGAAAGGTACTAAAGATCATGCTCTGTGCTACACTGGTTACCCACCTTCTGTGGAGGGACATTCTGATGCGTCATGGTGTTCAGAAGTCGGGAACAGCAAGTCCACCAGTGGATATATATTCACTTTGGGTGGAGCTGCTATTACTTGGAAATCCAAAAGACAGACCTGTATAGCATTGTCGTCTATGGAAGCCGAGTTGTTTGCCTTAGCCTTGGCCGGTGAAGAGGCAGATTGGATCAGGAACTTGATTCTAGACATTCCCTTGTCTAAGTTACAAGTCAACTCGTTGAGCTTGTATTGTGATAATCAAGCAGCAGTTCAAGTCGTTAAGAATACCCTCTATAATACTAAGAGGAGACATGTACGACTGAGACATGCCTTGTTGAATTATCTGAAAGAACAAGGAATTATCACTTTGATCGATGTACGTTCAAAGGATAACCTGGCTGATCCATTGACGAAAGGAATGTCAAAAGACCGTCTAATCAAAACTGTGGGGGAAATGAGACTAAAGGCGATTTAGTTCGGCCTTAGTTCAGCGATAGGTGATTCAGTTCAGCCTTTGTCCGGAAGTTTTGATTATTCCGATTTCCTTTGTCAAGCAAGTATGTTGTGTTCCGTTGATGCTCTTGGTTGCTGAGCTCGGATCTGGTAAGTTGTTTCATTCCAAACTTGATGCTAACAACTTCACCTGGATTCGGCTTTTGCCTTGGAGGAGAGTGTTATTCCAAACTTGATAACACAATCTGACTTGGTCTTGTCTCTTCTTCTGGAGATTGGTTCATTCCAAACTTGATGAGTTCCAATTAACTTTAGAAGAGCAGTAACCGTGACATTCCATATAGGATCATAGATATAGCTGCGGTGTCCAGAAGTCTGAAATCGTTTCAGTTGAAACAGATATCAGGTTCTGAGGTAAAACTATAATACTCTGTGAACGTGTCCTCCCAGCCAAATTAAAAGTTTAATACTAAGTTCTTTTTTTTGTAAGAACTAGATATTTGCAAATTTGCAAAGGATAGAATTCATTCTGAAATGAAATTCTCTGTTGAAATTGCAGGGGTTGCTGGGATAGGAGGAGCACTGGTTGACTGGGATCCAGATCAGGATGATCTTCTGGATGATGAGTTTTAGAGTATTTGTAGTTTATCTTTTGCTACTTCTGCTCAGAGCATTGTTTAGCTCTTATTTTATGCACTGTTTGATTGGACTATTAGCTCTCTGTTTGTTTGGGACACCAGACGTTTTGGGTCTGTGTCTTGTTGTACCTGAGACTATTCTGTGTTGCAGCTGAGTTTCGTTTTACTTATGCGTGCATACTATTCTGTGCTTAAGTCTAATTTGTTTGAAACAGGTGCTGGACACGGTTGTGTATGATTCACAGTTGGTTGAACTTTGCACAAACCACCCTCTATCTGAAGTCTGGGTTCACGGCGGACATAGAAGGAGATTGTTAGGTTATTTTATTATATGTCCGCACGTGTCGAGTCCGACTCGGAATAGGTTAACGGGTTCGTGTCATACTAGGGTCTTGCTCTACGCTGGAAGTACTATAAATACTCATTCCATACTTAGATGCGGTATTGTAGAATACTTTGAGCGCTCTAACCCTATCAAAATGCACTTGAGAAGATCACCGCCAGAAGAAAGAGAGAGAATAGACGGAGGAGGAAACCACAAACCAAACCACTTAAAAAGCAAAAAGGATGGCGGGATAAAAGGAGGATTCAAAGAAACCCAAAGCCAATCTACCTCCTGCATTAGTTGTGTGAAGTAAAATCAGGAGACAAAGGATTGTTTTTTAGGATGCATAAAAATGCAAAATCCAAAACTATTTGGAGAGGGACCGCTGGTTTAATCATAAAGAAGAGGCAAAGTTCACAAAAATAGATGTTAATGTTACGGGACAACTTCCGTAACAACGGTAACTCACCGGAATAGTGATCGGAGGTGGAGAAGATGGCGGTGGTGGAGGATACCGTGGAGCCGGAACTGCGGCTGCCTAGGCGGGGTTGATCGTTTGGAGGAGAGAGCCACCAAAATCTCACAACAAGAGACAAAAACTAGAACTTCATTTCATTGATGAGTCCATGCATACAATCCAGATGCCTTTATATAGGATACAATATATAAAGAGACAAACACAATAATGACACCTAATGCTAGACCCGGAGCTCGAGACCCCAACATAATGATAATAACTAGACACCTAAGTTATCAAAGGCGCAAGGCGCACCGAGGCGCAAAGGGTCCCTGGAGCCTAGGCGCAAGGCGCAGGCGCGCGCCTGAGGCACGTGAGGCGCAAAATTGGGGAAAAAAGAAATTGAGCGAATTGGGCGCCCAATTCGCTGAAATTGAGCGAATTGGGCGCCCAATTCGCTGAAATTGTGCGAATTGGGCGCCCAATTCGCTGAAATTGTGCGAATTGGGCGCCCAATTCGCTGAATGTGCGAATTGGGCGCCCAATTCGCTGAAATTGCGAATTGGGCGCCCAATTCGCTCAATTTCAGCGAATTGGGCGCCCAATTCGCTCAATTTCAGCGAATTGGGCGCCCAATTCGCTCAATTTCAGCGAATTGGGCGCCCAATTCGCTCAATTTCAGCGAATTGGGCGCCCAAGTGCGCCTAGGGGGTGCCTCGGGTGCATCTAAGATCATGTTTTTGCCCATATCAATTTTTTTTTAAAAAAAATACCTTGAAAGGCCCGGGCGCGCCTTTAGCGCGCCTGGGAGCCTGTAAGGCGCGCGCCTAGGCGCGCCTGGGCGCGCCTGAGGCGCGCCTGGGGCACATCGCCCGCCTCAGCTGTGCTGAGGCGCGGCGGGCTGCGCCTGGTGCGCCCGGCGCCTCAGGCGCGCGCCTTGATAACTATGCTAGACACCTAGATAATAAAGATAATCATAATGATACGCAGCTCATAACATCACTCCCACCGTCCAAAAAGAGCTTGAACTCAAGCTCAAGGTGGTCCCCAGAAGCTACTTCATCTGATGCCTTCGTCGTCGGAGTCCTCGACGTGCAGGTATTTTTGTCATTTTTGGTTTTGCCCTAATTTCCCCTATAAATATAAAGGAGTTATGGTTCTTATTTTGTGTGGGTCGGAGGCGGCTGCAAGTTTGGTTGTCGTTTATCCAAAAAAAACACAGCACAAATCTAGAGAGGAGTTTGTTTGCCTTCCTTGTTGCAACACCGGCGGTGTAGCATAAAAAAAGAGAGGGTTTGGTTCTCTCTTTCCCGGGACAATGTGCAAGGATGAAATTAAAAAGAATAGAAGAGGCAATACAAATTACAACACACCATTCTCTCAATGCTCTCTAAACTCACACAAAATAAGAACCCCAATTCCTTTATATTTTGATGCGGCCCAAACTGGGCACTGGGCTGCTCGCAGCGCCATCTAACCCAGGATCCATAGCTAGCCCCAGCTGCCGCATCAGGTCCGCGGACCATACACCCCAACCCTTCTTCAGTGGGCTACCAGGCTGCTCACAGGGCTCCGGCCCAGGAACCATAGCTGGCCCCACATGGCGGGTTGTTGAAGCCGGAATTGAACCCGCGACCTTCCTTAGATAAGATATGCTTCCGCGGAACTCTCATCATCAACTGAGCCGCGACTGGGGCTGGCTATGGATCCTGGATTAGATGGCCCTGCGAGTAGCCCAGTGCCCAGTTGGGCCGCATCATATTTATAGGGAAAATTATGGCAAAATCAAAAATGAAAAAAATATCCCTCAAAACAACACATGATTCATTCATATATTCTTTGTCATCTTTAAGTATTATGGGATTCTTACAACCTGAAGCAGCCATGGCTTCCAGCTTCAAGAATTTCATATGAAATTATCACCCAAACAAAGGAAAACTTGAAGAAGAAGAAGAAGAAGAAGAATAGGTATGTGCTGGAACAAAACTTTTCTACTCACCCGTCCAATAACACGGCCGTGTCGAAGACGCCGTGCCCTCTGTGGACCATGTGATCATCCATCGGAAGAACCATCATGGCCGGATCGAGCACGATCCCGCCGAAGTAGCTCGAATACATGGCTGGGTAAGGCTGCTCCGCCGCCGCATTCCGTTTCGATTGCAGTTTTTCTACAAGCTAGCAGATCATGCACCCACGATGAAGAAGCAAAAAAAATCGCAAATAATGAATCATTTATATGTAACCCTAATAACAGAAGGGGCAAGGTGACGATCGATTGGATCATCGAAAGTACTTTGCAGAAGCTTGATTCAATTTCTTCCGCCAAACCGAATCAAATCGTCATCGGATAAAAAAAATATTTCGAATCGCTTAATTCAACCTACCGGAGAGCATGATTCGAGCAGATAAAAAGGCCCGATCCTAAATTATAACTAAAAACAATCCAGATCAAGAACACGGGCAGCATAATCTACCTGGGAAGCGGAGTAAACTGGGACGCGTATGTCGCCGGCTACACCCACATCCTTCGCCTGCGCTGGTTGTCATAATAGCAGGAAATAGGGACGCTTAGTTGATGTTCGACGATATGCGTGGGTGAGAAGAAAGAGAAAGTGAAAGAGAGAGGACATGCCTAGGTTTCTGTGAGCAGAGTGAGACGAGGAACCATCCATGGCGACGGCGGCGAGGTGATGACGAAGAAGAGCGGCCGGAGAAGTGTTTGACGGTGGAGGAGGGCGGAGGAGACTGTGTAGTTATAGATGATGACAGGGGGTGAGACGACGGAGTGTTTCCATTGTCCGGTAGCAGCTGAGTTGCGCGGGCGGAAAGAAAGAGAGATAAAACTAATATTAATTCGTTTGCAACTTGGAAGTCTCTTATTATTATTATTATTATTATTATTATTATTATTATTATTATTATTATTATTATTATTATTATTATTATTATTATTATTATTATCTAGAACCCCATGCTCCTGGGACCCATCGAGGGGGAGTCTGAGCACGGTTTTTTTTGAAGCCTGCATTCACATTAGAAAGAAAAGAGCAAAATGGACCACAAAAGCGGGTCAGCAAACAATGATGTTCTCTCGATCCCTCTGAACAACCTCAGAGAGAATCAGCGGGAAGTCCTCAAAACATGTCCACTGGAAAGTACAGGAAATAGCATGACGCGAACAAAAATCCGCAGCCTGATTGGCCGCCCGCGGAACATGGCGGAGCAGGACACGAGGAAGCTCGAAAAGGAATCCCAACACATCAGCGTCCGAAAAGTGGGATCTCAAAGACGCGAGTCAAAGCAGCGTTGAAAATACTTGATCAAGTTGAGGCAGTCACCCTCAATGATCACCCCAGAAGCATCAAAGCAGTCAACCGGGAGGTAGTCCTGAATGGCAGCCAGGGCCACCATCTCTGTTCGGCCCGGGTCCCATTGCAAAAGCGACCGGCCGGCCGCAAAGAGGACTGTACCAGAGGAGTCCCGAGCCACAATCCCCACCTCGGCTTGGCGAGAAGGAAGAAGAGCGCCGTCGATGTTGATCTTGAGCCAGCCCGGGGGTGGGGGGCACCACAGGGTAGAAGACGACCGGGAGGGCCGGGTGGTGTCCCAGTTCGCCTGGGTGGGGAAGGTCGTCGATCGAGAGGCAAACTCCAACACCCGCGTCGCAATAACGATGGTAGAGACATACTCTTGGAGGTGGATCCTGGCATTGCGCGCCTGCCAACAATGATAAACCGCAAAACCAAGAAGGGTAAACGTGCTGGAGCAGGCCGAGTTGTAGAGGCCAGCCATAAGGGCAGTCCAAGAAGAGACACAGGGTAAGGTCAGCCCCCACCGCTGCAGCACCTTTCCAACAGCCTGGAGGCAACTACATTCGCCGAGCAGATGGTCCCGCGACTCAGGAGCGATGCAGCCCCAACGGCATTTTGTCTCAATCGCTATCCCGCGGTGGGCCAACCATGTTCGAGTAGGAATATCATCCAAGGAGAGACGCCACTAGAAGGAACGCTCGCGTGGGCGCATCCGGAGTTTTTTAATCCAGCCCGCATCCTGCGATGGAGGGGGGAAGAGGGCCGCGTAAGCGAGGCCCGTCACAGTCCGGCCCGAGAACCGCGAAAGTAATGTAGGAGTATCTTGCTGCAGATCCGGATCCACGTTGAACCTGAAGGATCAGAGTGATCAGCTCAGCCCCAAAGAACTGACTGAGGCAGTCCAAACTCCACCCACCATGATCGTCACGTCGGTCCGCCACCATAAGGCCTTCTAACCCACAACAGTCGATGAAAGTGGGCCACCGCGCAAAGTCCAAATCCAAGAGCCAGGTCTGCCGGAGCACCGAGATAGAAGCCCCATCCGCGATTCGCCAGTGGAGAATAGGATCCAAGTGCGACATACCCTCATGAAGGATGCGGAGAACAGGCGAGTCCCCGCGCCGAGGAGTGCCCCTAAGAAGGCGGTCGCCATACCGATGCTGAACGATAGAGTGAAACACGCTGACCGACAGTTGTAGAAGATCCCAAGCGTGCCGAGAGCGGAGAGGGCCTCTCCATTTGTCAAGGCTGTGGAGGCCAAGGCCGCCATGAGAGGTTGGCAAACACACGGTACGCCAATCAACATAATGCATCCCACGGGTATTGCGGTCCTTTTGCCAAAGAAAAAACCGGGCAATCCTGTCGATGGAGAGAGAGACAGAGCGAGGGACATCCGCATGCGTGAGCTGGAACTGGGCTGAAGGCAGTAGAGCGGAGGCAATCAAGGTTGCACGCCCGGCCAGAGACAGGTGGCGATTACCCCAGGCCCGAACCTTAGACCGAATACGGATCAAGAGGTCGGAGAAGTCTGCCGCCCGGAGCTTCCGCATGGCGAGCTTAACCCCCCAAGTAGAGCATCTCTGTCACATGTTGAAAGCCAAGCGAGCGAGCAATCCAGTCGGCCTTCCAAGATGGCGTGGCCTTGCTGAACATCACCGTGGACTTGCTATAGTTGATGCACTGGCCCGCCCATTTACAATAATTTTCAAGGGTGGACCGGATGGCCCCAAGAGCGGTCAAGGAAGTGGCACCAACAAGGAGGATATCATCGGCGTATAAGAGGTGGGAAATGCGGGGCCCAGCCGAGGACAAGGAGATGCCGATGGAGTGACCCTGGAGTTGGAGGGCACGAGACAGAAGCTCGGAGCAGAGAATAAAGGCATACGGCGAGAGGGGACATCCTTGTCGGAACCCGCAGGTGGCTTCGATCCATGAAGTCTGCCTGCCGTTGATGAGGAGAGCAAATCGCGGGTGCATAATGCAATGAAGGATCCAGTTGATGAACCGAACAGGAAACCCAAACAACAGGAGGACTTGATGCAAGGTGCCCCCAAGCCATTTTATCGTAGGCCTGAGCCATGTCGATCTTGATAGCCATAAAACCGGACCGAGCAGTGGAGACCTTGAACTTGTGCATAATTTCCTGGGCAAGGAGGCAAGGGTGCGAGATGGAGCGTCCCGGGACAAAAGCACCTTGCTCCGTAGAAACCAAGGATGGGAGGAGCGGATGCAGGCGGCGGATCAGAACCTCGGCCGCAACCTTGTAGATAGTTTGGCACAAGCTGATCGGTTGGAATTTATCCGGTTGAGCGGCATTAGGGACCTTTGGGATAAGCACGACAAGCGTCTCCTTCCACTCGGGAGGCATTAGGCCCGTCCAGAAGAACTCCTGAAGGGCGCTGCACACATCCTTCTTGATAGTTAGCCAAAATGAATGGAGAAAAGAAGCAGTCATACCGTCGCGACCGGGTGATCGGTTTGGCTTCAGGTCGCGGATGGCGGCCCATATTTCCTCGTCCGAGATATCCGCAGCAAGAAGGGATGCCGCCGCTGGTGGCACCAATTGGGACTGGGGGAACGCAGGCCATCCAGATAAAGCCGGAGATTCACCAGTCCATTTGTTAGAGAAGAAGTCCATAAAGGCCCGCTCGATCTGAGCCGGGTCTTCAACCCGATCCTCCTCCCCATAGGTGAGCTGGAAGTACGTCGTGTTGGCGTCACCCTCCTTGATCCACTGAGCTTTCGCTCGCTGCTTCCACCAAGATTCCAGACGGCCCAAAGTGGCCGCCAGCTCCTTAGCCTTCGAGATGAGGGTGCAGTTTTCATCCTCAGAAATGCCCGCAGCAGAGCCCTCCCGCACCTGGAGATCGGCCACCTCAGCCTCAAGCTGAGATTTGAGGGCCCCCAAATCCTTCAATTTATTTTTGCTCCAAAAGAAAAGCACCCGAAGAGTACGGGACCACTTCCGTTTGAGTACCTCTGCAGCCGATCCGAGGTCAGCCCGGTTCCAATTTCGCTGCACAAGTTTTGAACACATAGGATAACTGAGCCACACATCTTCAAAGCAGGAACCATCGAGACCGCCGATCAGAGTTGGGCGAGCCGAGCTGGAGGAGAATAGGACAGTGATCCGAACTGATCCTGGTGAGGTGGCGGATAGAGGCTAGCGACACAAGAGCAAGGCCGACCGAATTTAGAAACATACGATCAAGCCGAACCAAGACCCGAGTAGCCCCAGGTTGATTGTGGCACCACGTGTGGTGAGCGCCCACATAAGGGAGCTCCTGAAGGTCGTTGGCAAGCAAAGCGTCCTCCATTTCCCTGGCACCAAGCGAGTAGGAGAACGGGCGACCTCCTTTCTTATCTTCCGGGCGCAGCGTACAATTAAAGTCACTGCCAATAATAGTGGGGGAGTCCAAAGCAACCCCCTGAGCCAGCATCTCCCAAATCCTGCACCGAACGTGCGGGTCCGTATCAGCGTAGACGAAGACCACCATCCAGTCGGGTATGCCCGGAAGCCTGACACTTCCCACAATCCATTGGGAATCATCCTCGTGAACCACGAAGTCAACCACACATGTCCACCATAGGACCGCAATCCCACCAGCCGTGCCGACCGCCGAGTGGTGGAAATAATCCCAATTGCGGCCAACAAGCCGATCAACATCCCGCCGAGTAAGGTTGTCGGTTTTTGTCTCAAAGAGGCCAATGAGACCAAGGTTTTGCCTCATCACAAGCTCCCTTAAGTATGTCTCCGCGGCCTTCTTCTTGGCCCCCCGACAATTCCACATAAGGAGACCCGACATTAATCAAACAAAGGGGACGCGTCCCCGTCGTCGAGAAGACCAACACCAGAAACCGATTTGCGTCGCTTGTTTCCAGATATTTTTGACAAAAACGGCTTGGTCCACCATGCGCCGCCATTGTCCTGCCCGACAGGCCGGCGGGAGGGTTGGTTATTTTTCCATTTTGTCGGGCGGCTAGGACCAGCTTCATTGAAGCCTGCCCCCTGGGCCAAGGGTTCCGTCTCCAGCGGCTGTCTGGATGCATCAGTCGCACGAAAAACTCCACCCGGGAGGGGCTTTGAGGCGAAAGGTTTTGCACGGGGGGTGGGCTCAGGTAGCACGGTATCAGCAGTAACCTGATCATTCCACTGTTCAGGGGTGCCCACCTTGGATTTTTGCCGTCGGCGACGGTGCCGAGCGATTAACCACGGTCCATAGTTGTGTTCGGCATCAACCTGTCCACCCGGTTCTGCGACCGCAGGTAGGGGAGGGAATAGGAGGAGAGGGAGTAGCAGGGGCTTTACCTTTGCCCTTAGGATCAGGAGCTCGCGACTGAACTCCATAGGCAGGCCGTGCCGGAGCCCGAGTCCTGGCTCCGGTATGCTGGTTCGGAGCAGGTGCGGGCGCTTTTGTCGCAGACTAAGGGTGCAGCGGGCAGCTCTCAACCTTGTGGCCGACACAGCCACACTTGAAGCAGATAGCCGCGATGCCTTCACACTCAACCTTTTGGAAGAACTTGCCAAATGGCCTGCTGATCCACACTCCCGCAGGGAGGGGCTTAGAGAAGTCAGCCTTGATGCAAATTCGGGCAAATTCGGCCTGTTCCCATCGGCTCGTGACAACGTCGATCCAAAGCGGCTCACCAAGCATGGCCGCGATGCGGCCCAGATTTTTCTTGTCC